>CM064966.1:26304730-26524419 GCA_032847665.1 Solanum chilense
TGCAGGACGGACCGTCACAGGCGTGACGGACCGTCACAGACTCTTTAGTGAAAATTGAGTCTCTGATCTTTGCGACGACCTGCAGGACGGACCGTCGCAGGCACGACGGGCCGTCACAGGTTGCGTAATCCCAGTTGGAGTCGGATTTCTGGTTAAGTTTTAAAGTGGCGTTTTGGACTATTCCTGCTATAATTATATATTTCGTAGGTTTATATTAATAACTCAATTTCTTGGGGGATAAAAGAGGTAACCTTGAGTTAAATTGTGGGTTATTATTGTCATCTTTTACACTTAATTATATGTTAATTAGGGTAAAAGAAAGAGGGTTTGAATAAAGAAAATAAAAAGAACAAAGAGAGAGAGGGAGGATCGAACGAGAGAGAAGAAGAAAACGCTGCTTTAGGAAGATAGCTTGTTGATTCCAATTCTTCGGTGGAGGTAGGTTATGGTTTTGTTTTACGTTATTCGTAGTAAACTCTTAATAGCGAATGATATGTATTGGTAGTATTGTAAACCTGTCTATATGCTTAATTGTATGCTTGCATGAATATGATTATGTGATTGTGATAAAATAAGGATGATGAAGCTATTGAATCCCAAATCTTGAAAGAAACCCTAATTCACTTTGTTAATGGGATTGATGATGCCTTAATATAAAAGAAGGCTTGATGAACTAAAGTAATGAGATTGATGATGCCTTGGTATAAGAGAAGGCTTGATGAATTGATAGAATGATGTTAGTGGATCGGAGTGTCACGTTCCGACACATAATATTAGTGGATCAGAGTGTCACATTCCGACACATAGTATTAAGGGATCGGGTGTCACGAACCGACACATAGAATTAGGGGATCGGAGTGTCACGTACCGAACATAGTATTAAGGGATCGGGTGTCACGAACTGACACGTAGAATTAGGGGATCGGAGTGTCACGTACCGACACATAGTATTAGGGGATCGGGTGTCACGAACCGACACGTAGAATTAGGGGATCAGGGTGTCACGTACCGACACATAGTAGTAGGGGATCGGAGTGTCACGTACCGACACAAGAGGAAGAAAGATAATGAATCTTGAAAGATGTTAATATACTCAACATAATGAACCTAATTCCCAAATGAGTATGGCATTGAGGCTTGAGTCCTCATGGATGAACTTGGTGGTAGTTATTGATGATTATAGTACTTGTTGTTGCTACATGTTGAGTATTGTAGTCGATTTATGATATTAACTGATATATACTGTTTTCTCTTTTGAGTTGGCCGATGATACTTACTCAGTACCCGTGTTTTGTACTGACCCCTACTTGTTTGTTTGTTTCTTTGTTATTTGTGGAGTGCAGCAAACGCGCCGTCGTCTTCAACACAACCGTAATTCTAGCCAGTCTTCAATACACCGGACTTCAGGGTGAGCTAATGCTTCTATCTTGGACTGGATCTTCTTCTTCAAGTCTTGATGCCTTGAATTTCCGGCATGGACTAGCTTTTTATGTATTTTAGTTTCTTAGATACTCCTAGTTTAGTGATTTGATCGTAGATGTTCTTGTGATGATGACTTCCAGATTTTGGGGATAATGAGTTATAAATTTTAGAAGTTGTTTAATTGATTTTGTTAATGAGTTTAAGTCTTCCGCATTGTATTTTATTCAATATGTTTGGGTTTAGATTGGTTCGTTCGCTCACATAGTAGGTTAAGTGTGGGTACCAGTCGCGGCTCGGTTTTGGGTCGTGACAAACGAATCCTTATTCCCATCATTAAGGTGGGTTCTACTCTCCATGATCAACATGCTTAAAGAATCAACTACAACATTTGCCTTCTCTGGATGGTAGTGGACACTCATGTTGTATTCCTTTAACTGCTCCAACCATCTCCTAGACGTAGATTCAACTCCCTCTGTGTGAACATGTACTAGAGACTCTTGTGGTATGTGAACACATCCACATGCACTCCGTACAAGTAATGCCTCCACAACTTCAATGCAAACACCACAACTACAAACTCCAGGTCATGAGTGGGATAATTTTTTTCGTGAACCTTGAGCTATCTGGATGCATATGCTATCACCTTACCACCCTGCATAGAGAACACAACCCTAACCAACCCTAGATGTATCACAATAAACTGTGTAGTTCTCACCATATTTAGGTAATGTAAGCACTAGGTTGAAGTGAGTCTGTCCTTGAACTCCTGGAAAATCTTCTCACAAGTCTCTGCCCATTCGAACATGGCTTTATTCTCAGTCAAAGCTATCATTGGGGAAGCAATGGCAGAAAAAGCCTCAACAAACCTGCGGTAGTAACCATCCAATCCTAGAATTCTATGGATATCTGTGGGAGTAAGAGGTCTTGGCCACTTCTTAACAATCTCAGTCTTTCTTGGGTCCACCTCCACTCCCTGAACGGACACAACATGACCGAGAAAGGTCACTAATCTAAGAGATAATTCACACTTACTGAATTTGGCATACAACTGATGTTGTCTAAGTACCTGCAAGGTTATTCTCAAATGTTGTTCATTCTCTTCCTTGCTCTTTGAGTAGATGAGGATGTCATCAATGAATACAATAACAAAAGAATCAAGGTATTCACAGAAAACTCGGTTCATAAGGTACATAAATGCAGCTGTTGAATTAGTGAGACTACTTAAGAATTACTAATGACCATAACGGGTATGAAAGTCTATCTTTGGGATATATTCATCCCTAACCCTAAGTTGATGATACGTGGAAGGAAGATTAATATTCGAGAAGAAGCTAGACCCTTGGATCTTATCGAATAAGTCATCTATTCTGGGAAGGGGATACTTATTCTTTTAGTGACTTTGTTGAGCTGCCGATAATCGATACACATCCTAAGGGTTCCATCCTTCTTTTTCACAAACAATATTGGAGTGCCCAAATGGGACATTCTCGTCTAAATGAAGCCCTTATTAATGAGATCTTTTAACTGCAGCTTCAACTCATTGAGTTCAAATGAAGCCATTCTGTAGGGAGGAATTGAAATCGGTTTGGTATTAGGATCTAGGTCGATACCAAAATCAATCTCTGATGGGAGAGGGACTCCAAGCAAATCTTTGGGGAAAACGTCTTTGAACTCATTCACTACGGGAACAAAGTCTATGGAAGGAATTTCATGATCTAGATCATTGACACTTACAAGATGACATAACTACCCCTTTGACATCATTTTATCCTCTTTTAGGTTTGAAATCAAGGGAAATAAACGAATCGAATTCTACCCCTCCCAGACCAGCTCTAATTCATTAGGGAAAACGGAATCTCACAACCCTACTACGAAAATCCATGAAGGAATAACATTTATAGAGCCAGTCCATACCAAGTATAATATCAAAGTCATTTATGGGTAACTCAACAAGGTCTAGACACATAGTCTTCCCACATACTACTATTGGGCAGTCTTTATGAACCCTATCAGCTCTCACATTTTTTCGTAATGGAGTACTAACAACATTAGGATCCTGCAAAACCTCAGGTAGTGTTTCAAAAGTAAGAGGAAGCAAGGGAGTCAAAAAATAAAGCGTAGACCCTGGATGAAGTAAAGCATAAACGGAGGTTGAATAAAGTTGTAGCATACCTGTGACCACATCATCATACTTTTCCTGCTCCTCCCTTTCTATCAAGGCTTAGAATTTTATCCTCTTAGAAGGCTTGGCTATAGTAACATTCTGGGTATTAGGCCAATGCTGAGCATTACCTCCA
This sequence comes from Solanum chilense, assembly GCA_032847665.1. Lineage (NCBI taxonomy): Eukaryota > Viridiplantae > Streptophyta > Magnoliopsida > Solanales > Solanaceae > Solanum > Solanum chilense. Next base: position 26,308,450 of record CM064966.1, read on the forward strand.
ACCTAACCCCTATTCTATGGGTAGTCCCTGACCATGTGTCCGCTCTTTCCGCAACCGAGCAGGCATTTTTGCCTAGTCTGCACTCTCCACTGTGTATACGGCCATACTTGCCACATTTCTTTCTGGGACGCTGCACATCACCTCCGTTACCCTTCTTTGGCTCAGGTCTTCCTCTTTTAGGTGCTGCACTCCTCTGAGAGTTAAAGTTCCCTGCACTCTGATTCCCCTTCTTAAATCTAGGCTGATCACGAACTCCAAAAGTGCTCCTTCCACCGCCTCTTCTGGAACTTTTCTAGTCAGAAGGGTTAGGCCTCCTGACCTCACGGATTTTCCTCTTCTTTCGGCTATCCTCAATCTGCTGGACATGTACCATAAGCCTTGACAAGTCCATGCTATCATGGAGGATCGCAACTTGACACTATTTCTCCAATTCCTTTGAGATCCCTGTAAGGAACCTGCTCATCTCATCCCTGCTGTTCCACATAACAGAAGTGGAATATCTTGACAAATTAACGAATCTCAAGGAATAATCCTTGGCAGTCATCGAGCCCTGCTGAAGGTTGATGAACTCCTCAACCTTAGCCTCTTTCATCTCTTTAGGAAGAACCTCTCCATAAAAGTTGTCTTAAACAACTCCCATATGATTGGACCTCTGTCCAACGCCTTGCTATCCTACCACATCTCGCACCAAGATTTTGCAACATCCTTCAACTGATACGAGGCCAACTCAGTTTTCTCAATCACCGTAGTCGCCTTCTTTACAAGAATCTTTTGGACCTCTTCCATGAAATCCTGAGGGTACTCTACAGTCTTAGATAATGTGAAGATTGGAGGATTCATCCTCGTAAAATATCGCAACCGGTTTGCCATGTTTTGGGCTGGTGGATTCTCTCGCTGAACCTCCTGTCTGTTTGCCTGGGTTGTCATAGACTGAGCCTGCACAGTGATGGCTTGAGCCATTTGTGCCATATCTTCTAGCACCTCAGCATGAGTCAACCCATCTAACTGGCATGACCACTCCTACAGTTGGTGCCTTGGGTGGAACTTTGTTTCCCCTGCAACTGCTCCTACTCTACCTGACCAGCATTCCCCCTTGTGTTCATTTTCTAAAAAAAAAAAGAATTGATGTTAGATATGCTCTTAACACCAAGAAATCAGACATTAAGGAAATCACGATAAGATCAGAAGATAGGAAATTTTCCTATGTATCATGCGTTCTCTAATTCACGATAAAGGTGAACTTCACTACCATTCTTAGAAACTACCTGATGTGGCTGAGTGAACTTATTATCCTTGGAATTTAACCTAATTCTATGATACCACATTTTCCACCATCAGAATCTAGACCCCAGACGAGACCAGCATCGTTGACCTCTCAGAGGTTGCAGACAAGCCTACATACGTCATTGTTACTTCATCTAGGTTAATTTTAGTGGAAAATTTGAACTTTTGTTTACTTATACTTTATATTGGAAAACATTGATCACGCATAATACTATCTACGAAAACTCATAAGAGTTCACAACAACCATCTAAACCAAGATAATCCAATGAAAGATATGGTCATAAATATAGATTTGCCAAAATGGAACCAATATAACTTCTGAAAGTAAATACGAAATAGACGCTAGTGGAACATACTACACTAGATAATGCCTAGGTCTATTATATAATAAATCATTAATTATCCTCAAAAGCATCAGGGCCTACAAAATCCAGATGAAGGCTCCATATCCAGATAACTTCTGCGTCAACTCGTAAGCTTCAACGTCTAGCTGCAACTGTACCTAAAACTAGATAAATGTATGGAATTAGTACACACCAGATACATGCATGATTTAAAATAGCTCTCTCTTAACGATATGAGTTATGGATAGTCAAGTCAGTGGACTTGCAAAAATCGGTTTAAGAAAGTCACGCCATTAGAGTAACATGCATCATCATACGTATCATATTGCACATAAAACATAACATATTGCATATAACACATAACATGTTGCATATAACACATATCATATTTCATTTCATTATTTCATATGCCATGACGCCCTAGAACCATGGACTTTACATTAGGACTTCCAAAAATGAGGGCTCAACATATCGGACCTCAACTAGGTAGCCTTCTTTAGCAAACACAGAGTCTACTTCATTCATTCATACGTGCTTCATTTCATTTCATTTATAGGCTAGTGTAAACACTAGCTATATCTAGGATATAGTTTAAGACTCTCAGTGGGTTCACTTTGCAAAGACTAAGAATGACCTAGTGTCATTACATAAGTCTAGTTCACCTCTTAATTATCCTACCCAAACACGTTTGGTATCGTTCATTTCATTGTGTGCATTACATGAGGCTGACCTCATTATTTCTTTCGAAACATTAACTTTAACTGACATAGATCGTGTAAGCATAATGAAATCCAATGTCTACCCCACACAGAAAAGAGGTGGAATAACCAGCCAAAGTGAAACCAAAATAGGCTAGCGTACATAGGGGGTTCAATCCTAACTCTTTCACATATTAAAGAGTTTGTGGGTTCAATCCCCACTTACCTCATTTATTTTTGGAAAAATTATATAAAATAATACATTTCGAAAAATAATTACTAATTTTAGTGATACTTTTTATTTATTACCATTCATAGTAATATTGTGATAAATCAATAATATGTATTAAAAGTGAATTATGTATGCAATATATTTTAATTATAATTGTTTTTGAAATATATTATGTTTGTTTGGTAAAAAATTGTCATATAGTATTATAAGTGTATTAAAATGTTTGATTAATGTATTATTCATCATTATAACTTATATTATATGTGAATAATAAATTTTTTATTTTTAATATGTGTTAAACTTTTATTATAAATGAAATAAAACTGGTCAAGTGAAAAAATGTTATTGCTATAAATAGTAAATATTTTTTTATTATGGTATATTTATGTAAGTTTCTGTTCCCTTTTCCTTTCGTTCTTCTTATAAAATTTTTCTGTACTTTGCATTTGGTGTGGTCTTGGATTAAATCCCCAATGAACTCACATTTAAATAAATGTAAAATATATCTCCATCTACAATACACAACCCGAGACCAACGTTTCCAGCAAGCTGGAAATTCGGTCATCTTCCAATTCATCTCTCTCAATTTTTTTGGTTAATTCTTGGAGCATTTCGTCGGAAATTTATTCAGAAGCATTATGCTTATATGAACATCACATTTTTAACATATTAATACACGTAAATACAAAATTTTAACATGTAAAATTCAGGCTTAAAACCATGACTAACTCACGGCACACACATGCACAAACAAGCTAACGTAATTCACTTTTTCGGAACACATCTTTCATTTATCACATAATTTTTGAATTGAAATTCAAACAAATAATCACAACCATCCCTAAAATCACCTACCAGAAGTCATACCAACGCATACTTTTAATCTTTCAGAGGAACTAATGACAGGGGCATTCAACGGGGACAACCTTAGTTTTTCTATTGTGATTAGACTGAACCTTAAGGTTCTCTTGGGAAAGGGACAAATGGGGAATAAAAACCTTACCTGATGTCGTTCGATGGGGTTCTAACGTGCTAAAAAATTCCCACTAAGCCAACGTCTCACCACCGAAATCACAAGCATAGTCCGTCGAGAACTTGATTTTTACTTTTCATTTTTAAACGTATTTTGCTTTTGAGTTTGAGCGATCAAGTTCTTGGATGTGGATGAAATTTTTATATTTTTGTTCTATTCTTTAGTTTTATCAAAAGTTGAGCATGAAAGTGAGAGAGAGTAGAGAGAAACGTGTGATAGTGTTAGCTTAGGATTAGGAGATTAGGTGGATACTTGGTCAAATTAAGATTTATCATTAATTAATAAAAAAATTGATTTTTTTCCTTTTTCCTAAATCAGCAAATTAAATATTAATTAATTCACTAAATTCAACCTAATCAATTTAAATCATTGCGTCCACCAAGGCTTGAACCTGGGTGGAACTAGATTTCGCTTAAAGGGTCAAATTCGGCCACCTCTACTAGAATTTCCCCTTAACCGTATTAATAAATTAATTAATTAATTATTTGGGGTGATTAAAATACCACCCTTAGCATGGAATAGACCATTTTCCCCTAGTCCCTCCAAACTTAAGATTACCCCTTTCAAGTCCGGTTAAGACTCATCCGGATGAATCTTCACATTCGGGTGCCCTAAATGGCTAAACCCAACATTTCCTAGGTCAACTGACTCACCAAGTTGGTTTTCTTGGCTATTACATAGGTTTGGAGGTCTTGTTCTACGCACATCAATCTGTGTGAAACCGGTCTAATCTAGGCATTCTTGGTACGTTTAAGCATTACTTAGCATAGTCATATTCAGATTGTTACACCCTTCTTCTAGTGGAAAGGGTAGGAAAATCTTTCACTTTGTGATGATTCTTTCCACAATCATTGAACCTACTAGTACCATCTAGACACTTTGCAAAATGTTTCTCTATATAATTGTTGAAAGTAGGTTTAGAAACTTGAGATTTACCACCTCTCTCTTGTTTATCCTTGCGACCACTTGAAGAATCTTGGTTTAGATCTCTCTTATTTAACCTAGGTTGACCTTGCTCATCGAATCTACTGCTCTTCACATCCCTATTCATTTTCTTAAGCTTCCACCTCTCAATATATTGATTGTACACAACAAGTCTAGATGTATTTATATCATCATGGAGAATCGCCGTACGAACTAAGTCGAATAGACCGATAACAAACTACCTCATCTCATCTCTAAGGTTAGACGCCAAGGATGGAGAATACTTAGACAATAGGGTACACTTTAAGGAATACTCCTAAATATTCATTTTACCTTGCCTAATTTTTATAAACTTCTCAATCTTAACCTCCCGCTTCTAAAAGAGAACGTACTTACAAATAAAACACCTTCTTTAACTCTCCCTGTACGATAGTACCCACTCTTTTAGGCCTATTAGTCTTCCATTGAGTAAACATAATTTGAGAAACCTTTTTCAATTGAAAGGAATCAAACTCCGCCTTTTTTCTAAATGTAACTCCCACAGTATTCATTATCTTATAAATTCCATCCAAGAACTGTTGGGGATACTCTAGATCTAAGAAAAATAATAGGACTCATACTCCCAAAATATCTCAATATTAAGGCCATGGTATTATCAATAACATTCATCCCAGGCCCCACATCTCTATGCAGTTATGCTGTTATAGCTTTGGCCAAAGTTAGAAAAGTCGTCTCAATCTTTTGATTGGTCATGTCGGGGGGAACCACCAGAACTTGATCACCTTGAGGAACTTGTCCATATTGGGGACCTAGAGGACGAATTTCATCATTAACAATCTCGTCTTCATGTCTTCTTGCGGGTATTCCTCTCATATTCATATACTATAAACACAAGGGAAGGATTAGGAAAAGGACACTTATAGGACTCAACTCTAAGGCACGACTTCAAGAATATGAAAGAAGTTTATCTTTAAATCATCCTATACCCTCTCTCTCATAAATGTGTCACGACTCACATCGATAAACAAGAATCTACTAGACCTGGTTTGTGAGACATCAAACTAAAGATCATTCCCAAAACCTTATGCTCTTATACAAAGTTTATAACAACCAGAGAGCACTCCCAAGTCGTGGCATGACGTTCTTGACCCTTAAGGGGTCTTATACACGCCTCTTAGCATTTATTCATCACATAGGTAATAAAAAGAGTATGGAATGAAAACTTTTCTCGATAAAATCAACAATAGTAAACTCTTTTATAAAGCAACGGACTACTAAGTATCAACATACCCATCTCAGACATAATCTCAATGTCATAGGTACAACACCCATTACAATTGAAAAGAAATTATTAGAAGTCTATTAAATCATAAGAAAACGTAAGACTATTTGCCCTCGAACCCATGAGGACGTACCAAGTATTGGATGAAATGGAAATGGAAGCCTTCAACTAAGAATTTACTAGCAACCTCAACCTACTATTGTAGTAAAAACATGAAGAAGATGGTTTTAGCACAGTAAAACACTAAGTATGACGACCATGCAAAAACATTAAAAGGGACGTTTTTAACAATAAATACATAATGTAAGTTACAACCAACATAAAAGTATGAAAATCTCATTTAAATCTTTAAATTTACATTTCTACCTTTACCTCAAGTAGTCATACTTCTACTAGTACCAACATTCAATACATAGGCACATACATAGCATAGGTCATTCATCATTCTAGGGCTCTATCTAGTGTTACCCTAAGATTCCCTTAGGTAAGACATAAAGTGGGAGACCATACTTCCTCTTCATACCACACCTAAGTGTTCTTCAAGGCTAATTTAGAAAAGAACATTTTCATTTCAACATGACATTCCAAGTAACCCATTTCATCAACATAAGAGAGATATGCATCACATTATAGAGACAAAAAGTCAACATTCACTATTAGGTTCATTCAGAGGACTATCACACATTAGTCATGAAGACTCAGGGAACTCACTCAAGCCCTATTAAAGACTACTCGTGCATGTGTGGATAACATCCCATACGATTACCTACACGTTGTATAACCTATCAATTAACTATTGCGCACATCAAACATCATAGGCATGAAACAACATATATCATGCAACATAGATATGGAATCTGGTGTCATAAAACCCCACACCGTGGAATGTGTTCTATTTGCCAAGGGTAGAACCAATACACATCCTATGTAGGCATATAGTTTAGGGGATATCCAAAGATGTTCATTGGACTCTTGCTTAACATTGGGAAGAGACACCATCTAAACAATATCCACTCCGTTCTTACCATTAGTTCCAATAGATTAGTTCATTACATTACTGTATTAGAGAGAGCACCAACATTAAGTCTGCTAAATTGATGTACTTCTACCAAGAAGGGCTACCACCGATCAGTCAACAGATCGAGGTTCATTAAGGATAACTCATTGATATTCCTTATGAAGAGCCAAAACCTTTAGGTCTACCGATCCTAGGTTCATCATTTCACACAGGCTACCACCATTAGGTCTATGTTTCAAGGTTTTACATTCAGATAGGGTTCTAGACTGATCATATAGGTGCATCACTCTTAGGTCTACCGTAGAAGACATAGTCTAAAATATCTCATTAGTTATTCATAAAGAGTCTACAAATATTCGGTCTACAAACCAAGACATTCATTAGAACAGGATAACAACATTAGGTCTACCAATTATAACTTTTAGCAATTAAGTCATACATTCATTAGTCTAGTAGAGAATGCACTAGCCTACAAATTCAAGACACATTCACCTTTACATTAATTTATACAAAAATATGTTGCATAAGCATACCGGTTCAAGATGCTTCATTCATGATAACATTCATATTCTACATGATCACTTTTCTTCATCAAATTCATATTCATATATGTATCAAATAAGCACCTCCATCATAAGTGGATCACACATATCTATATCAAAATTTCATACCAATAATAATAGATCTCAAGCCTTATATATTAGATAAAACAATATACAAGAAAATTTCCATATTTCCATAATCACTTCCATCATCCATATAAGCAATTCAACAAGACATTGATCATAATATACCTTCAAGGCCTTAGAGATCCAAACTCACAAACACACCAATACATAAATACCTAAATACGCATTAATTATCCATCATAATACATGATTAATGATATAAACTCACAAATTAAGTTTAAATTATTACATGCTATTGAATATACATTCATAATCAACCAATTTCCATTCAATTTAGGGTATTAGACGAAGACATGGAATCTTGCAGGGATTCCATATAAAATAAAAATAAAATCATCAACCAAAACCTAAATTCATCAATATAACTTATTTAAAAACGTTTTAACAATGATCCCATGCTTAGATTAGAAAGGAGGATTTTGATCATTGAAAAGCTTTGAAGTATATTTTGAATTGACTCCTTGAATGAAAGATTAATTAAGGATGAATGATAACCATAATTTATACTTGAAGAATACCACGAAATTTAATTGAAAACTTGAAGAAATTAATCTTGGATCCTTCAATTCTTCACATCTAATAGAGTTTTCCTTGGGAGAGAATTTGGGGGAAGAGAGGTCTCTAACTTTGGGTTTTTGAAAATAATAAAGTAAAAAACATCTTTTCAATGTTATAATACAATTAAAATACCTAAAACACCCACAATAATCTTCCATGAATTTAATTAGCCAAGGTAGAAAGTTACCAAACCACCCTTGGCTTGGCCGAGACTTGCTCCAGGTTGTAGGTTCAAACGATGGCTCCCCATCCACGGACTGTGGATGGGTTAATTCTTTGTCCTGTGCCACTATTGTCTAGTAATGAGGCTTCGTATTTGAGTCCAAGACTCTCCAAGACCAATTATTGACTACAAAGTAAGTCCACGGGTCGTAGATCAATCTACTGGTCATGGTTTGCTTTCGTAGGTCAGCACATTTTGGCAGTTAGGGGTTTAAACTTAGGGACCTTTGAAGGACCTTTAAGGTGGTCATTGGGAGTTGTACCCAGAATTTTAATCCCTAAACATCATGTTATTAGTACAAGAGCCATTCACATTGATTTTAACCTTCAAAGGACACTCGAAAACTCCACTACAAGTCACTACAACACATTAGCTCAATGGACTAAATTCCGGACGTCAAGGTTGTTCACTTATGTTTGACCTCAAAAATCATTAAATTGAAATTCAAAATACATTTTAACAAATTAATCAAGTTATCAACATCACATACATATATAAGTTTCTAGTTCTTCCTATTGAATTTTTTAGGGTCATTACACCTACTTGTAAATTTTGTATAACAATACTCGAAAGAAGAAAATTATTATTTGTAGAAGAAGAATTCATGCTCTTACTATTAGAGTATAAGAAACCAAAAAACTAAACTTGAATTTCAAAGTTAAAATGTCCATAACATGTCACGAACAAGGAGCATCCCCTAGAATTAACATGGATTACTTGACCTCTTGGAAGTCTTATACAATTCCATAGTTATCATTTATCACATTATTATAGGTAAACTTAGCAGAAAATTTAAAACTTTCGTAGCACATCATATGCTAGAATATCACTTACATTATATATAAAATATCGTAATACATAGTTAAACACTCTAAGTCTCTTTGCCATATTAGACTCAACATTATTAGAGTATAATAGAGACACCCCATTCAAAAAGTAATAACTAAGGTATAACAAGACCTTACATAATACATCACATAGGAAATCCATGAACTTAAGGATCACTTTCCTTGATCTTGGGAAACACATATCAAACCCTTCACCTTAGAGTAAACCTTAAAGCATACATAACCTACACTTTGTGTAACAAGGAAAAGTAGAATGGTGTTAGTACAAGAATGCACTAAGTATGACAACCATGCAAAAAATGCATTTAAAAGGGACATTTACTTTAAAAACCATGTAATAAGCACCTAACCGTTCACATAATTATTTTAAGCATATACAAAGTCATCACATCACATAAGACATATATTACATTTAAGGAATAATCACAGTAAACTCATTTCACTTAACAATAACCTCTTTTCACTTTACAATAACCTCTTTTGTTTCCTAACTCCTTAACTTGCCAAGTAACTCTCTAGAGATATTTGGTGCAATGTATAGATAATGTCCCGTTACACTACCCATACTCAAGCATCACCTTGAGGCCACTAGGTAGTAATGCATACAACCCTCATTAAACAATACATACATTCGTAGAACCATTTCATATAATAATACAGATACTCCACATTTGACCCATCATACTTTTATGGACCACATAAAAGAACTCATTACAAGAAAACCTTCAAGTCAAGACTTATTAATATAATCATAAGAGTCATTAGTCAATTAATAGCATATGTAGACATCACTTCACTTAAACTTCATAAGACCTTACTCCTAATCCCAATCTAAACCTACTAGTGCAATGTACATGTGAAGTCCCATAACCTCACACATACTTACTAAACTCATCAAGATACTTCAAGCATATCATTTACTTCATACTTTTACAAGACAAGTATAGACAACTTCATACATGCCAAGTAAGACTTTCGTCAAATAGTCAATAAGACCCACATTAGGCATATAAGGTAACAACACAGCATATCGACTCATTAGGACTCATACCATGCATTTAATCACAACAAGTAGAAAACACTACAACGTCTAGGATAAGGAACATAAACATATATATATATATATACATTAGGATACCTTCCTAGAACTCCATTCAATAGCTTCTTGAGCAAAGCATAGGCAAAGTCCCATTCCCTCACCTACACTAAGCAACTTCCCTTAGGTTATTCTACTTAGAGTTCATATCATTACTTCCATTGTCAATTTTACTTTATCTAAACTATATCCCTTATAGACACTAAGACCATGGGTTCAAAACATGGAATTTGGTGCTGTAGAACCTTACACCAAGGGAAGGTGATCTACCTCTCCAAGGTAGAACATCAACATCACGCTAGCATATTAGGTGATATCACTTGCTCTATCCTATGGTGCAAGCATAGTTTATGGAACTTGGAGGCATATATGGAAATATCACTTTGTAACCTTTGGTCCATGAGGCTATTCACGTCATGAGAACTAAGGTGAACCTACCTTTCCACATTAGGAAGGAACAACCCTCATCCTCAAGTTCACTCGGTGCTATGCTAATTTTTTTTTTATTGAAAAGACTTAATTAACATTACTTTATAAAAGTACGCTTTAGGAGATTGAATCCCTAAAGGCTTAGATTATAGGTCATAGATGTGAGTTTCTTTTCTTCAACCTAAATCATGTGAGAAAACATTTCAAATGGACATATCATATTCAAGTACCATCATGTTTAGGATACCCTTGAGAACACCTTTCAAGAGCCCCTCTGTTGACTAGATTATCATACATGCATAATGGAATTTTTTTCATGTGCGTGTACATATATGTGAACAAACCTTTTACATAAACACCCTTAGGCCACAATTTCATTCATGCATAAGTGTATATGTGTAACTAACTATATGAGCATTCCTTTCATACAAGCACATTTCGACACTATGCATATTTATAACATACTAATGAATTCATATTCGTGTACATATATAACAACCTAGGAACTATCCTATTAACGCACACATGTTCAATGCATAGACAAGGTCGCATACCATTTTCCATACTAGTACACCTATCAAGTCACCCTAATTAAGGGATACATAACATTCTTCATGGAAATATACACTACATTCATTGTAATAGACACAAGTGCATATGAGAATGCCCTTTCATAAAGCACCATGAACCTATACTACTTGTAATCCTGTATGAGGTGTAAGTGTCTGTACATTGGTCAACATGATCACACAATAGCAACAACCTGTAACACCTCTAAAACAACTTAGGTGAAACTAGAAACTTACACTTGTGTATTGATGTTTTGAAGTCTTAAAATAGGTTAAAATGATGTTAAAAGGGAGTGTCTAAAGTTTCATTAAGTTTGGAGGTCAAACGTCCAACAACATCCATGACGTTCGAAAGGTTTGCCTTGAAATGTCCTTGTGTGTCTTATTGTGTTTCATTGAGTTATACATTTTCATTTTGGATGATATTGATGTGATAGGTCCTTGAAATGTATACGAACATATTTGTGTTGGAAACATCCAGGCGAAATTCCCCAAGGACCAACTAAGGGTTCTTTAGGAACGACCTAACTTGTCAGGAAAGGCTGTCAAAACCAACCACACCTACAGATGGCATCGACGCCAGGTAGGCTGATCGACGCCCCGAAGGTGGAAGGCGTAAGTGAGGACTTAGCCTAGGTAGCTTAAGCTCCATAATTTAAGTATCTGAATCCATCGATGGTTTGCCAGGATGGCCCGTCTGTGTAATTACGTCCCGTTGATTGGCAACCAGCAATGGTGACTGCAGTTCTTGCAAGGTCACTATTAAGTGTAGAGGTAAAATGGGAAATTCACCACACATCTAAATAAATAAATGGGCGATTTTATAGATTTTTTTTTGGGTATTTCAAGTGGGTTTATAAGTCCTAACAAAAAAATGAATTCATTATTCCAAATTAAAACCCGATATCTCTAAGAAACTCTCTAGATATCCATCGGAGCCTAAATAAAGATTGAGCTTGGATCGAAGATTCTTGGTGATTTATCCATTAATTCTTCATCAAATTCGTTGTATAGAATCAATTGAGGTATGGTTCTTCATCCTTGAATCTCTATTCGTCAAGGAGCCAAATTTCAAATTGATTTCCAAAGTCTTTCAAAGATGAACTTGTCCTATTTTGATATCTTGCCATGGGTTCTTGCATAAAACGTTTTAAATTATTGTATGTTTATTGAATTGATGTTAATTGGATTATTTTTAATTAAAATTTCTATGAACCCATGCATTTCATCCAACCCTAAATTTGACTATTTTGTGGGTGATTTAATTATGTCTTAATGCTATTAAATTCTTATGTAGTTTGATTAGGGCTATTGAATTATGATAGAATCATGTTAAATATATAAGTAAACTTTTCTAAATTCATCAATTCGTTTTATATTATCTTTTATTCATTGTATATTGTAATGGTTGGGTAAAAATTGTAAACCACGGCTATTGGCAAGAACCTTGGTATATTGTTTTTGATGAATTCTCTATGGATTAAAGTTGTAAGGTTAGATTTATGGCATGTTAACCTAACTTTCTCTATATTGTGTAGTGTGGGCCTTATATAGTAATTGTTTTTACTATTGTGCACTTATGGTGGCTGTGCTTAAGTGCTATACTTGTGAATTATGTGGCCTTGTCGGCATTACTTTATGAATTGTGAATCAATGTGGCCTCGTCAGCATTACATCTTGAATTATGTTATTATCATGTTATAACTTTAATATGTGGATATCATGAATGTATTGATGACTTATGTGTTTATGTGGAGTCAAAGCATGAGTTCTTCTAGTTGATGATGTATGTGTCTAGTAGATTATAGTGTAGTCATTATGTGTATTACTTGATGTTGAAGTAAGATTTTCTAAATATATTAGATGATACTTGACATACTTATATTAGTGATAATGTAGTAGTGAAAAGTGTGACCTATGGATTATATTGGTTATACCTACGTGCTTCTTGAATGATATATTATATGTATGGAGTGTGAATGTGTCTTGTGATGGTAGACTCGTGTCCCTTACTTGATACATGTAGAATGTGAATATGAGCTCTTCACTTAGTATGCAAAAGCTTCTTAGTCTTGTTAGTATGATAAAAATTTGACCGTGAATATTGTTGAGAAGGTCCTTATGTGGAACGTCTAACTTAGTTTGAAGTTGATGATATCCTTGAAGTTGAAAGTAGTAATCGTATCCTTCTTATAAGGATGGTGTACTAAGGATTGGTTGGATGGAACGACTTTAGATCATCCTTAGGAAAATCATTGAGAATTCTCGAATTCATTGTAGGTAGCCCTAGTGGACCCTCTTTGGTATGGTGTACTGTTATTGGGTTGTGAACTAGATATGGAACCTCTTCATGTACTTCTTTATTGAAATACTCTTAGAGAACTAAGCGTAGCACCGAGTGAGTATAGTTTGGGAAGTTTCTCTATATATGATGACATTAGAGAAAAAAACCCTTCATATTCCTTAACTACATGCCTACATGGGATGTGTCCTAGTTCTACTATTAGCAAGTAGATCAACCTCCATCGCAGTAGTTGCATGACTCCGGATTCCATGCCTCGCTAGTATGGTCTATGTCAATTATTGGATATTCTCATCATATGGGATTCCAACTAGTGCTGGAGAAGTTTTATGAAGTTTAAGTGGTGGTATGGAACACTATCTATACATTGTATGAATAGTATTTGAAGATGTTAGTGAGTGAGTCCCTAGGTATTCTCCAAGACTATACTTGAATGTCCTTATATGTTGAATGTCTTTTAAATGAACTAATGAAGATAATGACTTAAATTAGAAAAGCATATTAATTAATCTGTATTTACCTAGAGTAGTTTAAAGGCGTTCTAGTTAAAGTGTGAAGGGGGAAAAAGAATGATCTCTTCATGACTTATCTAGGGAATTCTTAATAATAACTCTAGGTAGGAAAGTAGATTGAGAAAGAATACATGATCTAAACATAGCTAGTCTTAATTATTATTTAGGTAAGCTTGGACAGGGTGTATGGGCATTGTCTTCTTACGAGTGATCTTGTCCTAGGTAGTTTAAAAGATCTCTTAGATGTGTGTGAAGGGATTGTATGGGTGGTTGCTTCATACCTAACTCAAGTGAGCCTTAGAAACACCTTTGGTTGGAGAATATGATTTTTATGTGTTATTGATTCTATATTTTAAGGTGTGAATTTTATTGGAAGTTATAGTGAAGTTCACTGTATGCTTACTGTAAGGTTACATTATTTAATATGAATTGCATATGACTTATATTGTGTTTTAAATGTTATGTTTTGTATTTAAATGTTTTTCTTATACTTTTAATGTGATGTTTTTATTAAAAAGATCATGTTTCTCATAAATGTAAATTTCTCATGATTTTATGCATTATGACATACTTAATACATGCATTATACTAATTCCATACTTTATGTCTATTTCTAAAGGTGTGGATATAAGTGAGAGGTGTCTTGAAGTAAACTTGAAATCTAGTAACCATTCAAGAAAAGTTGAAGTATGTCCTCACTTGAGTGTAGGGCATAACTATCTTTAGACTTATTTAATTCAAGTACTGTAATAGACTAAGTAATTATATATTTCGTGTTGAATGGGTCGTGTCCCATATATTATTGAGTCTAAGATTGGAATATGCTGAGACTTAGGGTTTTCTATGATTTTAAAATGAAAGATGTTTTAAAAAATTTCGTGTGAAAAGTTTTAATTCCGCAGTTCTTTTCATACATGTATACAATGAATGATGTCAAAGGGCTTTTACAAGACCTCAAAAGGCCAGGTAGACCTTGTCGCGCTCCGAGAGTACCATATCTTGTAGGGTGTGCTCTTGAGGTGTAACAAAAGTTAGTATTAGATCATAAGTTATGAAAGTGATCTAAGGAATAAAAAAGTCCCATAAAGCCATGTCTAATAGATTCTTGTTCATTAGTGTGAGTCGCGACACATCTATGGGAGAGAGGCTATAGGATGATAGAATTTCCCTTCGTCCTCTACTCTTGAGTCATTTGGTAGAGTTAAAAGGTATGAGTGTCCTTTTTAATACTTTTCTTTGTGTTTAGAAGAATTACTAGTAGAAGAATTGAAGAAGGGAGGGTTAATGAGGAAATTCCTCAAATTTAGGAAGTTGAGAAAGTTCATCAAGGTGATCAAGGTGTTCAAGTCCCTATTGGAGGTTAAGGTAATGAGGTTCTGGACGTTCCTCTCGAATTTACAAATGGGGAGATTAGAGTGGCTCCACTTTATTTAGTTCGAGCCATGACTACTCATTTGAATACGGGTGTTTAAACTAGGGTTAATGCTATTTAGAGAACTATGACATCTAGATTGATAGACTTTATGAGGATAAATCCCCCTATCTTTCTTGGCTCTAAGGTTGGAGAGGATCCCCAAGAGTTTCTAGATGGTGTGTATAAGGTATTGAGTGCCATGGGGGAGACTCCTAGGGAGATGGCGCAGTTAGCTTCGTACAAATTGAGAGAGGTTGCTCATGTATGGTACACTCAATGTAAAGATAATAGGCTGGTTGAGTCAGGTCCTATAGAGTGGGAGGAGTTTAAAGAGGCTTTCTTAAGAGAGTACTTTCCCCGTGAGAGGAGGGAGGTGCAGGTTGAAGATTTCATTAATATCAAGCAAAGCAATATGAGGGTTGAGGAGTATTCCTTGAAGTTCAGCATGTTGTCTAGGTATGCTCCTTCCTTAGTGTCTAACCCTAGGGATTGAATGAGTAGGTTTGTGAGCGGTGTTGCCGACCTTGTGAAAGAAGAGTGTCGTACGTCCATGCTCAATGGAGACATGATCATCTAGGCTAATCATGTATGCTCAATCCATTGAGGAGTCCAAGCTTAGTAGGATTTCTATTAATTTGAACAGGAGTGGACCAAGTGAACAAAACCAACCTAGGTTCAAGAAGAGGGCTCTAATTCAAGATGAACCTAGGGATCCTATGGTGAAATTTGAGAAAGGTAGTGGTTCTCAAGGTGGTAAGACTACTTGTTCTACTAGTGGGAAGAAGAAATATGGGAAATGTCTAGCTAGTACCGGGAATTGCTTTGGTTATTGTAAGGATGGACATAAGGTGAAAGATTTGTCCTACTACTGCGGCTAGAGGAAAGGAAGGCAAGCAAGTTCCTCCAAGTGTTCCAGCTGATGATGTTCCATGGAAGGCTCATTTCTATGCATTTTCGGATAAGGGATCAAAGCCAGAGATGATGATGATGTTGGTAAGTTATAGACTCTTCTTTTAGTTGCTATGAGTTCCTTCTAAGCGGGGAGTATGGTGTGGAGTGGAATTTTGATTGATTGTCTGTTCTCCTCGATTCAACTCAAGCTTCAAAGGTATAAAGTTATAGTAGTATGTTGCATGTTTAATTGTGTTTAGGAGTCTTGTTCGAATTGAATTTCATTGATTCCTTGCATTGTGCATTTTATGAAGTTATAATTATGTTGTAAATTGAGTTTATATAGTTTTTTCTCTCATATTATCATGCTTTCATCAGTGATTGCTTAAAAGTTACATTTTTAATAAAATTGAGTCTAATTCACTATATGTTGGCAGCTCACTTTGAAGAATTTAGAAATTTGAATAAATTGTTCTTTTATTGAAAATTATTGTATGTTTCCTTGATTTATGCATATGAGAATTATAATTAATGTAGAAGGAGTTATAACCATTTGAAATAAAGCATGAGAGTCTTATTGCATAATGGGTCTTAAAGTTGTTTCTATTCTGTTCTGGTGTTTTGAGTCTCTTTAAAGAATGTGAAATTGGTATTCTTTTTGTATATGATTTTTGTATGGTTTGGTATGGTTATGTGATTCTATTCTTTGAGTTTCTTATCTCTTCAAAGTGTTTGAAATGAATTAAGTTGTCCAAGTGGGAGAGATTGTAACAACTCTAAAATGACTTAGGTGAAACTAGAGACTAACATTCATTTCTTGTTGTTTTGAAATATTAAATTGGGTTAAAATGATGTTAGAAGGCAGTGTTTAATGTTTCATGAAGTTTAAAGGTCAAACGCCAAAGAACATCCATGACGTTCAAAAGGTTTTCCTTGAAATGTCCTTGTGTGTCTTAGTGTGATTCATTGAGTTTTATGTGTTCGTTTTGTATGAAATTGACGTGATAGGTCCTTGACATGCATGCTAACATATTCGTGTTGGAAAAGTCCGGGAAAACCTTCCCAAGGACCAACCAAGGGTCATTGAGGAAGGTCCAAAATTTGGAGCGAAGGCTGTCCAAATAGGCCTCACCTACGGATGCATCGACACCCCGTATGTGGGAGGAGTAGGTGAGGACTTAGACTAGGCAGCTTAAGCTCCAAAAGGCAAGTTTTTGAATCCATCGATTGTGTGCCGGGATGGCCCGTCTGTGGGCTTACGTCCCGTCGATGTTGACTGCAATTCTCGCAGGCTCACTGTTAAGTATAAGGGTGAATTGGGAAATTCATCACACGTACATATAAATAAAATGGGTGTTTTCCTAGTTTTTTTTCGTATTTCAAGTGGTTTTATAAGTCCAACAACCTAGATGAATTCATTATTCCAAATCAAAGCATAAAATTTCAAAGAAACTCTCTAGAAATCAAAACACAAAATTTCTAAGAAACTTTCTACAACTTTATTGGAGGCAAAACTCAAAATAAAGACCGGACTAAGGATTCTTGGTAATTTCTCCATCAATTATTTATCAAATTCGTATTCCAACATCAACTTAATTATGATTCTTTATCCTTGAATATCTTTTCTTCAAGGATCCAAACTTCAAATTGATTTTCAAAGTCTTTCATATATGAACTTGACCTGTTTTGATATCTAGCCACGAATTCTTGCATAAAACATTTTAAATCATTGTGTATAGATTGAATTGATAATAATTTTATGATCTTAACCAAAAAACTCTATGAACCCATGAAATTCATACAATCCTAGAGTTAACAATTTTGTGGGTAGTTTGATTATGTCTTAATGCTATTAAATCCTTATGTAGTTTGATTAGGGCTATTGAATTAGATATTATCTTGCTAGAATTCTAAGTAAGCTGTCCGAAATTCATAAATTCATGTTGTATTATACTGTATTCATTCTATATTGTAATTGTTGAGTTGAATTGTAAACTATGGCTATTTGTAAGAGCCTTGTTATATTGTGTTGGATTAATTGACTATGAATTAAAGTTGTGAGGTTGGATTGATGGCATCTTAACCTATATTTCTCTATATTGTGTAGTGTAGGCCTTAGATAGTAATGAGGTTTGGTATGGCCCAATTATGGTGGCGGTGCTTATATGCTACACTTGTGAATTATACAGCCTTGTCGGCATTACTTTATGAATTGTGAATCAATGTGGCCTCATCATCATTACTTTATGAATTATGTAATTATCATGTTATCACTTTAATATGTGTATGACATGAATGACTTGATGACTTATGTGTGTAAGTGGAGTCAAAGCATGAGTTTTTCTAGTTGATGATGTGCGTCTCTAGTAGACTATAGTATAGTCATTATATGTATTACTTGATGTTGAAGCATGATGTCCTTAGTAGATTATATGATACTTGTGATACTTATATTGACGATCCGTACCAAATGGGTGTAGTTCAAGACTTAGCTCCCATGGCGAAGTCTCTGACCAGTTGCACGAGCATGTAGGACGACCTGTACTTTCACCTACGATCCGTAGGTGGGGCTCGTCCCACCCTTTGGGTAATTAGATGTAGGGGTGGTTTATTTTTGTATTTTAAGGTAATTTAAGTATGCTAAAACAGTTAAACCTCTATTTAGAATTCATTCTTCAATATCAAAACCCCTCTCCTCAAAAACATTCTCTATAGAACACCATTGAATCTCAAGGACAAGTTCGAACTAGGGTGGAAGATTTCTAGTGTTTTCTTATTTAATTTTATGGGAATACATCTTTAAGTTATTGTGAACATTTATCTAAGGCTAGTTTCTGCTTTAGACCCAATCTTTAATTGTTTTCAAGTTTCCAAAGATTGTGAAAAACCCCAATTATTACTCAAACTCGTGGGTTCTTGAATCAAACATTTTCAATGGATAATATGATTATATTTATCATTAATTGATAATTTGAAGGTGAAAACCGTATGAACCCACGATTCCACTATATTTCTAAAGTTGGCTTATAAAGTGGGTTTGATGATTATGATTGGATATTGTTAGAATTGTTCTTAGATAATATTGTATTATATATATATATATATATATATATATATATATATATATATATATATATATATATATATATATATATATATATATATATATATATATATATATATATATATATTTATCAATCCTAAATATGATAAATTGTTGGATACTTGAGTAATGGTAATCATGCCTTGGGTGAAGAGTAAGTTAACCTAAATTCTCTTGTTATGTTGGAATTGTTCTTTAATGATTTGGTCCACATAGGGTGACAATGTTTACTTATTGTTTATGTATTGTTACCATGGACTTGAAGGAATTTATGAAGTGTTTGAATAGTAGCATGAAAAGGTATATGTGAAGGTATTCTTCTAAAGGTATTCTTATGATCTCTATGAGACCTTGTATGAAGTGTTATGGTATTGTTATTTGAAGTATGATTCTCTTATAATGAATGTAACACCTTGAAAATCCAAGACTCATGGTAAAGCCTTACATAGGTGTCATAAAGTCTAAACACTGTTTCTAAGTCCATTTTAATGAATATAGGTCATATAGAAGGTTTAAGAATAAAAATGTCCAAAGACGTTCGGGAAGTTGGTTCAAAGAGATGTTAGTGTGTCTTAGTCTTTTTTTACTAAATTTTGGGAGTAGGAAATGTACAAAAATGGGTGGAAATGTAGCTAATGTGTGTTTGAGTTGTTTAATGATTTAAACGTCTGGATATGACTCCCCAAGGTCCAACCAAGGGCCCTTGAGGACAACCAATGCAGTTTGATGCAACACTTCCTGGTAGTGTGCATCGACGGGGTATACAACGGTCCATAATTGGCTCGACGGGGCGTTGAAGGCCACAGTCGTCCCAAACATAGAAATATTTGTGAAGGCCCTTGTTTACGTAGCTACTGTTACACTCGACGAAAGGGGACGACGGGACGTCATTCGCTCGACGGGGCGTTGAAGCCACCGTCATCCCATACTTAGAAAAAATTTGAGGAAGCCTCGCATTCAAAGTCTCTGATAGATACGAGAGAAGTGCAGGACAGAGGGGGGTGTTCGTCCACCCAACGACGTACTGTCGAAGAGGTCTCATCGGTGACGATCAAATTTCACTGATGTATTTTTAAGGATTTCATTTTATTAATAAAGTTGTTTAGGGGTTAGTTAGTGATTAAAGGGAAACTAATTAAGTGTATAAATACCCTTAACTCTCATTAACCTAAAGCCAACTCTCAAAGTAAAATATCTTCCGTTGCTCTTATTTTTCTCTCTACAAGATCTCACAACTGAAGGTTAGCAAGAATGTTACGACCCGGATTCTGGAATCTGAATCACAATCGGCATCATTGACCTCTCAAAGGTCGTAGAAAAGTCTCATCTTGCATTCATCACATTGATATGGTTAATTTTAGCGGAAAATTTAAAACTTTTAAATGTATGAAGTATACTTGGACTTCATATAGTTATTTCATGAATTCATCATATTATAAGATCAACATAAAGAAACAATCATCTAACAATTGTGGAATGAATTCAAATCAAAGAATAACATATCATAGTAGTTTGCCAAGACATCCTTAATACAAGCTTCGAATAAATATATGAAAGAAACACTAGGTACAACATCCACTAGCTATGTCTAAAACTAAAGCTAGAGTAAAACTTTAGCATCCTCAAAATCAAGAGGACCTACCAAATGGTCTACAAATACGCTGATGACCAAACTGTTGCAAGAGTTGTCAATCTGCCCCTTACCCTGAATCTATAAAATAGTCAACAGTAGGGGTTATTACACCACTTGTACAATGTATATGCTTATGCACACATACACATAAGGCTATGCATGATCAAAGAAAGTTCTTCCTAAACAACATGCTATTTCTTGAAAGCCTAGTGATTAGACTTTCCTAAATCGTTAGATGTGAATTGTGATATGAATATGATGTATTTTAATGCATTCAAAGAACACAACTCATTTTTATATGATTAAAAAACATTAATATCATCCACATAAGTTTATAACAACTCGGGCGAAGATTTGAGATTTTGATCCTCTTAGAATGAGAGCTTCTCTTTGTACACATAGATTATTTTTAAGTCATTTCTTTCTTCTTGATCTTTAGTTTAATAATTCTTTTTGTCCTATGTTTTACTTACAAGTGCAATGATTCATTGTAGTTCCATACCCATAATGAATCGATGTATGTAATCTAATGACTAAGTAGAAAACCCTTTTCTTAAGTAGATTTTAATCTGCGAAGACGACCTTGAACGAACCTTGAAGAAACCTTGAAAATCATCTAAGAAATTTTTCTGTTTTTTTTTCTTGCGTTTTGTTCACTGTTTTCCTCACGGTTGTTTTGTGGTTTTAGTCGTGTATTTGTTTGAGTTGGAACGTGGTTTAGAGGTTTAGGAACTTACCTTTACTTACTCAACTTAGGATTTAACAAGTTAATTAAATAAATTAGTTAACTAATTATTAAAAAATCCCTCCTAAGTTGACTAAACATATGAGAACATCACACTTAGTCAAATCTGGAAATTTGTGTTGACTATGGTTTTTGTCAACATTTTGACTTTATATTGATCAATGAAATTATTAATTTAATTAATTTAGGTACCTAGCATAAGTAATTAAGTACCCTGAAGTCATTAGAACCAAAATTAACCCTTTTGAACCATCCTAGATTAAGTAATAGGATGTTTCTTGAGTTGTACTAGGTTAATGTGAGAATTTTGGCTTAACCCCTTTAATTTAATTAATTAAATGGATAATTTAATTAATTAAGTGACCTAGGTTAATTAATAAAGTACCCTTAACTCGTTATAACAATAACTAATTATTTGAACCATCCTAGGTTAGGTACTAGGTTGTGTTTTTCTTGTTTTAACCGAAATCTAAAAATTGTTTTGTGATCTCGGTTTTGCACCTTTAAATTAATTAATTAATTTGGTAAATACATCAATTAGGTAACCTAGGGGAATTAAGTGCCCTTAATTTTTTATGACCATAAATAACATTTTGGACCATAATAGGTTAGGTACTAGGTTTTCGATTTACTAGTACTAGGTTAGTGTCACCCCGGTTCTGGTCCTAGGTCGTCGGGTGCACTAGTGGGTCCAATTAGGTTAGTCCCTAGGTAATTTAGATATTTTGGGAAGTAGGTTAAAATATAGAATTTTGTAGGAAGTTAGTCTCAACATGGAGTGGTCCCTTATGCACGTTCTTGTCCCCTTAACTACCCTAACCGAATTCGGTTAGGGTGGTCCCCTCCTTTGGTTCTTCTTAACATGTCTTGCACATGTGCTTGCACATGGATTGGTTGTACTTTCCTAACAAACTATTAATTTATATATCCCTTGGGAATGTTTACTTATTGTCCCAAGGACCCTTACTATGTCCTGGTGTGCTACATAATTTACATGATCATTTTATATTGTCATGTGGAATGGTAGTAGGACTGACACTTGGATGCCTATTACTTTGTGTGAAACTATTCATAATGGATTTTCTTTTAGATTAGGGTCTTCAATGCAGGTACATTTATTGAACAACAATCTTCCATTGGGGTATGACAATCTAAAAAGTATATTTCTTATTCGTATATGGAAAATTGGTTAATATCCCTTAGCCAATTTTTCTATAATATGCCCAATATATCTCATTATTGGGCATTTAGGTGCCTATGTACCCCTAATAGGCTATCCTAAGGGCATACTAGCTTTTCATTAGACATATGATTTTCCAGAACGGTACAAAGAACTAGGGTTTGGGTGCTCGAAAAAGGGTGGATTCTTCATCAAGTTTTTGATAAACATTAAGGTATGAGTTCTATTCACCTTTTAGATCTTTTCCTCAAAAGGTTCTTTAAAAAAAGATTTCAAAAAGTTGAGTTTTCTTATGGGTGTCATTCGATTACAAAATTGAAGTTATGGATATAGTTGTTAGTGAATTCTTAGGGTTGTATTGAGTAGATTTACATGTAATTCAACTTGTTTATGATAATTGTTGATGGTTTGGTCAAATTGAGGAACATGATCCTCTATCCCTAACCATAGGTACTGATCTTGACTTATGTTGTATGTTTATCATTCAATTGAGTTGGTTGTTGATTATATTACTATACTATGGTTCTATTATAGTTGAATTAAGTTGAATTATAGGCATATCATTTAGTTCTTGAGATGTGATTTAGGTTATGAATTATAATGTTAAATTTGCATGTGTACTTTGCGAGAACTTGTGATCTAAAGATGAATTGTGTTATACAGATTGAATTGGCCTTATAATTCTATTGATTATCATTATGATATCATGTTACTCCCCAAGTTGGGTTGAGCTATAAGTTTATGGTAAGACCTTTATGATAGACTTTGAGAAAAACTGTGTAAGTCTTAGAATCTCTATCTTTACTTGCAATTGTGAATAATTTTTTGGTAAGCCATGATATCACATTGGATTATGCCTTATATTAGAAATATAGGGTGGTATGATGTTTAATTGAAATGTACTAACTATGTTGTGAGGTTGATTAAGGTGTATGTACTATAAGGATGGTGAAAACTATCAATGTGCCTTTAAATGTCATGAAATGCTAAAGTGTTAACCTCACTTATATAAATTGTGATGAAAGGACTTATGCTCATACTATTCTTATAGAGCTATTAATGATGATTATTATACAAGGGTTAGACCCTATGGACTAAATTATGTTAAGATTAATAATTTAAGGCTTAAAGACATTTCAAAAAGGGGCTCTAGCTTAGCGCCGAGCGAACTACATAAAGAAGTGTCCCTTCGCACGTAGGGAAGGTAAGAGCACTACATTACTCTTGATATTGGAGATCATAATGCATGGTGCATAAAGAGGTTCCCAACTAAATCTCGCAGTTCTTGAACTATGTTTCCCCCATAGGAATACTAGCTAGTGGATCCTCGTAGTTTCTATGTTTTACGTTTGGTACTACCTTGGCAAGTAGCCCGCCTTCTTTCGGTGTAGGGTTTTATGAAACCGCATTTCACACTAATTCATGTGGTCTATGTCGGTTAGGAAAAAATGTTCCCAAAAGGTAAAATGAATAAAACGACTTGAACTCAAACTTGGATAACCTAAGGGGTCTAGCTTAGTTTAGGTAGGGTTATGGGACTCAACCTAGACATTGCGCTAGTTAGTCTTGTGGGGAGTCATAGGAGGAGGTTCTTATATGTTTATGTTAAGATAATGCGTTTTGTATATATTCATGACCATGTCATATTGTTAATACTATATGTTGATTAGTTCATTTTTAAATATGGCCTGGTTTATAATGATAATATAAGATGAAATGTAAGCATAAATTCCATGATGTGTAAAGTTGGACATTAGTCATGTTTTCTTGTTGAGGATAATTGATTGAGCAAGGTTATGGGGCTTTTCTTGGTCATTTGATTTGTTGATTTGATAAGGACTTGTGAGTAGTTGTCTTGCTTATTATGTCATGTTTAACTCTTATTCATTCTTTTGATAATATTCCTTGGTGTTAGGGTTGTAGTAAATCATGATTCTAAGTGTGTTGGAATAAGTGTTACTTGTTGAGATAGAAGGCATGTTTGGTTGATTAATATGACTTACTTGACTTTGTATTAAGCCCCCAAAAGGGGTAAATAGCATGTTTTTACAAAAAGTCCCTTTTATCATGTTTTGCTTGTGTATGTGCATAGGATCTGATACTTAGTATATGTGGAGTATTAACTACATTTTCTTCCCTTGTCCTAAACATTTTAGGTTCTGGTCGTTGAAGAGTTTTGAAGGCGATATCGCTGAAGGCTTGGATTCTTCCTTTTATCCAAGAAGGGTAGGTCCTCAACTTTCAAGGTAAATTCCATCTTCCAGCTTTGGTATTTTTTAGGAGCTTATCGACTCTATAATTCTTTTTCTTATTAATTGAATATTGTACTTTCGTATGACCTATACATGGTCTTGTTGAATTGATGTAAGGGCTATGCCCATAATGTAACATTCTTTCTGATGATATGCGACGAGACAATTGTTGAGACTATTTCTATAATATATATATATATATATATATATATATGTGTATGTGTGTGTGTGTGTGTGTGTGTGTGTGTGTGCAGTAAAAGTAGAAGGCTATTTAACCTTCCTATATGAACGGTCTATGTATATTAGAATGAATATATATTATGTTTATGTTGAGGTATATGTAAACCTCCAAGTAGAGAAAGTAAAAATTTTAAAAAAAAATTCCGGATTTTTCAACCTATGAATTTAACGACATGAACTAAGAGGCTAGTCTTAGTCCTTGAAAAGAACGACGACGCCGATTACGTCTTGGGGGTAAATCCGGATGTGACAATGATCATGTATGTTAAGGTTATGATGTGAATTGTCTTTATACTGTGATGTTGTATTTTTTTTGGTAGAATTAGGTCCCTCCCTTGATTCATAAAAGTTATTGCATGTGATCTTTTGACTTGGTAGGTTTAATCATCCTTTTCTTGTCTAATGAATGAATTAATGTATAAAATTGGTAGACCTAAGCACGGTGCCCTTTCTATGAATAATTGATGAGGCTTCTAGCTATGTCTTGAATTAGTAGACCTCAGAATGGTGCCCCTTCTTGATAAGTCTAGATCCCTAGGTTAACGAAAAATCTTGAAGTGGTAGACCTTAAGATGGTTCCTCCTTTTTGTGTGAAATGATAGACTTAGAGATGGTGGGCAGTAATGGCAGAAAACCTTATATAAGAAAGTGAATGAGCTATCTTTATGAATCTTGATCGATATACGAAAGATGGTGCCCTTTTTTGTAGAAGTACTATGGTTTTGTAGACCTAATGTTTGTGCCCTCTATAGTACATATATGTGAACAAAATACTCTGGGAACTAAGGCTCATCACTGAGTGGATATGGTTAAGATGTGTTTATTCTGGCACAAAAGTTTAGAGTCCAATGAACATCTTTGGATATCCCTTTAACCGTGTGCCTACATGGGTTGGTTATGAATTCTATCCTTTTCAAGTAGAACACCCTCCACTGTGTAGGGTCGTATGACACCATATTCCATACCTATCTAGTGTGGTCTATGTTTTTTAATGCCTATTCGCATCACGTGAGATGTGCACTGTAGTAATTGTATAGGTTCTACAAAGTGTAGGTAGTAGTGTGGGATGCTATCTACACATGGCACGAGTAGGCTTGAATGATACTAAGTGCATTCCCTAAGTCTTTCAATACTATTAAATAAAGTACCCTAAATGCGTGAATGTATCCTTACATGTATATATAAATGAATGTTGACTAATTTGGTTATATTGAAAAAGAAAGGTCTATATCTTTGGAAGTCTTGAGGAACACTTAGGTGTGTATGAATCGGTTGTATGGGCAGCTACTTCATGTATTCCTTTTGTGGGTCTTAGGATAACCTTAGGTGGCATGTCTATAATGATGAAATGGATTACATAACAAATATGGCCATATCTTATATTGTAGCATCATTTTATATGTGAATATTGATGTTGAATATGTTTCTTATACTTGCCTTGTGATGTTTTACCAATATAGCATGAAAAGCACTTATCTCAAATAAGGTTGCTTTTTTGCATGTTTTTGCATGGTCATCATACTTAGTGTATATTTGTACTAAATTTATTTCTCCATATTTTTACTATAGTGTGTAGGTTGAGAAAACTAGAGGATCCTTACTAGATTCAAGTTCTTGGACTTGTTATTTCCAAATTTAGTATGTCCTCAAATATTCATGTACACATATATTAGAAGTTTATTTAAATTTATATAATAGACTCTTAGTTGATTTCTTTTAAATGTAAAGGGGCTGTGTCCCTATAATATTGAGACGTGCGTAAGATGGCAATTGTTGAGACTTAGAATTTCCTTCCTTTTGTAAATGAGGTTTAACTAATTGACTTTATTGAGAATATTTTAACTCCACACTATTTTAATGCATATATGATGAATGAACGATAAGGGCTTGTATAAGAGATATTTGAGGTTGAATACACTATGTTACGACTAAGGGGTTCTTTCCGGTCGTGAAAAGTTAGGTGGCTAATAAGATATTAAATGAAAGATCTTAGAATTCTCCTTCCAACTACACCAAGTTCTCTACTTTTAGAGTCTACATGAGAGACATATGATCATTTAAAAATCGGACTGTAGAGTTAAAGAAAGTTACCTTGATTTAAGAGGGGTATTTTGGTCTTCTTTTTATCCAATCAAATATAAGAAATTTTTTAATACTTAGGGGTCTAAATTTATTTAGCTCAGGTTTACGAATCATAAATTATGCCAGGGTTTTGTGAAGAATTCATGAAGAGGATAAAATGAGAAAAGTCAAGGCATTCCTCAAGTTTGCTTGGGAATCAAAAGTTGTTTCGCAAGGGGTTTAATCGCAAAGTGGTTTGTGAGTTCTCCGAAAGTATCCCCTAAGAAGATGGGGCAAGTCATCGGTCAGACAGTTGCGTAGTTGACATTTTGGAGGTCTTGTACATGCCATTAGTGCGGAATTAAACATTTTAACGACATTAATAATAATAAGGAAATATCTTCTATAAATACTAAAAGGGAGCCTCGTCGTCTCAAGACATCTTTAAGACAAAACATTAAAAACATAGGGACACAGTCCTTTACATTGAATGAAAATACATAATACGTGTTAATAGTAGAAATTAAAGAAATAGAACTATACCCTCAAATATATGAGGACGTACTTAGTCTTCAGAGAGTCGATTCCCAAGATTGCCTTCTAGACTTAACTTGCCTCCAACCTATAATTATGAATTATACAAAAGTATGGGGTTAGTACAAACAATGTACGAAGTATGGCATATGCAAAAATATGCAAAAATGGACGTTTTAGTAAGAATAACTTTTTATGCAAAATAAGTAAAACCTTCATGAGTATAGTAGTAAAAATAGCATATATATCATCATTTAGTACATAAGAAAGGACTTCCATAATTTGAGCATAAAAGACCACTTTAAAGTAAACCCCAAAATATCGCAGTGAAGTCAACTTTCAGTTAACTTACATTACTTCAACTAACAATGAACTCACCATAGAAGTTTCCCTAACCAATGTTATCCTAAGTAACAAAGGTAGATATGCATGAACCACCCATACAACTCTTTCAATACAAACCTAAATGATCCTCAAGGCTACCTATTATCGGCTTACTTCTCATGGTTGACAAGTCCACACTTCTATAACTAAAAATTATAGAACGTGCTTGCATTTAGAACTTCACATAAGTACCCTTCCCAAGTGGAATTGTAAGTAACACAAAGTGCAATATGAGAATAGTATCCCATATTACTACTACCGCTTTGTGCTACTTAAGGATTCCATGAGGTTAGGTACTCTGCATTCGTCATTCATAAACTTCATTAAACAAGACATAACTTTAACATGGTTTCTTAACATTATACATTAAGTCACATATCTTCAATTGCATGACATAACAACGCATTCATACATTAAATGTAAAGACACACCAAGACTCCCCTTTCAAGTGTCTACTTGTGCAATGGATAAATAGTATCCCATACCATCATCTACCCTAAGTAGTACACTCTTAAGGTGAATTAGTTCATTACATTCTTTTGTTGGGGGTAGATTTCACCTACATAGACAATGAGAGCTAGACACGGAATCCTGACATTAACCCCTATCGGAAGAGGGATGCCCACTTGCTTAGGGTAGGGTCATTCTCTTAGACTTTATATGCATTCTCCAATAGCTACACCTATGCGGGTGAATAGATAAGGGATAAAGAGATTGCTACTATTAACCCATTCTCTACTAACGAGGAGTACTCATCTCAAGAGGTATGTTTGATACAACATCTAAACTCGCGAAGTATAATCATCTCTTCGTCATATCTTCTCGGTGCTAAGCACAACTCCCCACAGAGTCTTAAAAATTCATTACTAAAGGATAAGTAATAAATTATTGGAAACCACATCTCAACTAATGAAGGGTATCCATCCCTCAACCTATCTAAAGTTCTTGAGAGATACTGAGGTTGCTACTAAATAGTTCATCTCAACTAACGACGAGTTTCCACCCCAAGAGTCCCCTTTTAATATACATTCTTTAGATTCATTCATCATATTACACACTTTAACATGCTTCATATAAACATATAGTTCACTTACATAAAATCTCTAGCATACTTCACATAACAAGCTTCATAAAAATATCAACAAGAACAATATCATATAATCTTATGTCACATTATATGCCTTCATGGCCTTACTCACAATGTACATGTAGATTCACATTCATATACTTCAAGTAAAAACCTCAACCAAAGGTGGACCATACCACCCAAGATCATTTCATAATAAAAGCTATACAATGCAACAAACTTACAATTCATCGAAGATTTCAACACCTATTGATAATTTATCCAACATTCATCATAAAAATAGCCCTTAGAGAAGTAGATAAACTATTTTAAAACCATCAAGAAACCATAACCCTAACATATACTAATCATGCCCATTAGACCCATTTCATAAGTCAAATGTTTATAAAAAGTATAAACATAGTTTCATTGGGGTTTTTCCACTAAAATCATCATATAACACTAACAACAAATAATTTAAATCATTACACATTTTAATACAAATAAACAGACTTAGAATCAAGGAATAAAAAAGTATGAATTTTGAAACCCTTTAAAAAATCATTTAGAAGTAGCTCCTTGAACGAAAGAAAGTTCAAGGATGACTACCATACCTCAATAAGAAGAAACCCACTAATTTTTTATGATGAAGTTTACCACAACAAGCCCTGAAAGCCCTTTCTTGAGTCCAAGCTTTTATGGGGTTTTGGGAGAGTTCTTTCTTGAGAGAGGGTTATGAATATTTGAAATGAGGGGTCTTGTCTAGGTCAAGGACTTAAAACTAACTTTATATACTATACAAATCCTAAAATATTTATCCTAGGTTCATAAAAGACTTGGGGTGATTTTACCAAACACCCAAAGCCTTCACAGAAAAATGTGACAGCTTTATAGTGACCCATGGACTACCACTAGCTACTGGGCGTTATCTGGTCGACGACCCATCCTTCTAGGGCGTCAATTGGAACTGAGGCTTGCCACAAGGGGGTTAATATCCCCACTACTCAGGATGGATCTACTCCTCTCAACAATGGACAATCAACCGAACTACCGTCCGTTGATGCAAGGGCATCGTTTGGGCCTGTCTTGGCAGCTTTGATGTCAAGTCTTGGGTCCTCTCCGAAGACCCCTCGTGTGTCCTAGGCGGAGTCGTACCTGAACGTTGAACCCCTACACATAGTCGGATATGTCTTAGGAACATGAACCATCAATTTCAACTAAAAAACCATGTAAAACTCGCTATAACATGCTAAGACACACAAACACGTCATGGACGTTCTTGGACGTTTGACCTCCAAACATCACCAAACTTTAGACACTGCCTCCAAACATTCTTACTAAATATTTTAGCACAAATTTAAATCATAATACAGAAGTGAATCTCTCGTTGAACCTAGTTCGTTTTAGGGGTGTTACATTAGGTTCATTTACCCACATACCAATCATGTCATTACAACGAAGTTTCGTCCTTGAAGTTGAAAAAATTGATTTCTTGAAGTATTGTTTCTGTCCTTGAATTATAAAGGGTTTGATAATTTCTTGAGATAATCATTGGAGTTTTAGAGTTTTCTTCTAGTAGATTCTCATATACTAATTCTTGTTTTTTGAATCTAAGTGATCGGGGAAGAAACAATTTTATCCTAGGAGAATTGAGATTAGAAAAGGAGAAAGAAAATTCATCGAAACATTTGGGCTGGGATTGGCTTGCTGTACCAATAGGGCGCCAGAAAGTGTTATATGTAGTTTTGCTCTTGGGGAGTGTCACGACTCAAAACTCATTGTGATTGGCTCCCACACTTACAAGCTGTTGGAAGAACCACTAATACTATTAAACTAAATCAATTATTCTAAAAGTAAAACATTTAAGTTAAAGAACCAAGTTAAATTACTAAAAGCGAAGTTCCATTACCAAACAAAAGATTTAACAACTAACATTTGCGGAATATAAACCTAGAACCTGAAAGTCAGTGTTCTAAAAATACTAACGATAACCAATTGTAAACAAGGAATTTGTTATAAACTATTCAACTATCTAAACATAGAGGTCCAAGTACAAAATTGGCTGACATGGACAGAAGAGAACTGCATGGCAGCACAGATGAAGTACCTCACCCTTGAATTCGAAGTGATATTCTCTAATCTCCTAAGCGACGCCTATCTATAGCCAATTGAAGATTCCATATACTCAACAAAAATAAGAGCTAGTACAGAATTAGTACACAACCATCGTATATTAGTAGGATCACACGGCTATCCCATTAGTGCAATATATAACAAGTCGAACAACATAATATTCACATGCATATATATAAACTTAAGCAATATTATCAACATGACTATTCAACAACACATTTCTCATGCCTAAAAATCATTTTTCCTCTCACGAAACTCAAACTCAACCATTTATCTTGTCAAACCGTGGCAGTCCAATCCCTAGTATGCCGGAACATGGCAATACGATCCAAAGTTATGCTGGAACATCGCAATCCGATCCAAGTTAGCTTTCCCGAATCTTGCTATCCAATCCTTAATAACACATAACAATTACAATCACAATCACAAGTACATAGTCAAGATCATATATTTCCACAATGAATTCATAGCTACATCATTCGCCTATCACAATTACAACAAATGTGATCAATATCGCAACATTCATATACATACAAGTTTCATAACAAAGAAACAACATGCACCATAATCATGTTATCAAAATCATCACCTACCTCGAAACTAGCTTGATACCATGAGAAACTTCATTCTTCCCTTTCCGAATTCGTTCCTCTTGTTCTTGGTCTATAAATGATCAAAATAACACAGGAATCAAAAATCAATCACTACTTACTTAGAATACTAACTGTTCTATGAACCCTAAATCAAACCCATGATCCCAACATAGTCAAATTAAGGTTAATTAGACCATATAATATATCAAGAAACCCTTTCCCATTAACATTCATCTATTTTATTACATTCTACGGATAAAACAGTGAATTTGGGAAGTGATATTCGTACCTTTAGCTTAAAAATGGTGAAGAAAGAGTTGGAATGGCACAGGGGTCATTCTTTACCTCTTAAAGTTGAATATTTTCAAATAAGGTTGTTTTGTGGTTTTATTTATGACTTATTTCGCGTCTCTCCCGCTACAGTGACACCCATCCTAATGTACCGATGTCGCTGCACCGACACTAATCCCACTCTAACGATAATTTTTGAACCTGTCAGATCCGTCTTGAAAAATATCTAAAATCTTAAAATTCAATCCCTTCTCATCCGCTACAATAATTCCCATCCCGCAATAGCGGCGTTGCTGCAACGACAAGATTTTAGACAGTGACCTAGTTAAGGAAATTTGAATTACCCCGTTTTTAACACACTATTAATCCCCTACACAAAGAAAAATACCCTCAACTCTAAGATTGATTCCAGAGATCTATTTTCCATTTCGTAAAGTAGTACGGATTCCTTCACGAGTTATCTAATAGTTTTTTAATCAAATTCATATTTACTCCACCCGATTGCTACAAAATTTTGCTACACTAGATGAATCTAATTTCTTTCAAGTATGGAGAGGTTTGGGAAATCTTAATACTATGAAAAAGTTTTTCGGCCCTGAGTTCCTTTAATTGGCATTTCTATAGTGACGGAATGGGTCGTTACGATAGATACAAATTTACCAATCACTCTTCCTCAAGTGACAAATCTTATTAAATGTATGATAAGGAAGGAGCAATGTAGTACCTCAATCAGTAAACAATTGTGGATACTTGTATCGCATGTTATTCTGAGTCTCCCAAGTAGTTTTTTCGACTGGATGATGCTTCCATTAAACCTTCACGGACTTAATTTATTTGGTCTTCAACTTACAAACATAAAAAAAAAAATAGCAATAGGTTCCTATTCATATTGTAGGTATTCATCTAGCACGCTAGAATCCCACTTGATGCTATAGTAACCATCATCGTGATAGTTATTCAACATAGAAACATGAAATACGAGATGTACACCAGACATATTAGGGAGTCGAGACAATGTATATGCCACTGGCCCCATGAATTTAAGAACCTCTTAAGGACCAATATATCGCGTACTCAACTTACCCTTGTTACTGAATCTCATCACCCCTTTCATGGGTTATACTTTAAGAAGAACATTTTCTCCAATATGAAACTACTATAATGGTAATTACTTAACCCAATGTTGTTACGACCCAAGAGCACCCCCTAGTTGTAACCTGGATCTCCATCTTCGAAGAGGTCTTACACAAGCCCTTAGATGCCTCCTTTCATATTGAATAGAATAAAAGTGGAAAATTTAATTCTTCTCATTTGAATTTCAACTTCACTTCATATATGAAAAATAAAAACTAACTTGTCTCACATTTTCATCTAGACATAAGAGTATGAAAACTGGGACTTAAACCTTACATCAATAACAAGTCTTATAATATGAATTATAACATAGTCTTTAAATAACGTAAGTTAAATAATATTTTGAATCAAGAATCTCTATTCTCAGACTTGAGGACTCACCAACTCGGAAATAGCAATACATGTTTCTTCAAGAAAGAAGTAGAATCAGCCCAATGGCCCGAACCTACACTTGGTGTAGAAAATAGGAGAAATATTTTTTAGTACAAACCACATTTACTAAGTCTAGAAATATATGCAAGTAAAACATCTGAAAACATGCACAAAGGGACATTTTTTTATAAGTACGCTAAGTTTACTTTAAAAGCCTTTATGCACAGTCCAAGAATCATATACAAGTCCATATAACCACAACAAGAAGACATATTCATATTCATGTTCAATAGTAACATCATAGTAGTCCTAGTCAGCATTTCATGTTTAGAATCCATTTCATCAATACTTCACAAGACCTTACTACTAACCTCAATAAAAATCTACTTGTGCAATGTTTTTGTGAAGCCCTTAACTCCACATAAACCCATTATACTTACAAAGAGATCACAAGTAGTGTCTTTTATCGAATACATCATGTATCACAATTGAAACCAACATCATATGTATCATTTGAAAACAACATCATGATTCATTCATAATATATATATGTACCTAAAGAACCCACAGTAGAATTCCCTTTAAGGTTCACTTTTGCAATATATCGGTAAAGTACCATACCCTTATCTTTACTATGTAACACCTCTTAAGTAGTCCTAGTTAGTGTTAATCTTCTTACTTTCATTCATTCATTTTAACATTCAGGAAACTTTGCCATAACCGACGTCGACCATGTGAGCTACACGGAATCCGGTTGTCATCCCCTCTTACCTAAAGGAGGGTGCGCTACTTGCCAAGGCAAGACATATACATTCATATAGCATTTAGGTGGATCCACTATCTAAAATTTATATAGGGGCACATAGTTAGGGAACTAGGAGGATTTAGGCTAATTAGAATTGTTGTTTCCACCTCATGAGAACATCGGGTGAACCTATCTTCCATTGTGAAGGTACACCTCTCATTGTCAAGTTCACTTGGTGCTAAGCTAAATTCCCTTTTTTATGTACCCTTAAGTCTTTCTTAACATTAGTTTATAACATCTTAATAGTTTAACCCCTCGAATAACATGTTCATATCATAGGTTTTAGGATGAGAAAACCCTTTCATCACAAGCCCAACATCATATTAGAAATTTACTTCATAGCATAATCATAAGATGCACATGAGAATTACTTTTAACCCCTCATCATAGCACACTATAATCATCACACAACCATCATATTCATATAATTATCAAAAATTATTAATTTCATAATTCATACTTCAATTAATCAACATTACCAAAGATAAACAACGAATACTACAAAATATATTCACGATCATGAAGATCTTACCAATGGCGTCCAAGAAACCTTTTCAAGACTTTATCGCGAATCCATGATATTTACCCATGATATCAGTTATCATCATCACATAATAGTCAATTATTCAAGAACATACTCATTTACATCACCACTAATCATTAATAAACATAATTCAAGAGTTAGGGCTAAGAGAATAGGGACATTCATGAGTCTTTAAGGAATTAGGTCTAAAAGCTATGATAATACATCAAATCATTCATAAACTTTAATAATCCATAATCATTAATAAAATATATATAAAATAATTCTTTTTAAAGCTAACCCACAAATTTGAGTAAAATCTAGAAATTTGGATGAACATTGAAATTCAATTTGAAGGAACCTCTTGGGGAAAAGAGTCCCAAGAGTAAGATTTTCAATAACTTATCAATACTTAAGGAAATTATATATTAAACTTTTGACTTAAGGATATTTTTGCCCCTTTTTGAGGTGTTGAGTTTTCTTAAAATGAGAAAACATGAGTTACCTTTAAGAATATGTGATTTTGTGCTGTTTTAAAGTATTGACATAGGTTCACGTTTAAATAGTGATTGCTTACTTACCCAATATTATTGATGTGTTCCTATGAGTTTTAATACTTTCCCTAGAAGATGCATGTTCATGAAAACTAGTGATATTCAATAACTTTGAATTTTTTGGGTAACTTCCAAATGTTGTGGTGTGGTTGGTGTGATCATTCACTTTGACTTCTTGAGGGATGAAGTATGATAATTCCTTGGTTAAAAGTTTACAATTTCTCCTTATATGAATTGACCTTTGTTGAAGGCTTGCATATTAGCTTTGTGATACCATGTCTATATGTTGTTACTAAGAGAACGTAGTCCATCCTTGAACATAACTAAACATGGTAATGTCATGCATGTCCTTGATGGTATTATATCTAAATGATAAGATTTTGGTTGATCTACATTGCCTATGATTATGTGAATTTAATATGAATTGCTTATTTGCCTTATGAGTTAAAATGTTGATTATGCCTACGTGTGCATTTGAAAGTTATTGCATGTTTGACTCTATGATGAAATGAACAAAATGCCTAAAGTTAGAGGAGGGAGTTCCTCCAAATGTCAGTAAGTACGATTAAGCATGTGTGCACTATGAGTTTGTTGATGTAGTTCCTACTTGCTTGTGATTCATTGAGTGCATGGTGATATGAAGTTGGTGTTCCTTGTAAATTTGGTGCAGTGTCTACTATGTTATATTAATGTTGTGTGTTCTAGGCTACTGGTCTTCTGTCTTTACCTCTTCAAAATGTTTCAAGTGTTTTTAGTGTCATTCAAGGATGAATGTTCCTAAGGGGGGAGTATTGAAACATCCCGAAAAATCAAATGACATAAGCTTGAGACTCACATTATGATAATGACTTAAAAATCATAAAAAATATGTTTCTAGGCCTAAAATACTGTAATTAAGCTAGTTTAATAGTATTATAGTCTAAATATCAAGGGACGACAAGATGTCTGGAAAATAGTCTTTTGTGTGCTAGTGCGTTCAAGTATGTTTTCCTTGTTTTGAATTGTCGTTTGGAGTCTAAAATTATAGTACCTTACCCTAATATGTATATAGTCGTGCTTACGGTCAAAATAATTTGTAACAAATCCCCAAATATCACCCAAAGGGTCCTTGAAAAGGACCCTGCAAGGACCCAAACGTTTGCCTAAAAGCTGTCAAAATAGCACCTATTGACGATCACAAATTACTCCTCATCAAAAAGGGGGCATAGCTCCACTTTTAGGTGGGGGAACTTATGGATAAAATAATAAGTATCTGAATCAAATGATGGAGTATAAGACGGTCCTTCAATCTATTGACTATCCATCAATGGTGACTATCGATTCCACTTGCAACACTATCTTAGACACAAGCAACCAAGGGTTAATTGGTAAATTCACCCCATGTTATAATTAAATTGTAGACAATTATTTTACCTATATTAGGGTATTTTAATGTTGTTAAATCATATAAACCCCAAATTAAAATTTATTCATTAAATTAAACCCTTCCCTCTCAAAATAAATTCTTTCAAAACTTCATTGGAGTCCAATCTCAAGATAAAGCTAGGAGATGGGTGTTTCAACTGTTTTTTTCTGAAATTTTTGTGGGTCTTTAACTTATAAGGTATGGATACTCTTTCTTCTTCTATAACCTTTCATTCAATGTGTTTTATCAAAGGTTTTCCAAAAAGTTTCGATGATTAAATTTTCCAATTTCCAATATAAACATGGGTTCATTGTCAAATTGTTTTCAAATACATTGTAATGATGAATTATTGTTTAATCAAGGTTTTAAAGTTAATTTTAAATGATTTTCCTTGCAGTATCCATTATATCCCTAAACTCTCACTTTAGCCTATAAAGAGGGTTTTGTGATCTTGACTGGATATTAATTGAAGTAAGCTTAGATTGTGATGTATTATTCAATGTTATTTCTTTATTTATATATTTATTATGAGTTGTTGAGGATTGATCTGTGATGATCATGATTTGAGGAATTTGTAAGTTGACCTAACTTCTTGGCTATAGTATTCGAATTTATCATGTATGTTTTGATCCATTTATGGTGGAGGGGTTTAATTATTGTTTATATATATGATGTGTCATGTCCTTGAAGCAATAGATGTATAGTGAATTGGAATTGTGATGCATATTTTTATGAAGTTGTTCCATGAAGGTTATGTATAAAAAACTCAATTCTATCATTATATTTAATGTTTGTTGATGATGATTAGGAGTATAATATGAGTGATCATGTTAGGGATAAGGGGTGCTCTACATGAATGATTATGTTAAGTACCATTGTAGAATAACCCCTACCTACATGACCCCTATATTATTATGAGATGTTATACATGTTAGGAGGGCGTGTAGTCTAGAATGGCTAAAGTTTATTATATGTGAATTGTTCATGACTTGCGAATATTGTAAATATGTTGTGATCCTTAGAAGGAAACTTTCCTCAATAACAATGTTTTTGCTATTGTGTAATTATGAGGACAAATATGTACACAAACCCCATGAATAACTATAAGTCTGATATGTTTATGGTGTAAATTGAAAGGATAGTTCTGAAATGCAAATTTTCAATTCTTATGCACGAAAAGTATATGATTATCAAGGTATGAACATGTGTTTCATAAACGTGTTTATGTGATAGGCTATCTCACATATGTACACACACATGAATGTATTAATGAATAGGGTTTATGATAATCTAGTGAATGTGAGTCTCTTGAAAGATTATATTAATTATACACGAAATAGACTATGTTATGAATGTTATGATTTTCTAAAAGGATATTCTCAATTAATGTACTTTTTATGATGAAATATCATTCTCATCGTAGAAGCATTTGAGCTATATGATATATGAGGGAATTAAGTCCCTAAAGCCTAATTTATGAATTATTTTAAGTAAAGGCTTAAAGATATTTTAAAAATGGCGTTTGAGCATAGCATCGATTTAATATGGAAATGCAATGGAGGATTTTATGTTAAGCAAGTCCGACTTCCCACATGGGTTTCTTTTTATATTAGCAAGTCTTCGTTCCCAAGGATATGTGTTATCTCATGAGATGGAAGACTTCTACATTAGCATGTCTTGCTTCCTATTAGACATCTTCTTATTCCATACCTACATGCCTCCCTAGGTCTTATCTTAGTAGATCCACTAGATGGCTGTAATGTACGTAGGTGCTACCATTGCAAGTAGTACCCCCTCTTTTTGGTTTAGGGGTACAACACCGGATTCCGTGTAGCTCACATTGTCTATGTCATTTATGTAAATGTTTCCCAACGTATAAGAAAAGAACTGAGCTAAGAAATGGACTAAGATAAGAATATGAACTCTAGTTATGACTTCCTGAAGAGTTACTTAGTATAGATAAAACTATGGACCCTGCATATGCATAGCACAAATGGAATTTAAGGAAGGTTATGATTAGGTTGTTTTATGACATATGGATTATAGTTCATGTGTCTTGATATGAATGTATATTAAGTTTGAGTTTACCTATGTGAAGACATGAATTATGATTGTGCATGTGAAATACACTTATGACTTGTCAACGAGTTTACCTATTTTATGAATTAAATTAAGTTATGACAAAGATCTAATTAATGAATGAGGTCTTATGCGACCTCTAACGAAGTATTTGGATCTTCTATTTTATGATAAATTAACATGTTATGACTTGTTAAATATGATGTTCCTAGTCTGGGGTGGCTCTATTGGATGCTACTTGTACGTTGCACTAGTGTGACTAGGGGGGGGGTTGTCTTAGGTGATGATTCTTATGTGAAGGTTATCATTAGGATTTATTAATTTCTCTATGCATGTATGTGGTTAGATTGATGAAAGTTGTATGAAAATTCACCCTTGATGACCTTAACGTGATACATTTCAAAATATTACTTAAGGGTTGCTTGAAGTAAGGAGTTAGTAAAGGAAAGGTAATGTGTTGGATGAATTGAATGTATCATAAATGTGCTAAAAGGAACTGGGTTGTGGTGAATGGTATCCATGTGTATTATGTGGTATGTGAACTATAAGGTGCTTATTGTATCGAATATTCATGAACTTTCTCTAAAATAACATGATGCATAGTGTCTAACTACATGTCCTCTTTCAAAGCATGTTTTTGCATGTTTATCATACTTAGTGCATTCTTGTACCAATACAATTGTACTTCATTTTTTTTTCATTAAGTCTGGGTTGTTATGACTAAAGGACCTTTCTTAGAATGAAGAGTATGGATTACTATTCTGAAGTGAGGTGTGTCCTTGAAGATTGAAGGACCTAAGATATTGTTTCAGCTCACGTAATAGACTAGTAATGTTCTTTTTGTATTGTAAGGGTTGTGTCCCTATTATATTGAAGTAGTGTCAAAGATTGATGGATGAGGCTTAGCATCCAAAAATTTTATAAATGAGATGACCTATAGTCTTGTTTTATAGCATGAAAAAGTTTTAAATTCCATACTATTATATGACCGTGCGATGAATGAATTCTAAGGGATTATATAATACCTCAGAGAGGTCAAGTACGCCGTTTTACGACTAAGGGATGCTCTCCGACTGTGATATTCTATTCTCCATTTTTCAACACTCATAACCACCTACGCTCCGAAAAATACCCTTAACGCTAAGATCTATTTCCGGGTATCTATCAATCCAAATTATGTTACGGATAGTCGTACAGATTCCTTTAAAAGTTATCTAACCGATTGTGTAATTAAATTCATACTTACTCAACCGATTGTGATCAGATTTTCCTAAATCTTGTTGACTCTGATTTCCTCAAAATCCCGAAAAGGTTGGGAAAATCATAAAACTACAAAAAGTTTTTCAGGCCACAATTTTTCCTTTGTTAGAATTTCTATAACAACGACAGTCGGTCGTTACACGGAAAATCATGATTTAGTGTGTCCCAACTTCCCTTTTGTTGTTCAGGGTATGGCAGCTTGCGCCAGGGTCGCCAAGTCCGTACTTTTTTTCCTTTTGGTATGTGTTTCGTCAAACCAAACCTATGTTATCTAATTCATTTCTACACTCTAAGGAACGTCTACACATCAAGAGATCATACATAACATGAGATCATAATCTTGAATCCATAATTCAAATCTAAGTAGAGTTAAAGTAAAGTCTTCAGAGTTATTTCCTTTTAAGAAGTCTTTTGCAAACATTCTAAAACTTGTTAAAGACTTGAGCATTTGAGTTTTAGAAAGAGTGGACGTAAGTTAATTTTCTTCAAAACGATATATTTGAAATAAGTATTCCCAAGGGTAAATGTTTTCACATTTAATTTGAGTGAAAACACCAATTTTCAAAAGAGTTTTTGAGCAGTTTTTAGTACAATCACTTTTAAGAGAATGATTTTTGAGTAATAATCTCAAATCACAGAAAGAGTTACCTTTTTTAACATATAATATAGTTACATTTTGGGAGTAGTATTGAGAACCAATATGGGGAGAATTTCAGATAACTCAAAGTCTCTGTGAAACCATGTACCAAATGTGGGTAGAAAGTGTCATAATTTTTAGATGATTTCTAATGCTTTTTAACACCAAATAGCAGATTCACATAGTAGTAGATACTAACCCAGCAAAGTATGTGATGGCTCGGGTATCATGGGCTAGATGATGTATCATTCCATAGATTTTAGTGATGCTTTTTTGTTAGAGAAACTCCACAAAGATATTTTGTGTTCTTATATACGTGGAGTATATTTTGTATTTTAATGCCAAAAGGAAGTTTATATTGTGTCCTTGCATAAAAACTGAGTAGATTGTATTTTTAAATACATTAAGTTGTTATCAACTATTTTAATAGATTTTCTTTGGAATACCCCCTTTACTACTGCTTTATACTGAAATGAGTTTAGTATCCATGATTTGAGTTGAGTCGGATGTGTTTTTCAGTTCCTTCTCAAGCTTATGTCGTGTCTTAATTTTCGCTCACATGCTCGTACATTCCATGTACTGACGCCTTTTGGAATGCATATTTTATGATGCACATACAAGTGACTATGAACAAGATCTAGAGCTTCGTTGTTCAAAATGACTTCTAGAATTATTTCGTAAGACTCCTTGCTTCCAAAAGATCATGTATTGTATTTCTCAGTTTTTTTGGATAATCAGAGGTCTTGTCCTGACATCCCTTATACTATTAGAGATTCATTGATATATGGAATCGTAGATATATAGATATTAGCTCATGATTCATTTCATTTTTCATTTGATTATGTTGAGACTTGATTTGCCTCTTTGGTCGTTGAGTGTTTATTACTCAAAGTTTATGAGTTTACCTTTCTAAGCAGTTAAGTAAAGTCTATCTTTTACGTCCATTTTATTTATGAGTAAGTCTTATACTATGATTTAAACCAGACCAGGGGTTTTCTTAGGTCAAACCATGGTTTTTTCACGCCCGAGAGCACCCTTAGGCATAACATAACGTCCTTGAACACGAAAGCTTCATGTACAAGCCTCTTTGCATTCAAAACATGAGATAATCCAAAAACTGCAGAAATAAAACTTTCTTTTATAATTAATCAGTTGAAAAGTCATTTATAAATTAGTGGAATACTAAAGTCTCACATGGCAATCTTAGAAATAATGTCTAAGCATGATAGGGACACGACACTTTACATTCGAAAAAATTATTAAATGTATATTACATGAATAATAGGAAACATAAACATTTTTGTCCTCGATATCTGAGAACATACCAAAAGATGTTTTGGAAGAAACTCTAATCTAAGCATTACTAAAGAGCACAATGACCTTTGGAAACCTACAATTGTATATGATTAATATGGGTTTTTACACAGACATGTACTAAGTATGATGGCATGTCAAAACATGCTTTAAAAGGAACATTTTGGTTAGAAACTATGTTTTTCCACTTTTTTAGAAATATCATGAATAATAGTATAAGAAACATCATACAATTTATAACATCACCTTTAGACACTATCACATGTAACCTAAAACCCTTAATTTTAGACCTTGACCTTAATTAATGTCATGCTAGACCATATGAAATGTATGGATACATCCCACACCACCATCCACAGTAAGGCACCATACTAAGGTCACCAAAATTGAACTTAACTTTCATTCCTTTTCTCATTTTGATAATATCCATACGAAGAAGACATAAACTGTACGGACCCTCAAAATGATATAGGTCAAGTTATATCCTAACATGTGTCTCGTGATATAATAATGTCAAAAATGGTGAATATTAGCATTTCAAGTTAGTTAGAAAAGTTCGGTAGTGAAACATCAAAGGATGACTAAGACGTATGGTAACTATTCATGTGTATGTGATAGTGCATTTGCATATTTTAGGTGTTTTTTTACATCTAAAATATAAGGGAGTGTTTAACATGCATATAGTCATGTTTAGGGTCGACATCCCGGATACGACTCACCTAGGATTTCCTAAAGGGGTCCTTGAGAAGGAACCAAAGGCCCCCAAAATGTGAGTTTTTTTCATAAACCACGGACGTGAAGGATGACATATCAACGAGATGGCGACCCATCACCTACAACC
This sequence comes from Solanum chilense, assembly GCA_032847665.1. NCBI lineage: Eukaryota > Viridiplantae > Streptophyta > Magnoliopsida > Solanales > Solanaceae > Solanum > Solanum chilense. The sequence goes on from CM064966.1 coordinate 26,351,936, forward strand.
GTCGATTGAGCTTGCAGCTTTACTGTAGGTATCTCGGCTTAGCTAGGAGTTAATTTTGAAATTCACTCCACATTCTAAATAAATCATGGGCGTTTTTTTTAGATTTAGCACGTATTTTAAGTAAATTTTATCATTAAAATTTACATATATACTTCATACTCCAAAGCAAAACCTTTCACTCTCTAAAATTCTCTCAAGATCACTATTGAAGAAGAAGAGAAAGAAGAGGCAACTTGTAGGAATAATTTCAATATTGAATCAAGCTTGGTATAAGGCTATAATCAAAGGTATGTGAATGTTGTTCATCCATGGATTCTTCGAGCAATGAATCCCCAATAGATGTACCCCAAATGTGAATCCAAAAGACCCCATTCTACATAGTGTTGTGATTGCATTGTGGGTAAGGCTTGATTGTGATCCCAATCTAGTGGGTAGAATTGAACTATGTTTTTATGATGAGTATGCAATGTTTTCATGTGGTTTCCTTGATGAATTCTATGTTGTGATGATGAAGGTCATCATTTTGGGCGTAGGCCATTAGAGGCAAGATTGAATGTTCGAAATTTATCTTCTTAATTCAATTATATTGAATATTAATTGATCACAATAGGATCACCTATATATGAATTGAATTAAACCTAATTGATTAAGGAGTATCTTGACTTGTAAAGTTTATATTTAACCTTTGTGATCAAGTATGACTATAATTACCTTCCAATGATTAAATTGAATGAAATAGCTTGTAAATGAATATGTATCATGATAGAATGAAGCTGGAATTGGTTATAGGGATTGAATGTGTTTATTGCTAGGGCTTTTGGGGGTGAAGTCATTATGAGGGGATTTGTGATGATTTGTTCTCTTTCTCCTATGAACTTCTACAAGAGCAATCTAGGGGAAGCATGTTCTCTCACATAGATGGACTCTATGTTGACCTAAGAACCTTAAATGAATCAAGGCATGATAAACATGAATAGCATGAATTTGTATTGTATAAACACTTCTTCTGTAGTTGACTTGGTAAAATAAGACCAAGATATGGTATCTTGAGGTTGAGCTATGACTCCTTCATTGATAATTTAACTATGTATCTTGATATGATGAATCTCATGGAAGATTGAGATGGTAAGCCTCATGGTAGCTTGAATTAAATTACTCATAATAGCTTGAGTTGATGAACCCTATGACTGCTTGAAATTGAGGAATCAATCTCTCCCATGTTTAGCTTTATCTTGTGTTGCAAGGATGCTTGATCAAGGAAAATTGTATTAGTTGTAGGCAAGACAATCTATGATGAGGATCGATACTCTCCTAGGAATAACTTGAAGTTGCATGATTAAAATACCTTCATGAAAATTTGGAACGGTTAAGACAAAACCATTTCATTGAAACTTTAGGGGAAAGGCCTATACTTTCCTATGGTTAGCTTGCATCTACATGTCTGGTTGCGTGGTGGTTAGGTTGGTACTTTCGTATCCTTCCTTTGTTTGATTGGATTGTATGATGAGATGCTTTTCATGACTGTAGGTCTATTATGTTAGTATGTAAGCTTAATGGGCAAGAACTAAATATAAGTTAGTTTGGATTAGGATAGACTATGGAAGTACTTAATATTGATGTTAATATGGAATGCCATTCATACATAGCACAAGTATGACTTGAAGCTACCTATGAAAGGACCCCTTATGTAATGTATGATTATCTTCGACAGTTTATAGTTGCTCTCCATGACGTTATTAATTTAAGATGATAGGTCCTTGTCAATATAAAGTAGGTGTACTATTGACACCTAAAGTTGATGAAAGGGAATAGGTTGACTTCAAGATATGCTTAGTGTTTGAGGTAGAATTGTATGCGTCACATGCATTGAACAAGTGTGTTTGAGGTTATTTAGGGGCATTGTTCTCATATTTTATGAAGACATTCGGTATTAATTTTGAGAGTGGATTATAATCAAGAAGGACCAAAAAGAGGTACTTAGATTAGGTAGTTGTATGCTACCTTGGCCTATCACAACTATACTTGGAGGTTGCTTGTGAAATAGTTCACTTGAGTAAGAAGGAAAAATGATTACCAATGAACTTACATATGCTTAATGACGATCTATTATGCTTATTATGTTAATGTTATGGTTATTCTATTAGGTCTTATAATTATGTCTACTTTTTACTATCCCCTTTGAGATATCTTATGTTCGGTATGTTAGTTTCCGTACTTGGTACATTTTGTACTAAATCATACTTTGCCAACATTATAATCGAATGTAGGGTGTTGAGAAAGTTGAGTTGCTTAGAAGGGTAGAGTTTCCTAGGCTTTCAAGGAATGAAGATCGCTGAGTCCTCATAGCATTCGAGGACACCACCCTTATGTTACTTTAATGTTTTTTACTATGTTCTAAACTTTTATATGCTGTGACCCAGGACATTTTTGCTAATGTTGCCATAGATGGTTTTTGAGACCTATGTTAGAATGACTTCCATTTTAAGAAATGATTTCCGCATTATGATTTAAAGAGTAAAAGATTTAATTCCACACTACTTTTCATATATATGCGATGAAATATGTCTACGGACTTGGAGAATACCTTCGAGAGGTCATGTATGTCATGTTACTTCTAGAGCGTGCTCCCCAATCGTGACAAACTTTGTATCAGAGCATAAGGTTATGAAATGGTCCTAGGATGTCTAAAAACCACGTCTAGTAGAGTCTTGTTCATCATTGTGAGTTGCGACTCATCTATGAGTAGGAGGCTATGGGATGCTTAGGAAAGTTCTACTTCTTCATTCCTAAAGTCATGCCACAGAGTTTAGTTTTAGTAGGCCCTATTTCTAATGTTTGCCTATGATTTGGTCTAGGTTATGGCTAACACTAGGGCTAATGCTAGAAAAGAAGTAGATGGCAATGAGGATCAAGAGATTCGTCCCCGATGAGACAAAGCTCTTCCTCAAGTTCCTAATGACCCACAAGTGGGGAATGTGTCTCTAGAGGAGATTAGGGCTTCTATGAATTTGATGGCTCAAGCGTTGTAAGACTATGTTAATATGGAGGTGGTGCTAAACCCTATAGGGGGAATGAGTGCCTGTAGAATTAAGGAGTTCTTGGGGATGAACCCTCTAGAATTTAGTGGCTCCAAGGGGGAGGATGATCCAAAAGATTTCATAGATGAGGTTTATAAGAGTCTTGCTTTTATGTGATTGACTTCTAGGGACAAAGCCTACTAGCTGCGTATCAATGGAAAGATATATGTCAAGTTTTGAATAAAGAATTGAAAAATCTTGGTTGGTAGAGGCGGGTCCCATAGAGTGGGAGAATTTTAAGTCGGCTTTTGTTGATAGGTTCTTTCATAGGGAAATGAGGGAGGCTAAGTTAGAGGAATTCATAAAACTCAAGAAAGGAAAATTGAGTATTCAGGAGTATGCCTTGAAGTTCACTCTTTAATCTTAGTATGCTCCATCTTTTGTAGCAAGACATAGAGATTTGATGAATAGGTACATGACGGGGGTTTCCGAACTAATAGAAGAAGAGTGCAGTATTGAAATGCTTGTGTATGGTATAGTTATCGCACGTCTAATGGTGTTTGCCCAAAAAATAGAAAAATCCAAACTTAAGAAGGAGAAAAGGATAAGTAGGATAGACAATGATGGGCCCAATGCACATGGCCGTTCTAAGAATTAAAAAAATTCCCGGACAAGTTTATTTTAATACTCGTAGGTATAAGAAGGAGAGGTTGTCTAACCCTAGACCTCAAGGAAAGAGAAATGAGTATTCACAGACTACTTACCCTAGGTGTGGCAAGAGGCATGAGGGTAGGCATTCGGAAGGTAGAGATGGTTTTTATAGGTGTGGTGAGAGTGTCCACACGAGGAAGGATTGCCCTAAGGAAAAAGCTAATGCGAGGGAAGGTAATCAAGTTGTTCCTAGTTAGGTGGAAGATTGTCCTCCAAAGAGGAATAGGTTCTGTGCTCTCCAATACAAGGGTTATGAAGAATGATTTCCTTATGTCCATTTTCAATATGTGCTTCCTTAATGATTTATAAAAATTCCAGATTTTCTTGTTGTCTTTACTTTCTTTGTTTGGTATGATGATTTTCCTTGTTATGTGAATTGATGTTTGAAAGACATATATGGCTTACTCCAGCGAGGGGGATAGTGATCCCTTTCCATAAGGACGTTATATGATTATATGTTTCCATGGTTTTCATTGAATGTTATGAAACTGTGTAAAAACTTGTTAAAATTGACCTAGCTGCATGGAGTTGTCTCTTGTTGTGACTTAATTTGGTTAATGAGTTCTCTAGGCTCCATCAAATAATATTGTGCATGTCATAGATAGGAGGTATTAGTTTTCCTTGGAATCTAATAAGAATATTTCTTTCATGCATGTTTAGTTGCATTAGACATGTCTAGATGAAAAGAAAGTTTACTTGTTTTGGTGTGTGCATTGAGAAAAAAAGCATACACGATGGACTGCTAGTTTAGAGTAGGTCCATTAAGAAGTGTTTGGGAAGGTGTCATTGGAGGAAGAATGTTCCCAAGTGGGTGATATTTTAAGGACCCTCAAAACGATATATGTCAAGCTAGAGCCTAACATATGTGTCATGATATAATAAAGTCTTAAAATGGTGAATATTAGCATTGCAAGTTATTTAGAGTTGTTTGGAAGTGATATGTGAAAAGACGACCAAGATGTCGGGTAACTAGTCTTGTGTATGTGCTAGTTTTCTTTTACTTGATTTAGGTGTTTTTTGATACCTAAAATGATAGGGGAGTAGATTAAAATGTATATGTTCATGTTTAGGGTCGAAAATTATGGGTAGGAATCCCCATGGACCGCCCAAAGGGGTCCTTAAAAGGAGTCCAAACACTGCCTTCATAGTGTCAAATAACGCCTTGCAATCGACGCTTCGTGCATTGATCAATGAACCGTAGATTTGGGGCATAGCTTCACACTTAGGCGTGGATATCATCCCAAAAAGTGTGATTCTTTGTCACAAACGACGGACGTGCATGTAACGACCCGTAAGTACCCCTTAGAAGAAAGGGGCACTCTTGACTCGTTACGCAGTGCACTGGACATCACTGAAGTATTGCACAAGTCACATAGATATCATTCACTACATAAGATATGAAAGTTAAAGTGGAATTAAAACTTTTCACAACAATATAAGTAATAAGAAACTGTTTTATAAATGGCTAAGGAATAAGTCTCATCGTCACAAGCCAGCTTGACCTCACGGAGGTCATTCATTACATAGATATTAAAAGTAGTGTAAAATTAAAACTATTCTCAATAATATAAGTTAGAAACTCTTTTATGAATGACTAAGGAACAAGTCTAATCGTCACAAGCCAACTTAAAGATAACTTAAATTACTTAGGGTCATGGACCTTTACATTGAAAGAAAATACATAATAAGTCTTATACATGTATTAATGAAAAACCAATTAAACATAGACTATGTCCTCAAATAAATTAGGACATACCAAGTCTTGAGAGAGTTAACTTCTCAAGATTTCCTTCTAAACATCCACTTGCCTCCAACCAATACTTATAGAGTATATAAAAGTATGGGGTTAGTACAAACATGGTGCTAAGTATTGCATTATGCAAAAAAAAATATAAATGGGGTATTTTAGTTGAAATAGAGTTTTCATGATATATAAGTAAAACATTCTTAAAATATAGAAATAGAACAACATATAAATCATCATTTAGAACATAAGGTAAAACATCCATAATTTTAACATAATACTACACTTTACAGTGAACTATTTCCATTACAACTTATAGTGAACTCATTTCTCTTGAAGTTTCCCTATCCAAAAGTTATCCTAAGACTCACTAAGATAGGACATGAAGAAACCTCCAATACAATCTCTTCAATACACACCTACGTGATCCTCAAGACTACCGCGATAAACTTACTTCACACGGGTAAAAACCCCACACTCAACGTTAAAGACACTAGAGGAACATACTTATACTTAGGAACTTCACATAAAACCATCCTCTAGAGCAACTCCCGAGTTTGAATTAGTGCAATGTGAAAGTAGCATCCCATATAACTACTTCCACTTGGTTCTCCTTAGGAATCACCCTAGACTAGGCACATCACATCCATAACTTCATTTACCTAACTTTCATCAATTTTAGGCATAAACCCTCATGCTTCATGAAAATAGACATAGAATCAACATACTTCATTAAACATTAGACATAAATTCATGTTACTTCATCAACCTTAGACATACAGTCATCATGCTTAATTTCATCATATAATGACCCATTCATGAATTTCACAAAAAAGATACACCTAGACTCCCTCTAGATGACTACTTGTGCAATGGATAGATAGAGTCCCATTCCACTCTCTACCCTAATTAGTACACCCTTAAAAAGACATAGTTCATAATATTGATTTGTAGGGGATAGATTTAACTGATATAGACCATGAGAGCTTGACATGGAATTCCTATATTAACCCCTACCAGATGAGGGATCTCTACATTCCTATGTAGGGTCATTCTTGAGCCTTTGCATGAGGTTTACAATAGCTTCACCTATGTTGGAGTATTATTAACGGATAAGGAGATTTCTTATATTTAACTAATTCTCTACTAACGGGGAGTGATTATCTAAATAGGTACACTGGATACAACATCTCTAGTTAATAATTGTACCCAACCCTTCTTCAAATCCTCTCGGTGCTAAGAGTAAACCCCTCACAGAGTCTTAAACATTTATTTACTTATAGTTTAAGGGATAACTATTTAGCACCACACCTCAACTCATGAAGGGTACTTAGCCTTACAGGTTATTTTCAATTCCACATCTAAACTAACAAAGGGTATTTAACCTCCAACCTATCTTAGAGAGCTCTTTGGAATAGTGAGGTTGCCACTAAACACTTCATCTCAACTCATGAAAAGTTTTCACCCCAAAATTCCCCTTTTCATACTATAGGATTAGTAGGGATGGTATAGAGAATTCATCTCCACTCACGAAGAGTGTCTACCCTACAATTCCCCCAGTGAGCAAGCATGTCCGCTTTCGATTCAATATCTTTCATAACACCCAGAAAATTGTATTCCTCTATAGTAGCCTGCAACGGAATGAATCTATTTCTGACGGATAGCTATGTTAGCTAGGCCACCTGCCTGATCAGGGTTTCCCTAAAATTATATACCTGCTAATTCGATGTCCACCCCACCTCATATTGTGCCAGAATGGTACTTCCTACCGATCCATGCTATTCTTCGTAGTACACCTGACAAATCGGAAGGTGTAGCCGGAATAGCACCAGTTTTTATATGTCTGTTGGCTTTACCGAGTCTTATTGAGAAATTTTTCAATAGACTCTTATATACACATAGCCATTAACATCATTACACTCATTAAAGGTCGGTTGAGTGTGAGTAAATGTGAGAAAATCTTTGACATAACCCCTATCATGCATGACATTGATTTCCAATCATGTTCACCTTGAATTTATTATAACACACACTATCATTCTTCACATATACATATTCTTCATTTCGACATAATCTCTTTATCATACAAATTTCCAAATTCCCAAAACAAATCGAGAATATGCATCATAATCATCACATAACTTCACATGTTGTTTATTCAAGGCCCTACTCGTAATACGCTTACTTAAACATATTCATACACTTCAAATAAACACCGCTACCAAAGGTGGACCATACTAGTGAAGATTATTTCACAATATGAACTAAGAAAGATAGAACATCTTACCCTTAATTCACAGCCTTTACTTTATTTTATTAATGCTTCATCAAACAATCATAAATAAGCATAATAAAGCAGTAATTATCAATAATACAACCCTAACATTATCTAATCAGATACATTAAACCTATTTCATAAGTCAAAATATGATAAACTGAATGAGCATGGCTTCGTTGAGTTATTAACCTAATTATCCATTAACATTGAATAATATAATGTTTCATTCATTAAAACATTTTTGGCATGACTCATGCTTAGAGTCAATGATAGATGAAGTTGGAAATTGAAACCTTTTTTGTGAAATCTCTTTGGAATGTCTCCTTGGATGAAGGAACGTTAAAGGATGAACTAACATACCTTAATATGATGAAACACATGATAATTGAAGATGAAATATGTTGGCATCCATGCCCAATATAAAAAACCTTGACCTTCAATGGGCGTTTGAGAGAATTTTTGAAGAGAAGAACTTTTGAAGGTTTTGGAAATCTTTTATTTCTAATTGAGGGCATGGGGTTATTGATGGGGGAATGAGTGAATAATGACCTAAAATAAGTATATGATACACCTTAAAATACCCAAAACACTCCTACATCAATTTGACCATTTTATACAAGTCAAACTTAACTTACAATTTTGGAATTATCGTTAAGAAACTAGTCCGCGATGCGGAGCTGCTCCCGCAAGATTTTTGAAATTAATACACAGGGGACTCAGCGACGTGTCCGTCTTGAAGACCAAGATTTAATACATGGATGCACAAAATACGTGACGTTGACTTGTTCCCTGCTAGTGCAAATTGTTGCTGCCTTTTGGCAACTTGCTTCGCCAAAGGTGGGGTTCCTTCATGGACCCCTAGGGCGATCCTTGGGGGGAGGGGTCGTATCTTGACGTTTCCACCCTATATAATTTATTGTATCTATTTAAAGTATTTATACAAGTTTTAATATTCATTCAACACAGAAAAACACATAAACATACAAGGACACACGAGCACACAAAAGGCTAGTTTCCAAACGTCTTGGTTGTCCCTTGACGCCTGACTTCAAAACTTCACCAACTGACTTCTATTGCTAAACTACATCATTTTAAATCATTATTAAATTATGAAAAATATTTAGAAATCTCTAACAAGGGTCTTTATAGTGCAGGACGATGCATTAACCAGATGATGACCCATCGATTTAGCCTAGAACTTTCTTGCAGGTGTCTCAACCAAGCTTGGAGTGAATTGGGAAATTCACCCCACGGTCCAAATAAATCATGGGCATTTATTTTTAGTATTTTAGCTATTTTAACTATATTTAAGAAATAAAATAGACATTAAGACTTCATATTGATTAAGTTATGTTTTCGTGTGGTTTCCTTGACGAATTCTAAGTTGTGATGATGACGGTTATCATGGTTGGTTTAGTACATTATAGGCAAAATTGAAAGTTCTAAGTTGATCTTCTTAATTTAATTGTATTGAATACTAATTGATCATAACAGGATCACCTAGATATGAATTTAACTAGGCCTAATTGATTAAGGGATATATTGACATGTAAAGTTGGAATTGAACATATAATATCAAGTATGATTGGAATTACCTTCTAATGATCAAATTGAATGAAATAGCTTCCAATTAAATATGGAGAATGATAGAATTAAGCTGACATTGGTTATAGGTCTTGTATGCCTTTATTGCTAGGGCTTTGGGGTTGAAGTCATAATGAGGGGATTGGGATGAGTGGTTCTCTTTATCCTATGCCCTTAGACAAGAACAAGCTATGCGAAGCAAGTTCTCTCACATATATTTATTGTATGTTGAGCGAAGAACTTAAAATCAATCAAGGCATGATAAACTAGAATAGCTTGAAGTTGTATTATGTAGACAATTTTTGTGTAGTTGACTTGGTAAGATAAGACCATGATATAGTAGCTTAAGGTTGAGTTATAACTCCCTGATGGATAGTTTAACTATGTAACTATATATGGTAAGGATCATGCCAGATTGAGTTCAATTAAATATTGTATCTTAAAGTGATGAACCTCATGAAAACCTTATGTTGGAGTAATCAAGCTCTCTCATGTTTAGCTTGATCTTGTGGTGCAAGGATGCTTGATCATTACTAGTAGGAAAGAAAACCTTGGATGGAGAATACAAACTCTCCTGGAAATCGATTGAAGTAGCATGATGAAAATGCCTTCATGACATTTTGACTTGGTTCGGCCAAAATCATTTCATGCTAGCTTAAGGGGAAAGGACTATACTCTCTTAATGATAGCTTGATTTGAATGCAAGGTGCATTTCATTGAAAAATTTAAGATTGGATTATAATGGTAGCTTAGGTTTGAGGATTCATTCTCCTCTATGGTTAGCTTGCATCTACATGATTGGTTGCATGGTAGTAAGGTTGTTACTTTTGTATCTTTATTTTGTTAGCTTGGATTGTATGATGAAATTCTTTCCTTGGTAGTAGGTCTATAATGTTAGTATTATAAGATTAATGGAAAACAATGAAAGATAATTAACTTGGATTAGTATATCCTAGAGAAGTACTTAGTATGGATTGTAGTATGGGATACTATTAAGACATGACAGAGGTATGACTTAAAGCTACCAATGATATGACCGCTTATGTGATTTGTGCTTATCTTGGCTTGTTGCTATAGTTGATTTCCATGAAATTATTGAGTTAAGATTATAGTTCCTTGTAAATATAAAGTAGTTCTAATAGTGAAACCTAAAATTTATGAAAGGGAATAGGGTGACTCAAAGATATGCATAGTGTGAGAGGTAGAATGGGATGCCTCATATTCATTGCACAAAATGTGTTTTAAGGTGATGTAGGGGAATAGTTCTCCTTTTTCATGAATACTTAGGTATTAATTTTGAGAATGGATTATGATCAAGAATGACAAAAAAAGAGGTACTTAGCTGAGGTAGTAGTATGGGATCCCACCTTGGCCTTGCACAGGTATACTTGGATGTGGCGCGTGAAGTAGTTCACCTTAATAAGAAGGACAAATGATTTAAGTATGAACTCAGTTTATTTATGATGATCTATTATGTTTATGAGTTGCACATTATGCTAATGGTATTATCTCTTATGATTATATCTACTATTGACTAACCCTTTGATACATCTTATATTTAGTATGTTAGTTTCCATACTTGGTACATTATGTACTAATCCATATTTTGCCTACATTCTAATCAAATGTAGGGTGTTGAGAATATTGAGTTGCTTTGAAGGGAATAGTTTCCAAGGCTTTCAAGGAGTGAAGATTGGTTAGTCCTCATAACATTCGAGGAAACCACCTCTATGTTCCTTTTATGTCATGTACTATGTTTAGTCTTTTGTGGTCTGCATCCCAAGACATTTGTGCTTATGTTGTCATAGATGGTTATTGATACCTACGTTAGAAAGACTTCCATTTTATGAAATGATTTACGTATTATATTTTAAAGAAAGTTTTTTTAATTATGCACTACTTTTCTATATATGCGATGAAAGATGTCTAATGGTTTGTACAAGGCCTCCGAGAGGTCAAGTACTCAATGTTACATCTATGGGCTGCTCCCCATTCGTGACATAAACCTTACATTAATAAACTTGACATATTAAAAACATTACCTAAGAAAACCCATAGGTTATGCTTGTGCAATGTTCAAATAACTTCCCATACTACTACTCAATCTAAGTAATATCTTTCAGTCACCATAAACAAGGCATAATTATATATAATAAGACATAAAAAATAAATAATTCATGATACGATTCAAGTATAACATGCATATTTACATTTAAGCATGTAAGAATAAACATTTCTTAATAAAACTTTCATTCATTAGACCTTATGTAACTATTCTCATTTACATTATCAAGAGAGGAAATTTATACATTTAGAGGAATTTCATATAATATACATTAAGCATTAGAAAATTCAATATGACCTTATTAAATCGTAGTAATTCAATGCATGGATGACATCCCATACTACCACCCACTTGTCATAGAACTTTTCAAGAACCATAGTGCACATCTCACATAATGGGAGTAAGCGTTTAACCGACATACACCATTACATCTAGATCATGGAATACGGTGTGATATGGTCCCCACACTGTAAAAAGGTTCTATACATGCCTAAGGTAGACTAGGTGATATATAGATTTGATACGTAAGCACTGGCTGGTATATATCCCTATTTGGGAACATAAGTATGGGATAGGAAGACGTTCATTTGAACCCTTGCCTAACCTCGAGAGATTTTCCATTTTAGCATATCTACTCGGTGCTTAGCCACATTCCCATAGACTAACCATTCACATTTATTGTACTAGAGAGGGTCACCAAAATTGGTTCTACTAAATCTAAGTATGTAAACGCAAAAAAGGATCACGTTCTACCGATTCAAGGTAATTTAAGAATAGCTCATAACTTATCAAGAAGGGAGACATGTACATTGAATCTACTGATACAAGGCTTATCATTTAACACATTGATGGTTTACCCATATCGGGTCAAGCATTTTAAGGCTTATTATGGTATAGTTTCTACACTCATAATTAAGGGTTACCAACACTAGGTCTACTGGTTCAAGACATAACCAGAATACTTCACATTCATTCATTTATCGAGAGGCTACAAGCATTAGTTCTTCCAATCCAAAATATTTAATTTTTCATTCATTCCTAGAGGGAATTCCAACATTGGCCTACCGATTCTAGATAATGTATATATAAATCCAAGGTTCATTCATTATTCGAGAGGAGAATGCTCTAGCGTACCAATTCAAGATATTAAAATTACATAACAATGAATCGAAGTTCCCACTCTATATTTGATCATAATCATACCTGAGTATCAAATTGAGAATTTACCATTCAATACTAACACAATTACATTCAATATAAGATCACATTAACTTCAGTAGGTTCACATTCATATACTTAGGAAGTAAACACCTCCACCTTTCAAGTGGATCAAACACATTCATTTTAATATATAACTTTAGTCATAACTTGACTTCAAGGACACTAATATAAAACAATAAACACACCAACAATTCACCATAGTTAAGACATAGGAAATAATACAATTTAATAACTTTAAAAAAATTAGACATAATTCATTCATAAGCACATAATCAACAAACACACTTCCTTACTGCACAATTTTTGAATTGAGAGCAATCATGGGTTAATAGAGTATTTTCATCATATATAACCAACGAAACACTCTTCTAATCAATATATCACATTAGGAACCGTTTGAAATAATTTGAGGAAAGAACTTATAAAATTGACTAAAACCCTAGGTTTTTCATACTAAAAATATCTTCGAAATTTACACTAAGTAGAAATATAACCCTAGATAAAGGATCACTGTACCCTTACTAAGATTACCCAAGAAATTTGATGAAGAAACCACGTTGAGTCAAAACCCTAGCATTAACATGTTCTTCTCCTTCTTCCTTAAGCTACAGAGAGAAATATTGACAAAGGAAGATTCTTTTTTGATTTGTCTTTGGGTTTGTTAAAAAGTCACTTAATTGAAGGAATATAGGTCTTACAAATCTTATTTGGTTTCTAGGAAAGGAATAGAATAATATTGGGTAAATTTTTTAAAATAACCAAGGACCCACAAAGTTTACACTTAAATTTTTTTTGACCTTTCCCTTCTTAGGCCCTTTGGACACTTGGGCTGGACAAATGCACTAGGTGACTCACTAAGTGCACCCTTGGCTTGCTTAATTTCGAGTGAGCTCGACCTTTGGGATGTCCACTATGAGAGGTAAGGGTCCATTCGGCGAGTCGCCCATCCCCTTGGGCGAACTATTGTAGCCATCCCCAAAAGGTACTAGCTACTCAAGACTAGCACCCCAATAATAATGATACATCAATAAAAAGCACATTCGTAGGAGGAACCATCTCCTCCATATGAATAATATAAATGAAACACAATCAAGTAGGAACTACATCTACTAACTCATTACGCATCTAAGCATCAACATTTCTCATTGTGTTTAAGGAAATACCTTCTCCATCTCATATCATGCTCAATACAACATCGTAAGGAACCTATTAAACTATTCACAAAATAGAATGTAAGAATGCTCAACAAGTAATCTCAAGAAACATTTAGTCAACCCATCATAGATGCATATATTCATAGGAACACAATTAGGAAAACTCATTTTTTGCTCATTAAATAAGAATTCAACTAGAACATACATAGCATAAGGATATCATGCAATCATATAATCATACAATACTTCAATCATGAAAAAGCTACAAACATCTCTAGGTCTCAAGCTTGAATAAAATAGAAGGAATAGAGAAGGGTAAGGAACTCTCGCAACCTTCCTATTCATTATAGTGTCCCCCACTAAAGAGGGAACCCACCTAAGATTAACATCAAAACTGTATAGGACCTCCACAACGCATTTAGGACCATTAGGAACTATTACTTACCAGTATTATCTCCTTTTCCCGTGTTTCGTTGAAGTGCATAAACACCACTATTATTTGGCGAATTAGGATCTCGGACACCAAGAGAATGTTATTTTGCCTCCATTCTTTTGGCTGTAATAGTAGGGAAATTTCTCACTTGGTGATCATTCTTTGCACACCCATATAATAAAGTAGTACTGGCTAGGTACTTACAAAAATACATCTTTCCACAATTTCGGCAATTAGGATAAGAAAATTGAGATAAACAACCCCTCTCTTTTGTTACCTTAGGAGTGCTTGAAGATGCTTGGTTTGGATCTCTCTTTTTTAACCTAGGTTGACCTTGATCCTGTCCCTTAGAGCTCTTCATATATCCTTATTATTTCTCTTGTGTTTGGACTCCTAAATAGATATAACATAAACCATGAGCTAAGAGATGTTTATGTTATCATGGATCATCATCGAACATTAATCTTACTCAACAAGGTTGGATACTCTGGTCACAAAAGGACCCATCTCATCCCTAGGGTTAGACACCAAAGATAGAGAATACATAGACAATCGGGTAATTTTCAAGGAGTACTCCTACACTTTCATGTTACCTTGTATAAGATATATAAATTCTTCCATCTTAACCTCGCTTTTATAAAGTGAAAAACCTACTAAAGAAGGCTTGTGTCACGCCCCGAGCCACCCCACAGATGCAGACACGGGGCCTAAGACCATAAGTAACCCCAAGCTAACCCTGCTGGCATGATCATGAGCATATTAAATAATATAAACTACTGCGGATGCTAAATCATACTTAAAATGGAATGATGGGGAACACCCATTTGCTAAAAAAGAGATATATGACAAACTGATGAGTTTAATACAAAAAAAATATTAATGTAATACTAACTGAAACTAACTATGTATGATGTAAGCCTCTAAATGACTTAAAATATTTTGACAAGTCCCATATAAGTCTAGAAAAAACTGAACCAAATGACTAAAATAAACTCATGACTATCGTCCTCAAAGAATAAGACATCACCACTGAATTTTCTAAATTGGATATCAGGAATCAATTTATGCGTGATCAAGATGCTCAGAACTTGAACTTACATCACAAGAAGATGTAGCGCATGTATTCGTCAGTACTTGAAGGTACTGAACATGTATGAAGTAGTAAAGTTGAAACAAAACAAAATTGAACAAGTACAAAATCAAATATAGTAATCTAAACTTGATATACTGAATTTTAAGGTAACTGAATGAAATGAGCAATTTATAACATGTTGGAACTGAATATTGAATATACTGATAAATGGTCAATGTAATAGAGTCTGACTAAATTGTGGGAGCTACTTATAACAGATCATAAAACTATATGAGCACAATGTGGAGATCGATGTATACGCCCCATTGAGAGGACCCAATATACCCTACCAAAGGAATAGAGAAATGTTGGTGTGATCACTAAACTAATTGCCCATTGAGGGGACTTACCAACTACTAGGCTAGTAGTTCTGGGACTACTTGGGTGAGCTAAACCCTACTCCAAATCACTATTCTGATACTCCCAATGATTTATGTAGTTAACTGATAGTATCTCAAATTATTTTAATACTGGATAGCTCAAAACTGAACATACAAATTGAGAATGCAACATTCAATATGATAATGATTCATTAAAAATTGAGGCATGTATAACTGACTAACTGAAATATCTGACCTAGCATGTGTAATTATAGAACTAAAGAAAAACTAAACTAGGGTTCTGAAATCATGCGATAAATCAAATAATAATTTTACAATCTGATTTGGAAGATTTATTCAATAAATTCATGAAGTTCTATCAAAGTTCTAGAAACCCTATGTTTAATCATGGTCAGAGAATGAAGAAAAGACTGAAAACTAGGGACCCTATGGGTTAAAGGAGCCCACTAGTAAAATCCCAAATACATGGTGATGAAAATCACAGAGAAATATTTAGATTTTGGGGCTGGAATTGCTGGAACCTTGTTGTGTTATTGAAGTAGGGTTCTTAACCCTTTTCTCCTTTTTTGCTTCTAGTTTTCTAAGTTTTGATTAATGATTTTACTTAGGTAAGTTTTAGATATGTTTCTTAGGGTTTAAATGATATGGGAATAAGACAAAAATACCCTTAACTTAAAAGATGTCGGACGTACTATAATTCAATTGACGGTCTATACTGGTCGACCGTCATTTGTGAATGAGACTTGAAAGTTAGTTGGCAAATCAACTTAGTCGAGACCTTTAGTCGAATGACGAACAGTACTGGTCTACCGTTGTTTGTGAGGGAGAATTAAATGTTATCTAGGGAATAAAAGAAGTCGTTTGACGGATCGTAAGTCGACTGATGGTCCGTACTAGTGGACCGTCACTTGTGACTAAGAATTGGTTATAATCATATCAATCGACTGAGTCAACTGATGTACCGTAAGTCGACTGACAGTTTGTACTAATAAAACCTCATTGGTGACTTGGAACTGAGAGTCAGTTGGCCCATCAATGGAGTCGATTGACAGACCGTAAGTCGACTGAAGGTCCGTAATTGGCTCGCAGCTATCACCTGGAACTTCTTAAAATCTGCATTTTTTTTCATTTTTTGAATACTAGGTGATATATTATCTCCCCCTTGGGAACATTCCTCCTCGTATGAAGACTAAAATAGCAAAAATAGAGAGAGAATGTTTTAATCCCACTACTTAACACTATGAACTGAGTTTCTGACTTAATAGAGTTCTTAGAAAATGCAAATATGCTTAAATTGCAAGTACAAACTGAGGGAATCTTATTCTAAGATTGAATTCATGCATGAATGACTAGCAAACTAAAGAGGAACTATTACCTCAAGATAAAGTGGAATCGGAAGCAAAGAGGTGAGGATACTTGTCTTTCATGGCTGCTTTTGCTTCCCATGTAGCTCCCTCTACGTACTGACTTCTCCACAAAATCTTGACTGAAGTGACTTCTTTGTTTCTCAACCTTCGAACCTGACGGTCAAGAATCTCAACTAGTATATCCTCATAACAAAGACTATCTTTCCCCGCCAAACTCTCTCATGGCACTACAATCGCTGGATCACTCACACACTTCTTCAAGAGTGAGATGTGGAAGACCGGTGCAATGCTTCTAATTATGCTACCAACTCTAACTCATATGCCACCTTTAAAACCTTTTCATGATCTTGTAAGGGCCTACATATCTAAGATTGAGCTCTCTTTCTTGCCAAAACTCATCACCCCTTTCATAGGTGATAATTTTTAAAAAACCCAATCATCAACTTGGAACTCTAATTACCTTCTCCTCACATCTGTAAAAGATTTCGGACGACTTTGGGCTGTCATTAGTATATCTCTAATGAGATGCACTTTTTCCATTGCATAAATAACTGAATTGGGCCCTATAATAAATGCTTCACCTACTTCGAACCAACCAATAATATATCTACATCTACGCCCATACAAAGCCTCAGAAAAAGACATCTGAATGCCAAAATGTTAGCTATTTTTGTAGGTGAACTCAATCATAGAAAGGTGATCATCCCAACTACCGTTTAAATCGATCACACAAGCTCTTAACATATCCTCTAAGGTCTGAATGGTACGCTCTGCCTGTCCATCCGTCTTAAGATGACATGTTTTTCTAAGGTTAAATTGAGTACCAAGACCCTTCTAAAAGGACTTCCAGAAATAAGAGGTAAACCGTGGACCTCTATCTGAGATGATAGACAAAGGAACCCTATGTAACCTCAAAATTTAATTAATATTAAGCTTCTCATAGTCCTCTTCCGAATCTATAGTCTTGACCGCTAAAAAGCGAGAATACTTAGTCATCGTATCAACTATCACCCAAATGGAGTCATGATGTCATCGAGTACGAGGTAACCTTATGATGAAATCTGTATTGAATACATCCCACTTCAAAGTAGGAATATCGATCTCTTGAGTCATACCTCCTAGTTTTTGATATTCTACCTTGACTTGCTTGCAATTGGGGCACTTACACAGAAAGTTTGTTGTATCCCTCTTCATGCCATTCAAGCAATAGACTTCCCACATATCGCGGTACCTTTTAGTGGCACCTGGATGAATAGAATATCTGGAGTAATGGTATTCTGCAAGGATATGCTTTCTCAACTCACCCGTACAAGGAACACACAATCTAACCTGGTAGCGAAGTACACCATCTCACCCTAGGGAGAAAACCTCCACTCTCTAATTGTGGATTGCACCCTTAAGTTCAAGCAAGATTGGATCACTGTCTTGCTTTTACTTAAGCTCAATTACAAAAGAATATAATACCCATCTTGGACTGTTACACCACTATTGGATATTTTCATAAGGCGAACTTCCAAGCGAGAAAGCTTGTGAACATCCTTCACTAGCTCCTTCCTTTCTTCGTCAACATGACCTACACTACCCATAGATAATCTGCTAAGAGCATATGCTACTACGTTCGCCTTACCAGGATGGTAATGCACACTTATATCATAATGAAAGGAACTCAAGCTATTTCCTCTGGAGAAGATTCAACTCTTTCTGGGTGAACACATATTGAAGGCTTTTATGACCGGTGCACACATCTACATGAACAACATACAAGTATTGTCTCAAGATCATAAGTGCAAATGCCACTTCTGTAATCTTGAGGTCATGGGTTGGATAGTTCTTCTCATGCATCTTAAGATGTCTAGAATCATAATATACTACCTTATCTCGTTGTATCAACACATAATCTAGGCCAACCCTAGATTCATCAAAATATATCACATAAAAAATCTAAACACTCTGGTAGAGTCAAGATAGGAGTTGTAGTTAATCTAGCTTTCAATTATAAAAGCTTTTCTCATAATCATCTGACCATTGAAACTTGTCCATTTTCTGAGTGAACCTAGTCATTGGTGAGTGTATGGATGAGAATCCTTTCATGAACCTTCTATAATAACGCGCTAGACCTAAGAAACTTTTGATATCTTAAGTTCAGGTAGATCAGGCCACTGTTTCACTGCTTCTATCTTCTGTGAATTCACTCGAGTCCCTTCGCTAGATAAAATATGATCAACGAAATCAATGAATTGGATAAAAAACTCACATTTGCTAAGCTTAATGAATAACTGGTTACACTATAGAGTTTGTAGCACAATTCTCAAATGACTCACATGTTCTTCCTCATTCCTAGTGTTAATAAGGATATCATTAATAAAGACAATAATGAACAAGTCCAAGTAACGTTTGAACACTCTATTCGTCAACTCCATAAAAGTTGTAGGAGCATTAGTTAGTACAAATTATATAACTACAAATTAGTAATGACCATACCAAATTCTTAAGGCTGTCTTTGGAATATCACTATCTATTACTCTAAGCTTTTCATAACCCGATCTGATGTCTATCTTTGATAAATGGCTAGCACCTTGAATTTAGTCAAACAAGTCATCAATCCTGGGATAGGATAATTATTCTTGATTGTGACCTTGTTCGACTATCTATATTTAATGCACATTCTAGAGAACCATCTTTATTCTTTACAAAGGTGAAATACTAGGTATGATGAAACTCTTATCTAGAAGGTTTTTAAACTGGTCTTTCTACTCCTTAGTCTCTACTGGAGCCATTCTATAAAGAGCAATAGAAATAAGCTGGGTATCAGGTACGAGATCCATTCCATAGACGATTTCCCTTTTAGGAGGGACTCAGGGATGATCATCTGGAAAAATTCTGGAAACTCACTGACTACTGGAACTATCTCAAGATTTAGGGTTTCAGAGCTATAATCCTTTACCTGAAATAGATGATAGAGATAACCGTTTGAGATCATGTTTCTCGCCTTAAGGTATGAGATGAATCAACCCATAGGCGCTAAGCTACTACTGTTCCATTCTAAGATTTGTTCGTCTGGAAATTGAAATGGAACAATCCTAGTTCTACAATCGACTAAGGCATAACACGAATGTAACAAATCCATGTCTAGAATGAGGTCGAAGTTTACCATTTCTAACTCTACAAAATTTTCTGAGGTGACTTTCTGAAAGACTGTGACAGGCAAATTTCTGTATACCCATCTAGTTATAACAGAGTCACCGACTGGAGTAGATACTGACAAAGGTTCTGAGAGTGTTTCTTTACTGACACTGAATTGGTCTATTATACAAGGTTACAAATGACAAAGTCATCTATTTCTTTCCACACAGTGAACCATATGTGAGTAATATCCTTATGCTAGTAGGATGCAAATTTCACCTATCACTACAAGTTACTTGCATCACACCAAATATTTCTTGACATCATCAATGAACTTTGTGGGTCCTTACAAACTTTTAACCCAAAAAACTTAAGCATATTCATGCTAAATGACAAACTCTTGGTGCCACTAATGGATCATTTCTATTAGTCAGAACTCAAACCTGCTGATTGTTCTGGTTGGTCATACTCTAAGCCAAAAGTTGAATTGGCGTACAAAAACACTACATCAGAACTTTCTTGGGTGGTACTAGAGGAAATGCATTATCATTGCGTGTATTAGCATTCCATTCCTAATTTCAATGATAAGTCATGATCTTAAGCGCACAACGTCTAGTTAGAATGGAATTAGATCATACGTTACGCACCATAAGAGTAACACGGAATTGATGTTTTTTTTTCTAAAAGACCTCATAGCCTTTCTCTCATTATATATGGTGCACTTCGCACCCATGAAAAGGACTCTACTAAGTGTTGATTTTTAGACATCCTAGGACCCTTGAACATATTGCTCTAATACCAAGTTTATCATGCCCCGAGATAACCCTGAGACAAGGACACAAGACCTAGGACCACAAGTTATCCCAAGCTAACCCTACTGTCATGATCATGAGCATACTAATGAATGTAAACTGTTGTGGAAGCTAAATCATACTTAAAATGAAGAGTTGGGGAATAACCAAATGCTAAAATTGAGATATATAAAAAACTGATGAGTTTAATATAAAGAAAGTACTAACTCAATACTAATTGAAACTAACTATGTCTGAAATAAGCATCTAAATGACCAGAAATACTAGGATTTGTTTTTCTTCAGTTCTATAATTTAACATGGTAGGTAAGATCTTTAAATTATTCATTTATACATGCCTGAGTTTTTAAACTGAGAGTCAACTGGCTCATCGTTGGAGTCGACTGACCGATCGTAAGTTGATTCACGGTCCGTAGTTGGCTTCGTAGCTAGCATCGGCAACTTCTGAAAATCTGCATATTTTGTCCTTTTAAGGATACGGGGTGTTACATTATCTCCTATTTTGGAACAGGTTTCCTCGAATGAAGACTAAACTAGCTGAAATAGAGGGACAAAGCTGAAATCCCTAATACTAAACACTAAGAACTGAGTTTCTAACTTAATATAGTCCCAAGAACATGAAAATACACTTAAAATGCAAGTACACACGAAGGGAACCTGATTCTATGACTGAATTCACGCATGAATGACTAGAAAACTAAAGAGGAACTATTTTATCAAGCTTGAGTGAAATCGAAATGAAAGAGGTGTGGATACTTGGCTTTCGTGGGTGCTTCTGCTTCACATGTAGCTCTCTCTACGGACTGACTCCTATACAAAACCTTGACTAAAGATACTTCTTTGTTTCTCAACCTTCGAACCTGACGGTCAAGAATCTCAATTGGTACATCTTCATAAAAAGATTATCTTTCACCACCACAACTTCAAATGTCACTACATAGGCTATATCACCCACACACTTCTTCAAGAGTGAGATGTGATAGACCGGATCCAATACTGCTAATTCTACTAGAAACTCTAACTCATATGGCACGTATCCAACCTTTTCAAGATCTTGTAAGGGCCTACATTTCTAGGACTGAGTTTCTCTTTCTTGACAAATCTCATCACCCTTTTCATAGGTGATACTTTCATAAAAACCTAATCATCAACTTGGAACTCTGGTTTCTCTCTTCGCCTCACATCTGCATAAGATTTGTGACAACTTTAGGTTGTCTTAAGTATATCTCTAATGAGTTGCACTTTCTCCATTTCTTAATAGACTGAATTTTGCCCTATCAAAGCTGATTCACCTACTTCAAACCAACCAATAGGATATCTACATCTACGCCCATACAAAAACTCACAAGGGGCCATCTGAATACTAAAATGGTAGCTATTGTTGTAGGTGAAATCAATCAGAGGAAGGTGATAATCCCAATTACCTTTGAAATCGATCACACAATGTCTCAACATATCCTCTAAGGTCTGAATCGCACACTCTGCCTGTCAGTCTGTCTGTGGATGAAATGTTGTACTAAGGTTAACTTGAGTACCAAGACCGTTTTGAAAGGACTTCCAAAAATAAGAGTTAAACTAAGGACTTGTATCTGAGATGATAGACAAAGGTAACCAATGTAAACTCACAATTTAATTAATATAAAGCTTGGATTAGTCCTTTGCCGAATCTGTAGTCTTGACAACTAAAAAGCGAGAAGACTTAGTCATCTCTTCAAGGACTTCTTCAATGATCGGTGGCAAGGAATCCTTAGTACCATTGTCTTCTCCCAAACTTTCAATGGTAGCCAGAATGTCGACTCACCTTTCTTCAGGCCCTTCACGATCTGCATGGACGACAGGTAGGTGCGTTCTTCCTTCATCGGTACCTTGACTAGAGGTACAATGCATGACCCTTCCCGCTCCATTATCATGAGTTGTTGGAGGTAGGGGTCGATCATCGTGTGGCACTGCTGGAAGAACGGTCCAACAATGATATCAAAGATATCTAAAGGAGCGACGTTGAAGTTTGTCTTACCTTTCCACTTCCCCAATGCGATGCTCACTCTTAATGGGAGACACCCCTTATGGGAGTCAGTGGGGGAATTAACCATCCTGAGGTGGATGTTTCTTGTAGCATATTTCATTCCTAACCTCTCTGCTGCTGCCTTAATTATGTTGTTTGCTCTGGCCCCCGAGTCTAGTATGGCACAAGGTAGTCGTCCATTAAGGGAGATGTCTACATACTATGTGCTGAAGTAACCTACATTTTAAGACATCATGGAAATCGCACCACATAATCCTACAATGCTAACTGCATCGTTCCCGCGTTATGCCTTTGCTCTTGTGTGTCTTTTGATACGCTCAAACTTACTTCTCAAATAAGAAGTAAAGCGGTCGTGTCAAGTAAATTACCCAACTAGTGAGGTTGGGATCGTTCCCACGAGGAAAATAGTCTAGACTTAACTTCAATCTATTATTACTTTTGTTTAGTCAATTACTTCCATGGAAGGTAAAACAATAAAAGGGGGGTTTCTATTTCTAAATGAATGAAAATAACTATCTAAATTGAAAGAGACACTTAACAGCTTTGAATGTTGGAGTTTAATCAATTAATCAAAGTAACTAGGCTTTACGTGTTCCCCACAGGTTCATAACTTGATACTTCTAACTATAAAAATTCTTTCCTAGTATCTTGCATGCAAAGTGATAAGTTATGTATTTCTAAATCCTAAGTCCGGCATCTAGAAAATCTCACTACGCACCTTGGTCCGGCTACGTGTGTTGCTATCCTAACCCTTATCTTTACCTTATATTAAGCATCGTATTCGATATTTGACTAAGTTATTACCCCGTACCAATCAAAACTACCCTATTAGATAGTATACACTAAATCTATGTTGATAATTCTTTTCCTATTATCTACCTTGGTCGGGCAAGTAGCATTAAGGCGAGTTCTAACGTTGGCCATCCGTTAAAAAGAATTCTAAGCGAAAGAATTATTAATACATGCAAGACACTATTATAGAAATGTTATATTAGTTAGGTTTTATCTCATTATTTGCCTATGGTTCCCACATCCCTAGTTATGGAGTTTAGTTACTCATAGTCATAATCACAATATTCAAATATATTAAATAATAATTCATGTACTTACTTCAATGAGAAAGAGTAAAATCCGAAAGTTTGCTTGATTAATCACCAATAGTCACTTGCAAGAATCTCAAAGTAATCAATAATCTCAAAAAAAGTCTAATGATAATAAAGAATCTAACACTAATATACAGAGTCTAATAATGATCCATAGTCTAACCTCAAAAATGAGGTTTTTTTTAACTATTTATAGAAAATAAAAACCTAATTAAACAAGGACTCTATTTGTTGGAAATCTGTCAAAACGCGGTTGGGTCGACGGAACCCGCGATGGATCGTCGTGGTCATGACGGACCGTCAAAATTTGTCCCTTTTTAATGCATTTACCCCGAGGAACCCGGGATTTTTGATGCATACAAGTATTTTTATTAAAACCTTGATATATAATTAATGGAATGCTTAAAATATCTCCTTTGTTTTGCTACTCTCTTCATTACCCTCGACGGCAGGTATGACGGACCGTCATAGGCACAACGGTCCGTCGAGGGACTTTTTTTCAAAACACTTGAACTCTTGGAATATGGGTACTGGGACTACTTGTCTGAACTTCATGACGAATCTGTAGGACGGACCGTCATAGACACGACGGACCGTCATGAACTCTGTAGCCCCACAATTGGTCAGACTTCCCCATCTTCCTTCAGCAGTTGCACTACACTGCCACCTACGGACCTTCACAAGCACGACGGACCGTCATATGCTCCGTAGGTGGTCTCTTCTACATTTCTTCGCTAAAAATCTCTGCATTCATCTTTGGACAGATTTCCTGCAAAATAAAGAGAAACTTATACAAAAATTAGCACAAAAAGGCATTTAGACACACTAAACTTAATGAAAAAGTATTAATAATACCGTGAAACCATGGTATATCAACACTCTCAACTTAAATTCTTTGTTTGTCCTCAAGCGACGCACTATGACTCAATAAAAAATATTTGTACAATAGTATCCATGTTTCATCCTTTGCAATCATTTGGCTATCAATCCCGATTAATCTCATCAAACCTATGCATTCTATAACTATTAGGCTTGAATTATGTGGGATCAGAACATGACACGGACTCACCATGCGCTAACACCTATCCTCTTCAATTTGTCACCAAGGTGCTAACAATTCCGGTATTGCAACTAGTGTCCTCACTTTAAAACAAAATCCTCATTTTTCACACAATGATTTCAGTTTTAGTATAAGGATTACTTTTCAACACTCGCTCTTAGAACAAAGTCACACTCATTTATACCTATTGCCATAAGCTTGCCCTTATTTTCACTGCCTTATCTTCGCTATACAACCCTTAGGATCACGATAGGACTTTCTTATCTTGTAACGTAGGCTTAGGATCAGGTAGGGTATATTTAGGTATACTTTAGTGACTTTTTGCCCTCCTTGACATATCGGCTAAATCTACCACTTTCTATCATTTTGTCTCGCCCAGTTTCTCATATTCTTTCACCTTGCTATTTTCTCTTCTTTCTTCATTTGTGTAAGTGACTCTCTTCATTTCTTGCTTGTATTTCTTGTATATTTTTCTTTTTCTTTACTTTTCTTTCAACTAATTCTTGTGTCACTTTACTTTTGTTCTCTCTCTCTCTTTGTTCTTTCAACCCCACTTTCCAGAACATTCCTCATAATAGCCACCCTCAACTCATAACTTTGCCATGAGTCAAGGTACACAATACCAAAAGTTGGGTCGGGGCCATAACAAAGGTTGTTTACTGCATTCGCCACCCTCAACTTATGCTTTTGGCAAAAGCTGAGGTGCACATGTCCAATGAGGGACCAGTGCCAACACATTATTCCCAGAAAAGATCACTTGGGGTGAAAAAGAAAGGTCTAATTTAAGCTCAGATCATTTGGATCAAAGAAGGATAAATTTCATTTGGTTTTCTTTTATTTAGGATAAAGATGGGCTACATTGAATAAGGGCCTATGATCCTTTCCTAATTGTCTATTACATCTTACTTTTAGCAGGACTAACCAGGCAAGTTCTAGCTCAATACAAATAGTGGACTATTCAAATCTTCCTCACACTCACTTGACATTTCATCACTCTACCAGATTATCAGACACCTAGTTCGAATTATAGACATAGGGTAATACAATGGTGTACATCTATGTCATGCTTAGAGCCACACATTTATCAGTTACTACGCCTAGTCGTGCATATTTTCCAATTTATCAGGATATCATTTTTGCCATCATGCTCCAGAATTAAACTATGTACAAAAGATATAGACATGCCAGTTCAACAGAAAAAGTAATCAGTCTTTTGGGGAAAAAGAACACAGCCAAGAAATTCCCAAAAGAGGATAGTGAATTGGGCTACTCAGACTTCACCCTAACACACACTTTCCATTTACCCCACCCCCAACAAAAAAAATGAAATTGTCCCCAATGCATAAAAATTGAAATACTAGAGTGGTAGGTGAAGCAAACCTGTGGCGCAAAGCGCCGTCGATCAGCAAGCTGGTGGGTCAGGTTTCCCGGAACCCACGTCCTCTGCAATCTGGACACCCTTAGTGGTGTCCTCAGCAACAGCCGCACTATAAGTAGTTCCTCCTGTTATTTCCACAGTTCGGAAGCTAAACGCCCCAGCCGCTAACTCTGATGCTCTCATCTGATGCGCCTCCTCCTCAGGAAGTGAGGCTCTCCTCGCAGCCTCCATCTCACGACGCTCCTTCTTCCGTGCTCGCGCCTCGTCTTCTTCTTGACCCATACGCCTCTTGGCATGCTCTCGAGAGGGAGGTGGTGGAATCTCCAAGGTGGCGAATAGGGCCGCTAACACTGTGTCTTTTGCAGGCTCGACAGAAGGGGCCTCAGACTCAGGCACCCTAGCCTCTAAGATCGTGTCAATATCGGCGCGAAGGCTGTCAACTGCAGCCTGAAGAGTCGACACATCCACCGGAGGGGCTGGCCGGGCTAGCACCCTCAACACAAAGGCATCCAAGCGCTGGTGAACCTCAGCGATCTTCCGCTCTGTATAATGGACCATTTTCCCCTCAAGGCGTTCTTCTGTCTCGGTAATGGACCTCTGCATCCATGGCTGGATATGATGCAGAAGTGTAGCCATTTGCGCCTCTAATTCTTGGACCCTAGCAAGAGGGACCAACGCGGGTAGAGGGGCTGTGCGAGAGGAGCTCGGGGCAGTGCTACTACCCGGGATAGACTCGACCGGAGTAGTGTCAATGGACGCCGCCTGCGTAGCCGTACGGGCCTGGGCTACCGTCTCAGTAAGATCGTCAGCAAGTGGGGGCAACTCTAGACGAGGCCCTCTGCGTGGAGCCAACTCATTCGCCTCATCTCTGACGAGGCCGACATCAACAGTGCCCTGCGGGGTCTTTAGCTGATCTACGTGCCATATAGGCACACCTGCGGACGTGTAGAGAGAAAAGATCATGCATAGGAAAGGGTAAGTAGTTGTGACTTTGAAAGCCCTTTCGTGCACGACAGCCTGTAGAAGCCATGTGAAATCCACCTCAAACCCGGCTATCATCGTCGCCATCAACACTGCTCGATCCTATGTAACGATATTATCAGCAGCTGTGCGGGAAAGACAGTGGCGGACAATCAGGCTTAAGAACTTCACCGTGAAAGTGAGGTTGGCCTTCTCCCCCTTTGGCTCGGTTACCTAGCATGCACCCTCTCCATCTACTGACAGATGCAGGGCCATCCACCTCTTGGTGGTCTCTCTCAGCGATGGCTCGCGCAGCAACTTGCCATCTTTAACGAGGTGCCATCTGTAGTCAAACTCGGCAGTGAGAGGGGTCCGAGTAGAATCGACACCCTCGCCGTATAGAAATTCGGTGGATGGCAGGCAGGGAAATGTCGACCTGCACGCCCCGTACTCAGACCAGCTCCAGTAGGGCCTGTTTGGCGGGGGCAGCCCGCCTATCTATCTGTGATAGGAGAGTCGCAACGTAGGATGAGCAGAACTCTCGGACCATTTCTTCGCTGAAACGTCCCAAGGGACGTTCTTTCCGCTCCAGGCGATGCCTGGTGAAGAGATTGTGTATCTCAGGCATCGTCGCGAGACTCCCTGTAAGGATCTGTCGCTCCAAGGTGAGTGTTCGAGTCATAACTCCTCAATCAGTCAGGAACTTAGAGTCGGAGTAGACTGGTCAGTGGCTGGGGTGCGGGCCTGAGCTGGTGAACCTGATGTGGATTTCGAACTGTCAGCCTCATCAGACGAGGCCGACGCTGCAGCGCCGGCGGTGTGGCAACCTCAGCAGAGCCGGAGGCTTCCTCCGACCAGGAAACTCCTAAGGATCCAGACGCCACTTCTTCATTTGTGGCTGACCCAGAGGGTGTGCCGGTCAGTGTGAGCTCCTCATCAGACTGGGAGGCAGTGACTATGCGGGACGCCACCTTTTTGGGTGTGGCTCTGGGAGCACGTGCAGCACGGGCAGGGGTGGAAGTGCCTGGGAGCACATACTCGGGGTCACGCTCATCACCAGAGCCAATGACCATGCGGGCAGACGGGCGACAGACTTAGATCGCCCGCGTGCATAGATTCGATCTTGCTTGGGTGCCATAGTAGATAGTACATTTAAAGGATCAATATTAGTACGAGTAGTGGCAAACAAGACAAGCAAAACCACACAAAAAAAAGTGAAAATACTATATTATTCTATTGTAACAGTGACACACAACGGGCCTGGTGACGGCACGTCGTGACTATGACGGACCGTCATGGGGTCTTCGTGTCTTACTTAGACTATGTATATATGGAGAACCCTGAAGGAGAGTCTCTGACAAATATGACGGTTTGTGCAGGACGGACCGTCACAGGTACGACGGTCCGTCGTAGGAATCCGTCAAAGGACACTTGAAAAAAATATGGAGACCCTTAGGAGAAGGGTCTCTGACCGTCATAACGGTCATGCCGGACGGACCGTTGTGGGTATGACGGTCCGTCGTACTCGTCCGTTTGAGGACACTTAGAGAATGGAGAGAGACCCTGAGAAATGGGGTCTCTGACAACCAGACGGTTGTGCAGGACGAATAAGAAGTAAAGCGGTCGTGTCAAGTAAATAACCCACCTAGTGAGGTTGGGATCGTTCCCACGAGGAAAATAGTCTAGACTTAACTTCAATCTCTTATTAATTTTGTTTAGTCAATTACTTCCTTGGAAAGTAAAAACAATAAAAGGGGGGTTTCTATTTCTAAATGAATGAAAATAACTACCTAAATTGAAAGAGACACTTAACAACTTTAAATGTTGGAGTTTAATCAATTAATCAAAGTAACTAGGGTTTATGTGTTCCCCACAAGTTCATAACTTTATAATTCTAACTATAACAATTGTTTCCTAGTATCTTGCATGCAAAGTGATAAGTTATGTATTTCTAAATCCTTGGTCCGGCATCTAGAAAATCTCACTCCGCACCTTGGTCCGGATACGTGTGTTGCATCCTAACCCTTATCTTTACCTCATATTAAGCATCGTATTCGATATTTGGCTAAGTTATTACCTCGTACCAATCAATACTAGCCTATTAGATAGTATACACTAAATCTATGTTGATAATTCTTTTCCTATTAGCTACCTCCTTGGTCCGGTAAGTAGCATTAATGCGAGTTCTAACGTTGGCCATCGGTTAAAAAAAATTCTAAGCCAAAGAATTATTAAAACATGCAAGACATTATTCTAGAATTGTTATTTTAGTTAGGTTTTATCTCATTATTTGCCTATGGTTCCCACATCCCTTGTTATGGAGTTTAGTTACTCTAGTCATAATCACAATATTCAAATTTATTAAATAAGAATTCATGTACTTACTTCAATGAGAAAGAGTAAAATCCAAAAGTTGCTTGATTAATCACCAATAATCACTTGCAAGAATCTTAAAGTAAGCAATAATCTCACAAAAAGACTAATGACAATAAATAATCTAACACTAATACACATACTCTAATAATGATCCAGAGTCTAACCTCAAAAACAATGTTTTTCGAACTATTTATAGAAAATAAAAACCTAATTAAACAATGACTCTATTTGCTGGAAATCTGTCAAAATGCGGCTGGGTCGACGGAACCCGCGACGGATCTTCGTGGTCACGACGTACCGTCATGGACTCCGTTGTCCCATACTTATGCAATTTTTTCTGCTGCTCTCTTCATTACCCTCGACGGCAGGTATGACGGACCATCATAGGCACAACGGTCCATCGAGGGTCTTTGTTTCAAAACACTTGAACTCTTGGAATATGGGTACTGGGACTACTTCTCTGAACTTCATGATGAACCTACAGGACGGACCGTCATAGACACGACGGACTGTCATGAACCCCGTAGCCCCACATTTGGTCAATCATCCCCATTTTCCTTCAGCAGCTGCACTACGCTACCACCTACGGACCGTCACAAGCACGACGGACCGTCATAAGCTCCGTAGGTGGTCTCTTCTGCATTTCTTCGCTCAAAATCTATGCATTCATCTTTGGATAGATTTCCTGAATAAAAAAGAGAAACTTATATAAAAATTATCTCAAAAAGGCTTTTGGACACACTAAACATAAGGAAAAAGTATTAATAATACCGTGAAACCACGGTATATCATCTTTCTCCTTTCGTTTGCGTAGGATGGGACAAGGGTTCTTCATCTCGGGGCACCTAGCATAGCCGTGTGGTCCATCGCATATGCAGCAACCATATTTTTTGTTGTTCTATGCTCGTCTCTCTGTGTAATTTTAGTGCACAAACCGCTTGATGTCTGGCTTGTGGGGGTCATGCGACGGGGGTGTGCCTGCTTCTCCTTGCCTCGAGCACAATATCCCCCACCTTTGGCATGACTACTCCTTGCATCCCTGCTCTTTACTTTGTCATGTCGTTCATGCTTATATTCTATCAAGGACTCAACTTGCGTGATGGATTCGTATATGGTCTTGACTTGTCACTTCTCCAACTCTGTCTTGCCCCAATTCTACAGTTCGTCCATGAAGTGGAACAACATGTCCTTGTATAGGAGGCTTGGAATTTGAAGTGTTAGAGTTGTGAAATCATTCACGTACGCTCCAATGC
This sequence comes from Solanum chilense, assembly GCA_032847665.1. NCBI lineage: Eukaryota > Viridiplantae > Streptophyta > Magnoliopsida > Solanales > Solanaceae > Solanum > Solanum chilense. Next base: position 26,383,070 of record CM064966.1, read on the forward strand.
TTCTTGTTTGCTTCAATTCTCGAAACCTATGCTTAACCTCGTACACGACGTTGTTGGGGAAGAAATCTTTCTTGAATTCCTCACAGAATTTCTGCCACGTGTTGATGGTTCACGTTCCGTTTTTAATATTACCTTCTTTTTGCCTCCACCATAGCATGGTCACCTCAGAAAGATACAACATAACAGTGTTGATGTTATTTTCGTCATTCTTCACCCGACTACACTTGAATTATTTCTCCAAGTGCCATAAAAAGTTCTCCATCTCTTGAGCGTCATGGGAGCCTTTGAATATGGGTGGCTTTCGAGCCTCGAGTATGACCTCTCTATCACGGTCGTGTGATGTAGATCCTCTAGTGTCTGCACCTTCCTAGAGTGTTTTCACTTCGGCCTTCAAAGTTTTGATCATGCTTAATCCCTCCATGAGGCAAAATTCTGAGGAAGTGACGGTCTCCTTCATCTCGAACTCAGCCCGCTGGAGACCCTCCAACTCCTTACGGATGTTTTCGGTCTCCTCAAGAGTTAAAAGGTCTTGAACTTGCCATCAGCCACATTCATGCGCCGCCCTAATATATCCACGACTTGCCTCACAACATCCACCCTTGCGACCCATTCTTCTCCAGCAAAATACTCGATGGAATCCTCGCTAACTTCATCGTTACTTGCCTAGGTAATCGATGGTGGATAAGATGTTAGCGCCTCAGTTTGTGTGGGATCGGGCAACACCTTCTTATTATTCTTTTGATGTTTTCTTCCCTTTCGATTACTCTTTCCACAATCCAAACGGGTGTTTGTGGTGCTAGTTACGTTTACGTCTCTCTCAGTAGCCATTCCCTTAACGCAAACATGGAATAGAATTGCTAGGAGAATGCTTGGAAAAGACATAAAAAGAACAAATAGAGAACTTTGAAGAAGGCTTGTGTATTACTTTGGACAATCCTTTAAAACTTTGTTTGATGCCTTGAAAAATGTGGGGCACATCTATTTATACTACTTATTAAGGACTAAAGTGTAATTAATATTTACTTTACAAGTCCGTAAGATATTTACACTTTTGTCCCATCTCTAGAGAATTCTACACATTCTTGAAATATCTAAGGTGTACTAGAAGTCCCCACAAGCCTCTCCTTAACTCTATAATCTTCTACACCTCTCCAGATGCAAAATCTGACTGGAATTGTGGTATGGCATGACATTAGGGTACGATCATCTAAGATTAAGGGAATTTGATATTCCAAAGAGAGCTTTCAGAACCATCTACGTGCATTATGAGGTTTTGGTCATGTTCTTTGGGTTTACAAATGCTCCTATAGCAACCATGGATCTTATGACCACAATATTCAAACCTTATCAAGATATGTTTGTTATTTTCTTCATTGATTACATACTAATCTAGTCCTTTAAACTTTTAAATATACAGAGTTATAGGCTAAGTCCTAAAAATGTGAGTTTTGGCTTAAGACTGTGGAATTCTCGGGCTACATAGTTTATAGTGATCGAATTTTAGTTGATACCCAAAAGATAGAAGTAGTTCAGAGTTGGTCTATGTAACACCTAGACACTGGAATCCGAACACGACCAAAATTGTTAACCTCTCAGAGGTCGCAGACAAGCCTTTTCTTAGCTTTCATCACAATCATATAGTTAAATTTGTGGAAAATTTAAAACTTTTGAATTACTTATTGAAGTATACATAGACTTCATATAATACTACATATGAGTGATATTCTAATGAGGTCGAATTAAGCAACCATCTATAATAGATTAAACAATCGAAATTGAGAATAATAATAATAATAATACTTTGCCAATCGACCTTATTACAAAAACTTGAAAAAAAGTTTGAAATGAAACGCTAGGGACTACATCCACCAGCTATGTCTATTGTACTAAAGCTACAATACTTAAGTGTAGCATCCTCAAAGTCAAGAGGGCTTACAAAAGTCTTGAGATCGCTAATCCAAACCGCTTCAATTATTGTCAATCTTCTATCTTACCTGCGCCTATAAAAATAGTAATAGTATAGGGTTATTATACACTTGTACTAAGTATGGGTGTATGCACATATACACGTAAGGACTATGCATGATCAAGGAAAGCTCTTCCTAAGGCAACATGCTGTCTCTGGAAAGTTAAGTAACTTTACATTATTAAATCCTTATTTTTTAATTCATGATATTAATATGAAATGTTCTCATTCAATTAACTCGTCCAACTCATTTTCTATATGAACATAAGACCATGGAATCATGAACATAATTTTAGAACAACTCGAGCAAAAGTTATTATTTTTGCTCCCTTAGGCCGAGTGGTTATCTCCCATACCTTAGTTTATTTTTAAGTCCTCTTCTTCTTATTTTTTTTGTGTATTTTAATGATATCCTTTGATCATATGATTTACTTACAAGTGCAGTGATTCATTGTAGTCCCATGCCTACAATGAATCAAGTAAGTAATCCAAATGTAAGACCCCAAAATCATATATGGTGTATAGATCTTAAAATTTTTTTATTAAGTTTATCAGGTCCTAAAATGTCATATAATATGGTATAGAGGCAGTGTGTAAAGTTTGAAGTGATTTGGAAGTCGAACGTCAAGGGACAACCAAAACATTCGATGACTAGTCGCCTAATTTCCTCATGTGTCTATGCATGATTATATTTGTATTTCATGAGATTTTGAAGACTATTAATTAGTTATAATGATTTTTAATGATGTTATATGGATTTTCGAGAAGTTTGGAGGTAAAACGACCAAGAACGTCCAAGGCGTTTGAAAGATAGCCCTTAAGACGCTCAACGTGTGTCTTGATTGGACATGGCCTGTTGTGGACTAATTGCAGGTGTTTGTTTTTGGTGAAACTTATGTGTAATATGTAAAACATGTTAAGGGTTGTATTTACATTGGAAATTTCTGGGTACGACCTCTAAAGGGCCCCGTAAAATGTCCCACATGAAGGCCCCAAGGCTGGTCGAAACACTGACTTGGCCGTGTCAATTGACGGACCAAACGAAGGCTTGTTGGTCATCCAACGTCCCGTTGGTGAGATCTAGTCTTCTATTACTTAGTTTGTTCAGGTCTCGAGCCAAAAGTTTCCCAAGGAACAAACGACAAAGGCTAGTGCACGCCTCGTCGATTGACAAACGACCAGTACATGCCTCCGTCGATGGTGGCCTGCAGTTTACTGCCTGCATCTGTTTTACTTAAGGGGTGAATGGTAAGTTCACCCCACGTTCTATAATAAAATTTAATAGGTTTATTTATCTACTTTTGGGTGTATATAAGTCATCAAAAACGTGATCACCCTATTCTCAAATCAACTCACACGATTGATGCCTTTCCCTCCAAAAATATTTTTGTAGAAACCATTATTGTTGTTGAAGCTCAAGAACTGATTGGAGCTTGGATTTCCATGTATGAATAATCATGTTTTAAAGGTTTTCAACTAAGCAAAGGTATGGTTATCCTTCATATTATTTATCCTTCCATCTAGAGATTTAGTCATAAAGGTTTCAAAGAGAAAAATATGATCAAGTGCTTCTTCTTCATACTAGCCATGGGTTCTTTCTTAAATTGATTTCAAAAGCATAATATCAATGTTTTGATAATAATATACTTATTTGGATTTGATTTTCTATCCTATTGCATGATAAATCCATTCTCTTTCATAAACTCGATTTTTGCATATGTATGGCTTTATAATCTTGAACTTATGCATGTCGATTTATGATTATATTACGCTAATATGATAATGTATGTTGTTTAGTATGTATATTTATGGTGAGACATTTATGAGTTACACATGTGAATCAATGTTCGAAGATTTGAACATGTTTGGTGTTGTTATGTATGGTTCACTATAATGTTGACCTTTTAATGTTAAAAGTGTAATTCGATTATGTTGTGATTCATGTATCTACTGCCTTAGGTTATTAAATTGGTTGAATTGTATTAAGTGATTTATATTGATCAATGTTGGTTAACCTAGGATTCTTCTACTTTCCATTGATGTCTTAAATAGCATATTCATTGTGAGATAAAGGTTATACCAATGAATGTAGGATTTTGTGTAGAGCATGTTGTCGTTATCTACTGCCATATATTGATAATATTAATGGATTGTAGGAATGAATTCTTGAATATCAATGAAAAGGAGTCTTGTCATGAATTGATCTATTTTCTTCTAGTTTATAATTTGAATGTTGTAATGAACCTTATGTGATCTTAATTCTAGGATAGATGAAGCATGACTTAGATTTTATTTATATATATTTAGATACTTCCCTAAATTTATCTTATTGATAAATGATGATTTGATGAACTAAACTAGGGAGGTTAGTTGATGCTTTAGGACTCTCTACTTTCTCGTACATATGAGATGCCTTGTATTATGTTATAGTATGTTCTTTTAGCGACTTGTACATGGTTACTTTTATTATTAAATTAAATTTAGCTACTTCCCTTTATATGAATTGTTCATGAACAAGGTGTACTGATCAATGATGATCAAAGGGTGAGAAATTGTTATGAATTCTTATCTCACCTACTTTCATTATAAAATTGTAGTTGACGAAGCCTTGTATGGAGTTATGTTGTATGATCCACTTATGGTGGCGGTGTTTAATTTATTATCATTATAAATGTGTTGAACATGGACATGAAGGCAAATTAATGAATATATGAACATGTTCTTATGATGATACTATGTGAAGCTTATGCCTACTTTCCTATTCTCGTTCTGATTTAGGTTGTATGGCTATCGTGTAAGCATGTGTATATTCATGTTAGGGTAAAGTATATGTTATTCCATTGAATAGTTAACAATGGTTAGTAATCCCTTACCCATGTACCCCTATATGAATGCATGAATAGCACAAGTTAGGAGTCTTAAGTGTAATATGAAGTTGGCTTGTCTCCTATGCTATTTTGTGTTGTGTGGTTTATGCTTATGTCTAATAGACATTATGTGATCATGTTGAAAAATGTACACACATACTCACTTTACATGCATATTTCAAGTAGTATCGGTCATGGTGTCTAAATGAAAGGTAGTTCTCATATTCACTAGTGTCTACTACTATGCATGTTAATATGATGTTTATGAAAAAATGATATGTGTTTCTTTAGCTAGGATGACTTGATAGGTGTACTAGTATGGGCAAAGGTATGGGACTTTGCCTATGAATTGCACATGTGTACCTTATTAGGATAGTTGTAGTTTTGGTTTCTATATGTATGAATATGTATGTATGATCATGCGTGTCTAAATATGTTATGTGAAAGGTTTGGTAAGATATATGTATAAACAAACACATGTATGAAAACCTAGTCAAGAGAAAGGTCTTCAATGGTGTATGCATGTGTACCTTAAACTAGATGATGCTTTACGTATGCTATGTTGCTGTGAAGGGATTCTTTACATGATTGAGGTTGATGCACTTTCATATATGACTTATGAGTTTAGCCTATAAGTGGATGACTCTCCTAAACCTATGTTTTATAAAGAAAAAAAATGAAGGTTTCCAATGAAGGAACATAGCTTTGCACCGAGTAAACTTGAATACGAGTGTTTGTCCCTTCCAATGGTAGGAAGGTAGGTCACTATAAATCTCAGGAGGTAGATAACCGTAATGCCGCAGTGGGCATAAATATTGTTTCGATAAGAGAATAACTATAATGCCTAATCATGTCATGATGACGGTTTTCACATATGTTGCCACCATAGGATACTAGCTAGTGGATACACCTAGGAGGCTATGTCGCATTTAGTTCTACTTTGATTGGTAGACCACCTCCATTTGGTGTGGGGTTCTATGGCACCGGATTCTATGTGTAGCATCACATGGTCTATGTCTGTTAAGGTTATAGTTTCCCCAAGGTAAATTGGAAAATGGAATTTAATGACTAGGAACTTAAATAGAATAACTTAAGGGAGATTACTTAGGATAGGTGGAAGTAATGAACCCAATTAGACATTGCACAAGTAGCTCCTTAGGAGGTTATAGGAAGGTATTCTAATGCATGTCATTATGTATATTTTCTTTATGAATGACTTAGTAGTATTGGTCTACTTTTTATGAAGATGTGTATGGTATGATTCTTTGTGCATGATTTTAATCTTGTTGACTATATGATTTCGGTCTTGCTTGATCTAAATAAAGTTATTTCCTCTCACTATGTTGATACATGAATTGGTTGTAAATGGCTTGTGGTCTCAGGATATGTTTACTAAGTATGTGTGAGGTAAACGGGCCTTACATGTACATTGCACAACTAGACTTAGATTGGGTGCATTAGTTAGGTCCTATAAGGTTCTATGTGAAGTAAGATAATTATATGTGCATAATGACTAGGAGTTCACTCTAATGTCCTTTTTAGTCTTCGCTTAAATATGTCTATGTTGTACTATTCTTATATTATTGTATGTGTTGTCTTATGTAGATGATATGTAGGGTTTTCTTTGTGGTCCTTAGGTTACACATTGCACCAAGTACCCCTAATGGATTACTTGGGAGACTAGTGAAGTAAATGAAACACTATTAATAGAATTTAGCTCATTGTAAAGTGACCTCAAGTTGGACCTAAATACTATAAGTGCTTTTCTATGATGTTTGGACTTTGATTGTGTTTCTATGAAGTATTAAAATAATGTAAATTCTATTGCTTAAAGGTTCCATAAAGATTTACCCAAAATGTCCTGAAATATGAGTTTCAAGAAAAAGGTCCCTTTTAAATCCACGTTTTTGCATGGTTGTCATACTTAGTGCATCTTTGTAATAATCCCATTCTTCTCTTATTTTTACAAAAAGTGTTGGTTATGGATGCATAAAGGGTTTCTACATGGTTGAGGAGCTTGATAGGTCATTCCCTAGCTCAAGGTAAAGAATCCTTAAATCCAAAGATGTCCTAATGTGTACTTATTGTAAAGTCTATTGAATATTGTATAGTTTTTTATATGTCTTAAGGGTCGTGTCCCGAATGTACTCTAAAGTTGTTGAGTCTAAGATGGCTAAGACACTTAGGGTCTAATATGCATTATGACTTATGTTTTTTATATATATGAAGTTAATTTTCTAGCATATGATGTGCTATGAAAAGTTCTAAAATGTTCAGCTAATTTTACTATGTCAATGTGATAAATGATAACTATGGTCTTGTATATGACCTCTGAGAGGTCAAGTAAGCTATGTTACTTCTAAGGGGTGCTTCTTAGATGTGACAAATGTGGTATCAGAGCACAATGTTTTTAAAAGTTTTTTAGGGTCGAAGAAGTCTCATATTACCACGTCTAGTAGATTCTTGTATCATTTGTTGTGAGTCGCGACACATTAATTAGTATGAGAGTCTATAGGACTATAGAGTTTCCCTTCTTCATCATTCTCATATCGTGCCATAGAACTTGACTCTATAAGATATGTATCTTATGTTTTCTTGTCCGGTGGTCTTTTAGATATGTTTGCTTGGATGAAATTGTTCTCTACGCTTGAGGAAGAAACAGTGAGTTTAAATGCTTATCTTGGTTTTATGGTTTGAATCAGTATGTGTGAAGGTGAATTTTGACATTTTTTGATCATGTGATGCCTTTTATGGATATGGATGAAAACTATGTGAAATAGCGTGTTATATTGAATAATATATATCATGATACATTTAAAATATGTTAGAAGTTATGAAGGATAAAATGAGTTCTTTTGGAATTATGCGTTTCTAAATGGTTTTTCATGATGGTAGCCTTATCCTACCAATTGAACTTGAAATGCTTAGTGACTACCTAAGAAAGCATGCTACCCTAAGAATATGTGCTTAAAAGTGTTCAATGTTACCTTTCGTATGCATGTGGTCCTTAATAAGTTGCCTAGTATGAATTGGATTCCTTTGTATAGACTTGATCCTAGATGTCATGATAGTATGCTTGTCATGGTAAAATGTTGTACATCATATTGTCATGCTTTTCCTATCAATTGCCTAAATGTTGCATTTTTGGAATGTTTAAGCATGTTCACTGTAATGATAAGACAGTTTACTGTAACATTTTTGAAAAATTAACTAAATTGTTCTTTGATTAGATGTTGTCAAAATGTGTATAGAATTATTGCATATGAACATGATAATGAATGTAAAAATGATATTTTCTATTTGAAATGAAGAATGAGAGTCTTATGGCATGATGAGTCGTAGATTTGTTTCTAACTTCTTATTGTATTGTGAGTCCCTTGATTATTGTGGAATTGACGTTTCCCTAGAAATGAGGGTAGTACTGTTATCTTTGTAGGGTGATGATGTGGGTTTGTTTGACCTAGAAGTTACCTTACTTTATTTTTGAAAGGAAACAAAGAGTCCTTAAGACTATGTCTCATATATTGTTTCCCCTAATGATGTATGACCTTTGTGTCTATTGTATTGTATGAAAACCATATGTGTGTTGAATGAGATTTAACTAACTTGAAAATTGGAGGATAAATTGCCTAGGAGATGATATTTAGAATACCATGGTGTTCCTATGTTGACTTACTATATATTCCTTCTAAAGTTGTAACAATTTGAAGTGATGAAAAAGAAGGTTGTTTAGTTTAGATACTCTTATGTTTTGGTTAAGTTGATCTTAATTGGGTTTACCCTAAGTGGGGGATGGTAATTGAGTAGTAAGGCTATAGAAATTGTCTACCTTGACCTTCTATTCTTACTTGAACTTGAATTTAATGAAGTCTTGATGAACTTGTTAACGAATAGGAGTTGTTCCTAATGTATGGATTGCATGTCCTTATATGTTTGGTATGTCTTGATTGACATTACCTTAAGCATATTTTAAGATTCTTAAGTGGATGAAAGAATTTTTTTGATAAAATCCATGTTTTCTCATATGTATTGTGCATCTTAATATGCTAATTATGCATTTGACTTCATGAGCTCTCATAAGAAACATGGTGATAGTCACTTGTGAGGTGTAATATTTAGCCTTATAATGAAAAGTTGAGCCTCTTTAAAATTAAATATGTTGAGTCTCTTGAAAACTATGTGACTTTTATAATATGGAGTGCATAATTGTGGGCTTATTCTTGAAAAGTGAAAGGATGTTTAGGTAAGTATTAGTGTGTGTGCCTATAAGTTGTATTGTTTTACCCAAATGAGGCTTATTGTAAAGGTGAGTACTATGTTAGAAATTCAAATGTTGTGAAATTTCTTCCTTTTTTTTTGATGTAATTGGTGTTTTTTATCACTTAGACGTCACTAGGAAGAAATGATAAGCATGCCTTGGATTAAAAGTTGAGATTTCTCATTTTTAAAAGTAATTGACCTTGTACTTTTCTTAGGTGTGAACTCATGATACATGTCAGTGTATTGAGGAGAAGGACATTCCTCCATCTACACCACTAAGAATGGTATGATTGAGTATGACCTTCTTGGCACTAGGTCTAACTACTGAAGATCTTTGTTGATTTAACTAACTCAAGTCATTATGCATTGAAGTATGAGTGCCTACTTGTTTTGAGTATTTTTTTAAAACTTCCTATGTGACCTTGAAAGATGCTCTTAATGAATTAAGGTGTAATTACCATGTTATGATTAGGAAAAGGATGTACCTCCTATGAACATGATAAGAGCCTTTGTGTTTGATCCATGAAAGAGTGAGCGAATAATGGATGTTTTGCTTGATTGTGTGTGTTGAGTGCTAAAATGATTTGATGTCTTTATAAATGTTAAAAACTGCCCTATGATGCATTGAAATCCTTGTTTTAATTAAAGAGCCCCAAGTGTCATTCGAGGACAATGTTCCCAAGTGGGGGATATTGTAAGACCCCAAAATGAGATATGGTGTATTGAGAATAAAATGTTTGTGATAAGGTTATAAGGTCCTTAAGTGACTTAAAATATTGTATAGAGGCAGTGTGTAAAGTTTGAAGTGATTTGGAAATCGAACGTCAAGTGACGACCAATACGTTCGATGACTAGTCGCCTATGTGCCTCATGTATCCATGCATACTTATATTTGTGTTTCAAGAGATTTTGAATCCTTTAAATGAGTTATAATTATTTTTAATGATGGTATATATAATTTAGAGAAGTTTGGAGGTCAAACGACCAAGAACGTCCAAGGCGTTCGAAAGATAGCCCTTAAGACGCTAAACGTGTGTCTTGATGTGGCCTAGCCTGTTTTAAAGACTTGAAGGTGTTTTTTTTTGTATGAAACTTATTTGGAAGGTATAAAACATGTTAATGGTTCTATATAAGTTGGAAACGTCCAGGTACGACCTCTAAAGGGCCTCGTAAAAGGCCCCACAAGAAGGCCCCAAGGCTGGTCGAGACACTGCCTTAGCAGTGTCAATCAACGGACAAAACAACGGATCTATGGTAAACCAACGGCCCATTGGTGAGGTTTAATTGACTTCTACTTATTTTTGGAAGGTCTCAAGACAAAATTTGGCCAAGGAACAAACGGCAGAGGCCAATGCACTGCCCATCGACTAACCAACAGCCAGTAGATGCCTCCGTTGATGGTGGCCTGTAGTTTACTGCCTGCGTCTGTTTTAATTAAGAGGTGAATGGTAAATTCACCGGATGTCCTAACCTGACTCTAGTAGTTTTATTTAGCTACTTTTGGGTGTATATAAGTCATAGAAAACGTGATCACCCTACTCTCAAATAAACTCACACGACTGAAGTCTTTCCCCCTAAAAATATTTCCGTAGAAACCACCATTGTTGTTGAATCTCAAGAACTGATTGGAGCTTGGATTTACATGTATGAATCATCATGTTTTATAGTTTTTCTACTAAATAAAGGTATGGTGATGCTTCATCTCTAGTAATCCTTCCATCTAGAGAGTTAATCTAAAAGGATTCAAAGAGAAAAATATGATCAAGTGCATCTCTTCATTCTAGCCAAGATTTCTTTCTTAAATTGATTTCAACAGAATAATATGAATGTATTTATGATTATATAATGATTTGGACGTGATTTTAAATCATATTGAATGATGAACCCATGCTCTTTCACAAACTCAGTTTTAGCCTATGTATGGCTTTATGATCTTGATCTTATGCATGTTGATTTGTGATTCAGCTATGTTAATATGATTATGTCTACTGTTTAGTATGTATATTGATAGTGAATCATTGATGTATTACCCATGTGAATCAATGTATAAATATTTGAACATGTTTGGTCTAGTTTTCCATGGTTCACTGTAATGTTAACCTTTTAAGGTATAAAAGTGTAATTCGATTGTGTTGTGGTTCTTGTAGATACGTACTTAGGTTAATAAATTTTTTGAATTCTATTAAGTGATTCATGTTGATCAATTTTTTTAGCCTATAATTCTTCTACTTTCTGCTGATGTCTTAAATAGCATAATCACTATGATCTCAAGGTTATACCAATGGTAGTAGGATTTCGTGTAGAGCATGTTGTCCTTATATACTGCCTTATATTGATGATATTAATGGATTGTGGGTATTAATTCTTGATGATCAAAGAAAAGGAATATTGGCATGAATTGATCTAGGTTCTTCTAGTCTACAATTTGAATGTTGTAATGAACCTTATGTGATCTTAATTCTAGGGTAGATGAAGCCTGATTTAGATTTAATTTATATATATTTAGCTACTGCCCTAAATGTATATTATTGATACATGATGAACTAAACTAGGGAGGTTAGTTGATGCTTTAGGACTCTCTACTTCCTAGTACATGTGAGATGCCTTATATTATGTGATAGTATGATCTTGTAGCGACTTGTACAGAGTTTCTTTTATGATTAAAGTTAATTTAGATACTTCCCTATATATGAATTGTTGATGAACAAGGTGTATTGATCAATGATTATCAAAGGGTTAGAAATTGTCAAGAATGCTTATCTCTTCTACTTTTCTTATAGTATTGTAGTTGATGGAACCATGTTTGGAATACTGTGGTATGGTCCACTTATGGTGGCGTTGTTTACTTCATTCTCATTATATATGTTTTGACCATGGCCATGAAGGAAAATGGATGAATACATGAACATGTGCTTATGATGATACTATGTGAAGCTTATGCCTACCTTCCTATTCTAGTTATGATTTAGGTTGTATGGGTATGGTGTAAGCATGTATATATCCATGTTAGGGTAAATTATAGGTGCTGCCATTGATGATTTAAAAATGGTTAATAATCCCTTATCTCTGTACCCCTATGTGAATGCATTAATAGCACAAGTTAGGAGTCTTAAGTGTAATATGAAGTTGACTTGTCTCCTATGCTATTGTGTGTTGTGTGGTTTAAGCTTGAAAGAGTATTATGGTCTAAAAGGGTGGCTGCCGCAATATGTTGTTAATAGACATTATGTGGTCATGTTGACCAAATATACACACACACACTGTCACGACCCAAAACAAGCTACGAGTGGCACCCACACTTATCCTACTATGTGAGCGAACCAACCAATCTAAACCCAAACATATTGAACAAAATACAATGCGTAAGACTTAAACTCATTAATGAAAATCAATTCAATAACTTCTAAAAACCCAACATCTATTATTCCCCAAAATCTTGAAGTCATCATCACAAGAACATCTATCCTCAATTACTAAAACTAAGAGTATCTATGAAAGCTAAAATAAGTAAAAGCTAGTCCATGACGGAATTTCGAGGCATCAAGACATGAAAAGGAATATCCAGTCCAAGCTAGAAACATTAGCTCACCCTGAAATCCGGTGTAATGAAGACTGGCTAGAGTTGCGGTTGAGTTGAAGACGACGGTACGTTTGCTGCACTCCACAAATAGCAAAGAAAGAAACATACAAGTAGGGGTCAGTAAAAACACAAGTACTGAGTAGGTATCATCGGCCAACTCAAAATAGAAAACAGTATATATCAGATAATATCATAAATCAACTACAATGCTCAACATGTAGCAACAACAAGTACTATAATCATTAATAAGTACCGCCAAGTTCACCCATGAGGACTCAAGCCTCAATACCATACTCATTTGGGAATTAGTTTCATTAGATTGAGTATATTAACATATTTCAAGATTAATTATCTTTATTCCTCTCGTGTCGGTACGTGACACTCCGCTCCATATACTATCCTGCTGTCGAAACGTGACACTCCGATCCTCATATACTATCCTGGTGTTGGAACGTGACACCCGATCCATATACTATCCTGTTGTCGGAACGTGACACTCCGATCCTCATATACTATCCTGGTACCGGAACGTGGCACCCGATCCTCTATTTCTATCCTGGTGTTGGAATGTGACACTCCGATCCCCTAATCTCACTACTTTCATTCATCAAGCCTTCTTTTATACCAAGGCATCATCATTAACAAAGTAGATTAGGGTTTTTCAAGATTTAGGATTCAATAGCTTCATCATGCTTATTTTATCACAATTATATAATCACATTCATGCAAGCATACAATTAAGCATATAGAAGGGTTTACAATACTACCCAATACATATCATTCGCTATTAAGAGTTTACTACGAATAGCATAAACCATAACCTACCTCCACCGAAGATTCGTGATCAAGCAATCTACTTTTCAAAGCTTTGTTTTCCTCTTCGTTTCTCCTCTCTCTCGATCGTTCTTCTCCCTCTCTTTGTTCTTTCTATTTTTCTTATTCCAACCCTTTTTCTTTTACCCTAATTAGCATATAATTAAGTATAAAAGATGATGAATTAACCTATTAATTAATTCAAGGTTATCTCTTTTAACCCCCAAGAAATTGAATTATTCATATTAAACCACAAACTTTATAATTATAAGCAGGAATAGTCCAAAACGCCCCTTAAAACATTTAACAGAAATCCGACCTAGCCTGGGATTACGCAGCCTGTGATGGCCCGTCGTGCCTGCGACGGTCCGTCCTGCTACTTCCGTCGCAATGTTCAGAGACTAAATTTCACTAAGGGTCTGTGACGGTCCATTGAGCCCACGACGGTCCGTCCTGCCATTTCGTCGCGAAGTTCAGAGAGTCGACTTCAGTACCCAAATTTCAGAATTCTAAGTGTTTTGGAACGAGACCCCCTCGACGGTCTATCGTGCCCATGACGGTCCGTCGTGGGTTCCGTCGACTCAGACAGTTTTTCCAGAAATAAAATCTGCTGCTCAAAACGACTAAACAGGTCGTTACAATAGATACCAATTTACCCATCGTTCGTCCTCGAACAATCACAAGAAGAAAGACAAGGGCGAAAAGGAGTACCTGAATCTGTAAACAGATGTGGGTATTTTTCTTGCATATCAGCCTCCTTCTCCCAAGTGGACTCTTCAACCGGCCGATTCTTCCATTGAACCTTGATGGATGCAATCTCCCTTGATCTCAACTTGCGAATTTCTTTATCTAGAATGGCAACAGGCTCCTCCTCATAAGAAAAATTCTCATCAAGTAGAACAGAATCCCAACGAATGATGTAGTTTCCATCCCCATGGTATCTTTTCAACATAGACACATGAAATACCGGATGCACTCCTGACAGACCTGGAGGCAAGGCTAATTCATAAGCCACCTCCCCTACTCACTTAAGTACTTCAAATGGTCCAATATACCTTGGGCTTATCTTACCTCTTTTACCAAACCGCATCACCCCTTTCATGGGTCAAAACCATCAGCAAGACTTGTTCACCCTCCATGAACTCCAAGTCTCTAACCTTTCGATCTGCATATTCCTTTTGCCTACTTTGCGCCGCTAAAAGCTTTTCTTGGATAGATTTCGCTTTCTCCAATGAATCCCTCAAAAGGTCAGTACACCAAGGTCTAACCTCAAATGCATCAAACCAACCAATAGGAGACCTACATATCCTCCCATACAATGCTTCGAATGGAGCCATATCAATACTTGAGTGATAGCTATTATTGTATGAAAACTCCGCTAAGGGTAAGAAGTTGTCCCAATGACCACCAAATTCTAACACACATGCACGAAGCATATCCTCCAATACTTGAATCGTTCGCTCAGACTGACCATCGGTCGGAGGGTCAAATGCAGTACTAAGGTCCAACCTAGTACCTAATTTCGCATGCAATGTTCTCCAAAACTTAGAAGTAAACTGCGTACCTCTATCTGATATGATGGAGAGTGGAACTCCATGCAATCGAACAATTTCTGAGATATAGATTTTGGCCAACTTCTCTGCATTGTATGTCACCTTGACCGGATGGAAATGAGCAGACTTAGTTAATCTGTCCACAATTACCCAAATAGAATCGAACTTTCCCAATGTCTTTGGAAGACCAAGCACGAAGTCCATTGCAATTCTCTCCCACTTCCATTCAGGAATGGGCATTCTCTGAAGTGTTCCTCCGGGCCTCTGGTGTTCATACTTTACTTGTTGACAATTTGGACATTTGGCAATAAAATCAACAATGTGTCGCTTTATTGTACTTCACCAAAAGTGTTGCTTTAGGTCACGGTACATCTTGGTTGCACCAGGATGTATAGAATATCCGGAACTATGAGCCTCTGTAAGAATAGTGTGGATCAAATTATCAACACGGGGCACACATACCCTTCCCTTAATTCTCAAAACACCTTCCTCATCAATTATTGCTTCTTTAGCCTCTCCTCGCAACACCATATCCCGAATTCGACTTAGTTTCACATCATCAAACTGTTTTCCCTTGATCTTGTCAAGAAAAGAAGATCTCGCCTCCACACAAGCGAAAAATCCTCCCTTCTCATTTACTTCTAGCCTCATAAAGTCATTAGCCAAGTTTTGGATTTCTCTAGCCAATGGGCGTCTAGAAACTTGTAAGTGGGCTAAACTACCCATGCTCCATGATTTTCTACTTAAGGCATCTTCCACAACATTAGCCTTCCCTGGGTGATACAAGATGGTAACATCATAGTCCTTCAGTAGTTCCATCCATCTCCTTTGTCTCAAATTCAAATCCCTCTGAGTAAAGACATACTGTAGGCTACGATGATCCGTATAGACTTCACACTTGACCCCATGTAGATAGTGTCTCCATTGCTTTAATGCAAACACTACTGCAGCTAACTCCAAATCATAGGTCGGATAATTACGTTCGATCACCTTTAATTGCCTCGAAGCATAAGCAATTACATTCTTCTCTTGCATTAGCACCGCACCCAAACCAGAATAGGATGCATCAAAATAAATGATGAAGTTCTTACCCTGTACTGGCAAGGTAAGAATTGGTGCAGTAGTCAACAAGGTCTTGAGTTTCTGAAAGCTTTCCTCACATTCATCCGACCATACAAATGGAACATTCTGCTTAGTCAAGTTCGTCAATTGGGAAGCAATAGAAGAGAATCCCTTGACAAATCGACGGTAGTAGCTAGCTAAACCAACAAAGATCCTTATTTCTGACACATTAGTAGGTCTTACCCAATTCTTCACTGTCTCAATCTTAGAAGGATCAATTATCACTCCATCCTTAGAAACCACGTGCCCCAAGAAGGACACTGAATCTAGCCAAAACTCACACTTGAAGAATTTGGCATAAAGATTTTTCTTCCTCAATAACTCTAATACCATTCTCAAATGCTCCTCATGTTCCTTCTTACTCTTTGAGTATATAAGTATATCATCAATAAATACGATCACAAAGAGATCCAGATATGGCTTACAAATCCCGTTCATCAAGCTCATGAAAGCAGCAGGGGCATTCGTAAGACCAAAAGACATCACTACAAATTCGTAATGCCCATACCTGGTTCGAAAAGCAGTCTTTGGCACATCCGTTGCCCGTATTTTCAATTGATGATAACCGGATATCAAGTCAATTTTAGAGAAGACACAATCACCATTTAACTGATCGAACAAGTCATCAATGCGAGGAATGGGATACTTGTTCTTAATAGTTACCTTGTTCAACTGCCGGTAGTCTATGCACATCCGAAAACTCCCATCCTTCTTCTTCACAAATAACACCGGAGCACCCCAAGGGGATGCACTTGGTCGAATGAAACCTTTACTTAGCAACACTTGAAGTTGGGCCTTTAATTCCCTTAACTCTTCTGGAGCCATTCTATAAGGGGGTATAGAAATGGGGCGAGTACACGGTTCCAGATCAATGCAAAAATTGATATCTCTATCCGGTGGCATACCACGAAGATCTACAGGGAACACATCCAGAAACTCACGAACTATCGAAACCGACTCAATTGAAGGTACTTGAGTAGTGTCATCCCTAAGATGTGCCAAGAAAGCTAAACACCCTTTGCTAACAATTTTCTTAGCACGAAGAAAGGACATGATACGAACTAGAGTGGAAGTGTAGTCACCCTCCCACACTAACGGATCTGTCCCAGGCTTGGCCAACGTCACAGTTTTAGCATTACAATCTAAGATCGCAAAATTCAGAGAAAGCCAAGTCATACCCAGAATTACATCAAAGTCAACCATTTCTAGGATAACCAAGTCTACATAAGTATTGCTCCCCACAAACGTAACCAGACAAGACCTGTATACCTTCTCAACTATCACAGACTCATCCACCGGAGTAGAAACACGAATAGGCATGTCAAGCAATTCACAATGTAAATTAAGACCAGTAGCAAATGAGGAAGATACATATGAAAATGTGGAACCAGGATCAAATAATACAGAAGCCATGCAATCACAAACCAAAAGATTACCTGTGATAACAGCATCAGATGTCTCCGCTTCAGACCGCTCGGGGAAAGCATAACAATGGGCCCTATCACCTGTCTATCCGTTGCCCCTACCATGTTGTGCCGTAGTGGCTCCAGTTTGCCCATCACCCAGGCCATTTTGGTGACAACCATTACCTCGGCCACCACGTCCTCCAGAATGACGGCCTCTTCCATGACCACCTCTACCTCTGACTATTGGGGGTCTGTAACTCTGTTTTGGATAGTATTTCTTAATATGTCAAGTCTCCCCACATCCATAACACTCTCTGGAGTCAAGCATAGGTCTCTCAGAGAAGTGTTGACCGGTCTAAGGTAGACCCCCAACTACAGTCTGTAGTGAAGACTGAATTGGCCGGACTGAGTAACCTCCTGAACCCTGTCCTCTAGAGTAAGAACCATTAAACTCACCTCCCTTTCGAAACCATTTTGATGTCGATGCTATGGTGAAGTCATCCGGCTTCACTCCTTCCACCTCTATCACGAAGTCTACCACTTCTTGAAAGGATTTTGCCATAGCCGCTACCTGTAAGGCTGAAATCCGCAATTCTGACCTCAACCCCTTCACAAAATGGCGAATCCGTTCTTGTGGACTGAAACAAAGCTGGGTGGCATATCTGGAAAGTGCACGAAACCTAGCCTCATAAGCAGTAACCGACATCCTGCCTTGCTCTAGGCTTAGAAACTCATCTCTTCTCCTATCCCTCAAAGTACGAGGTATATACTTCTCCATAAACAAGCTAGAGAATGATGCCCAAGTCATAGGTGGTTCCTCTATTGGTTGACACTCAACATGTGACCGCCACCACATTTTGGCGTTCCCTTGAAACTGATAGGTCACAAACTCAACACCAAATCGTTCTACTATACCCATCTTGTGTAGTAGCTCATGACAATAAACTAGAAAATCGTAGGCATCCTCAGATTCAGCACCCTTGAAGACTGGAGGTTTCAATTTCAAGAACTTACTGAAAAGTTCATGCTGATCACTTGTCATTATAGGCCCTGTAGTCAGACGAGGAAACGTGCCTATTTCCAATGAGGCATCCATGCGGGGAGGCACAATAGCTGCATGTTGTACCTCCGGAACCGGAGGTGCTGGTGCAGAAAACACTGGAGGTGTCTGGCCCTGATCAGATAACCCGCTAAGATAAGCAAGAACCTGATTGATCATCTCTGGGGTAGGTTGGGGTGGCAATTCATCGTTCTGCATTTGTTCATTCTCCCCTTCCTCACCCTGTCTTATCACTTTCTCAGTCGGTGGAGGAGTCACCGCCCTAGTACTAGTTGGGCTAGGTGCTTGTCCTCTTCCACTAGAGGACGTCCTCCCGCGACCTCTACCACGGCCTCTTGCCACTGTTCCTCTCCGAGCTACAGCCCCAGTGGCTGGCTCAGATGCATCTTGCCTTGTCGGTGTTGGTGTTGGTGCAGTCGTTGCTCTAGTTCTAACCATCTGCGAAATAGGGTGAAGATTGTCAGATACCAATTTGTATCGCCTAGATACCAATTGGATCCAAGTAATAGCACGAATGAAAGAAAGAAAGAATGGAATTTTCCTAAAGTCTTATAGCCTCTCAAAGAAAAGTAAAGTCGTCCCCCTACCGTTCCTTAAGACTCTACTAGACTCGTTCTTGTGTGATGAGACCAACGAACCTAATGCTCTGATACCAAGTTTGTCACCACCCAAAACAAGCCGCGAGTGGCACCCACACTTATCCTACTATGTGAGCGAACCAACCAATATAAACCCAAACATATTGAACAAAATACAATGCGGAAGACTTAAACTCATTAATGAAAATCAATTCAATAACTTCTAAAAACCCAACATCTATTATTCCCCAAAATCTGGAAGTCATCATCACAAGAACATCTATCCTCAATTACTAAAACTAAGAGTATCTAAGAAAGCTACAATAAGTAAAAGCTAGTCCATGCCAGAATTTCGAGGCATCAAGACATGAAAAGGAAGATCCAGTCCAAGCTAGAAGCATTAGCTCACCCTGAAATCCGGTGTATTGAAGACTGGCTAGAGTTGCGGTTGAGTTGAAGATGACGGTACGTTTGCTGCACTCCACAAATAGCAATGAAAGAAACATACAAGTAGGGGTCAGTACAAACACAAGTACTGAGTAGGTATCATCGGCCAACTCAAAATAGAAAACAATATATATCAGATAATATCATAAATCAACTACAATACTCAACATGTAGCAACAACAAGTACTATAATAATTAATAAGTACCGCCAAGTTCACCCATGAGGACTCAAGCCTCAATACCATACTCATTTGGGAATTAGGTTCATTAGATTGAGTATATTAACATATTTCAAGATTCATTATCTTTATTCCTCTCGTGTCGGTACGTGACACTCTGCTCCATATACTAACCTGGTGTCGGAACGTGACACTCTGATCATCATATACTATCCTGGTGTTGGAACGTGACACCCGATCCATATTCTATCCTGGTGCAGGAACGTGGCACTCCGATCCTCATTCTATCCTGGTACCGGAACGTGGCACTCGATCCATATACTATCCTGGTGTCAGAACGTGACACTCCGATCCTCATATACTATCGTGGTACCAAAACGTGGCACCCGATCCTTTATTTCTATCCCGGTGTCGGAACGTGACACTCCGATCCCCTAATCTCACTACTTTCGTTCATCAAGCATTCTTTTATACCAAGGCATCATCATTAACAAAGTAGATTAGGGTTTTTCAAGATTTAGGATTCAATAGCTTCATCATGCTTATTTTATCACAATTATATAATCACATTCATGCAAGCATACAATTAAGCATATAGAAGGGTTTACAATACTACCCAATACATATCATTCGCTATTAAGAGTTTACTACGAATAGCATAAAAACCATAACCTACCTCCACCGAAGATTCGTGATCAAGCAATCTACTTTTCAAAGCTTTGTAGTCCTCTTCATTTCTCCTCTCTCTCGATCGTTCTTCTCCCTCTCTTTGTTCTTTCTATTTTTCTTATTCCAACCCTTTTTCTTTTACCCTAATTAGCATATAATTAAGTATAAAAGATGATGAATTAACCTATTAATTGATTCAAGGTTATCTCTTTTAACCCCCAAGAAATTGAATTATTCATATTAAACCACTAACTTTATAATTATAAGCAGGAATAGTCCAAAACACCCCTTAAAACATTTACCAGAAATCCGACCCAGCCTGGGATTACGCAGCCTGTGACGGCTCGTCGTGCCTGCGACGGTCCGTCCTACTGCTTCCGTCCCAAAGTTCAGAGACTAAATTTCACTAAGGGTTTGTGACGGTCCGTCGTGCCCACGACGGTCCATCCTTCCATTTCGTCGCGAAGTTTAGAGAGTCGATTTCAGTACCCAAATTTCAGAATTCTAAGTGTTTTGGAACGAGACCCCCTCGACGGTCTGTCGTGCCCATGACAGTCCGTCGTGAGTTCCGTCGACTCAGACAGTTTTTCCAGAAATAAAATTTGCTGCTTAAAACGACTAAACAGGTCGTTACACACACACTCACTTTACATGCATATTTCAAGTAGTATAGCTTATGGTGTCTAAATGAACGATAGTTCTCATATTCACCAATGTCTACTAATACGCATGTTAAGATGATGTTTATGAAAGCATGATGTGTGTTTCTTTAGCTAGGATGACTTGATAGGTGTGCTAGTATGGGCAAGGGTATGGGACATTGCCTATGCATTGCACATATGTACCTTGATATAATACTTCTAGTTTTGGTTTTTATATGTATGAATATGTATGTATGAACATGTGTGTCTATATGTGTTATGTGAAAGGTTTCTCAGATATATGTATGCACAAACACATGTATGAAAACCTAGTCAAGAAAGGGGTCTTGAACGGTGTATTCGTGTGTACAAAAAAATAGATGATGCTTTACATATGCTATGTTTATGTGAAGGGATTCATAACATGATTTATGTTGACGAACTTTCATCTATGACCAATGAGTTAAGCATATGAGGGGATGACTATCCTAAACCTATTTTTTATAAATCAAAAATATAATAAAGGTTTTCAATGAAGGGAACTTAGTTTAGCACCGAGTGAACTTGAATTTGAGTGTGTGTCCCTTCCCATGGTAGGAATGTAGGTCACCATAAATCTCATGAGGTGGATAAACACAATGCTTCAATTGACATAAATAGGGTTTCCATAAGTGAATAACTACAATGCCTAATCTTGGAATAAAGAGGGTTTAAACATGTACCTCCAATTTCCATAACTATGTTGACACTATAGGATACTAGCTAGTGGATCCACCTAGAAATCTATGTCACATTTGGTTCTAGTTTGGCCGGTAGACCACCTCCGTTAGATGTGGGGTTCTATGACACCAGATTCCATGTTTAGCATCACATGTTCTATGTCGGTTTAGGCTATAGTTTCCCTAAAGTAAAATGGAAAATGGAAGTTAATGACTAGGAACCTAAATAGAATTACTTAAGGGAGGTTACTTAGGATAGGTGGAAGCAATGAACCCATCTAGACATTGCACAAGTAGCTCCTTAGAAAGTTCTAGGAAGGTGTTCTAATACATGCCTATGTATATGTTCTTTATGAATGACATTGTTGTATTGGTCTACTTGTTATAAAGATTTTTATGGTATGAGTATTTGTGCATGATTTTGATCTTGTTGACTAGATGATTAAGGTCTTGCTTGATCTAAATTAAGTTGTTTCCTCTCACTATGTTGATATGTGAATTGGATGTAAAAACTTGTGGTCTCATGATAGGTTTACTAAGTATATGTGAGGCTAGGGGGATTTACATTTGCATTTCACAAGTAGACTTAGATTGGGGGCATGAGTTAGGTCTAATAACGTTCTATGTAAAGTAAGATAAGTGTATGTGCATCTAGGAGTTCAATGTAATATCCTTTTTAGTTTTGGCTTAAATATGCCTATGTTGTACTATACTTCTATGATAGTATGTGTTGTCATATGTAGATGATATGTAGGATTTTCCTTGTGGTCCTAAGGTGATACATTGCACCAAGACCCCTAAATGATTACTTGGGAGACTAATGAATTAAAAGAAATACTTCACTAATAATAGAATTGAGCTCACTATAAAGTGACCTCAAATTGGACTTAAATTCTATATGTACTTTTCTATGATGTTTGACCTTTGATTGTGTTTTTTTGAAGTATGAAAATGATGTAAATGCTATTTTTAAAGGTTCAATAAAGATTTATTTAAAATGGCATGAAATATGATTTTCAAGAAAAATGTCCCTTTTAAATGCATGTTTTTTGCATGATATTCACACATAGTGCATTCTTGTACTAATCCCATTCTTATACATTTTACAGGATTTTTACAGGAAATGTAGGTCATGCATGCGTAAAGGGTGTCTACATGATTGATAATCTTCATAGGTCATTCCCAAGCTCAAGGAATGTAATCATTAAGTCCAAGGATGTTCTAATGTGCACTTATCGTAAAGTCTATTAAATATTGTATAGTTTTTTATTATGACATAAGGGTCGTGTCCCTAATGTATTCTAAAGTTTTTGAGTATAAGATGGCAAAGAGACTTAGGGTATAATATGCATTATGACTTATGTTTTATATATATATATATAAAGTTAAATTTCTAGCATATGATGTGCTATGAAAAGCTTTAAATTTTCATGTAAATTTACTATGTCAATGTGATGAATGATAACTATGGTCTTGTATATGACCTGCGAGAGGTGAAGTACGCCATGATTCCTCTAGGGGGCGCTCCCCGGATGTGACACCAAAAGACCAAGGAAATGATTTGTCTACCCTACTAACAAGGTGTATTACTCATTCTTGGTAAATTGGGCATGAATATCTTTATGAACCAATCTTTATTTGCTATACACATTATTTTATCACTTTGGATAATATAAAGATTATTGGCTATACCCATTATTTGATCATTTGAATGATATGAAGAAAAGATTATTGGCTATGCCCATTATTTTATCATTTGCATAATATAAAGATTATGGGGCATTGATTAGATGTTATGTTTTGCTCCCCTTTATTGGCATAATATAAGAAGTCATTATAAGCAAATATTTATTGGCTATGCCCATAACTTGTTAAAAACTTCATTCTTATCAAAACTAATTATTTGACATACTTAAGCTCTTGCTTTCTTAGCTCACTTTGAGCTTACATTTCTTCTTATTTATTTCTTACTTTCTTAAAGAAATATTTAGCATTAAGATAATGCGAGATGACATGAAATCCATTGACTGCGCCACACTGAGATAAATATGAAATCTAGTGTCTTCCCCACACCGAAAAGGGTGGTTCACCGGCTAAAGTGAAAACAAGTCTAGTTTCTTCCCTACACCGAAGAGAGGTGGTTCACGGCTAAAGTGAACTGAATACTTTCTTGAGAATTTAACCAACTTAGATCATGTGATATAAACATGAAATCCAGTGTCTACCCCACACCAAAAAAGGGGTGGTTTCACCGGCCAATGTGATACCGTATCATACCTAGCTCTTTTAGATGGAATCCACTAGCTAGTTCCTATGCTTGCAACATAGTTCGAAGACTAGGGGATTTTCTAAGACTCTTATCCACCTTGGTGGATCCTCATCTTATGAGGCTTACATCTGCTTGCACAAGCTCATTGCTAGTCTATCAATGCTTTGCTCATTTTCTTTTTCTTTATAACTTTTAGAGTTGACTAAAACATTATGGAAGCTTAACTCTTTAGATAACCGGTCATCCTTTTCTTTACTTGATGAAATGTGAATTTAACCTTACATTATCATCGTTGTGTTAATGACACTTGTCTCACGATTACTAACACCCTCTTATGTAATTATCTTTAACATGATTGTGTAGGTGTGAGTGAGACTTGTCTCACTTGTTTTCACACTTCATTCTGGTAAGTTTCGTAATTCTTGAACTTTTAATTATGTCATTACTCATGTCATCTTGTTCAATGACATTTGGTAGCTTTATGCCACTCTTTATGAACGTTATAAACTTTGTCCAATGTACTTTACTTATATTCCTAGTTCATTTATAAAGGGTATGTTGGGACTTGTCCCAATTATTTGCATACCCTTGGTTATGAATTAAAAGTTACATTGGTCATGCTTAATTTTGGTATAACTTAGTCATTAGCCAAATTTGTATCATATTTTGGAAATGCATTGTAAGCCAATTTATCAGCATAGACTAATTTTTAACATATTATGGTAATCTAGAATATTGTTAGCCAATATATTGGCATAAGCAAAACTTTCATTAGACAATGGTCATGAGAATATCATTGGCCAATTTTTTATGACATAACATAGTAAGTCAATTCTATTCAATTTTTTGGACAATATATTTCTAGCCAATTTGTTGTCATAACTCAAACTATTATATTATCACTAGCAAAGTCAATCAAACTCATGAATATACTGTTGTAATTTCATCATTCTAAGAAAGTCGATATTTAACAGTGAACTAAACTTCATGAAAGATTCATACCACTTCATCTTCTTGAACACAATTAGGCATTAAAACATTCTATAACTCATGTAACTAATACCCTATTCATAATCAAATCGATGGGCTACATTAGACATTACAGATCAAGAAACCTACATATAATGATCAATTAGCATCACATACCAAAAACATGTTGGCGATTACATCTACATACTACTAGAATCGAAAACAATGGTCACTAGGGAGATGGACGTTCAATACTGTCATTGGCAACAACTCTAGTTTCAATATCCTTGAATTCATAAAACGTTTGAAAATCCTCTTTGAGAAAGGAATCCAATAGGGAAAACCCATACCTTAGGCAGAATTGAATTTACAAAGATCACCTTGCACGAGAACCTTGAAGAATACCTTAAAATCGCCAAAGAAATTTTCTGTTTTCTTGCGCTTTGCTCACTCTTTTTCTCATGCTTGTTTTCTGTTTTAGTCATGAGTTTCTTGGTCTTAGGAACTAATATGAAGTAATTTAACTTAGACTTTATTAACTTAATTAATAAATCAATTATCTAATTTACTAAAATGCCCCTCCTAGATTGAATAGAATTAGAAGAACACTTGACTTAACCGTAATCTAGAAATTGCTTATCTGTTTTGACCAATAGGGTAATTACTAAAGTACCCCTATGTTTTTCGGACCATAAATAACCCTTTGGACCATCCTAGGTTAGGTACTAAGATGTTTCTTAGTTAGTTACTTGTCTAGTGTAAGGATTTCAGTTTGCCCATTTAAATTAATTAATTATGTTGTTAATTTAATTATTTAAGTGACCTAGGGTAATTAATAAAGTAACCCTAAGTCATTAGGGACATAACTAACATTTTTTGTCTATTTTAGGTTACGTACTAGGATGTTTCTTGAGTTAGTTACCAGGTTAGTGTCACCCGGTTAGGTCTTAGGTTGTCGGGTGCACTAGTTAGTTAATATTGGTTAGTCCTAGGTTATTTATCTAGTTAGGTAAGTTATCTACATCCTAGAGGTTGTTATGAAGGTCATCCCCACATGTCTTGACTCTGACATGTGCGCCTACTTCTAACTACCCTAACCACCCTAACCGAATTCTTGCACATGTGCTTGCACATGTGTTGCTGCTCATTTGTTGTTGTTGTCCCAAGGATACTAACTATATCCTCGGTCACTGCTTATCCTACATGATCATTTTATTTTATTATGTGTTGTGTTACCTAGGCTTAACACTTGGATGCCTAGTACCTATTGTGTGTTAGCGATGAACTCAAAAATTTTAGCTTAGGGTCTTCATTGCAGGTACAATTCTTAAACAATCATGGATTATATTTTAAATACTTTTGTATACATAGAAATTTGCTAACACCCTTAAGACAATATTCTATTATATTCCCAATATTTCACAATATTGGGAATTAGGATGCCTATGTACCTCACTACGCATTCTTAAAACATAAAAAGATCTTTACTAGACATGTACATTTTTCTGGAATGTTATAGCCTAGACCCACATCTTCAACTGATATTAGGAGTTTCTTTGGTTTGGGTGGCTACTGTAGAAGATACATTCAGGGGTTTTCGTCCATTTTGTCTCCTTTTACGAAGTTGACTCAGAAGGCAGTTAAGTTTCAATAGTGTGAAGTTTGTGAGAAAATCTTTCAAGAATTGAAAAATAGGTTGACTACTGCCCTATTTTTGACCATACTGGAGGGTACTCAAGGTTTTGTGGTGTACTGTGAAGCGTCAAGAGTTGGTTTGGATTGTGTACTAATTAAGAATGGCAAAGTTATAAATTATTCCTCCAGAGAGTTGAATCTTCACAAGAAGAATTACCCAAACCACGACTTACAGTCTGCAGTTGGAGTTTCTTCCTTAAAATATGGCGTTACTAGTTGTATGGTGTTCATGTTGATGTCTTCCCTGATCACAAGATCCTACAATAAGTGTTCACTCAGATAGAGCTTAGTCTCAAACAAAAGATGTGGTTAGAATGGCTCAAGGATTATGATATCAGTATTCTTTACCACCTAGGTGAGGATAATGTACTTACCGATGCTTTATTCCGGTTATCTATGAGTAGTAACACCCATCTTGAGAAAGAGAATAAAGAAATAGAAAAATTGTGCACAGACTTGCCCGATTAGCAGTCCGACTAATGAATTCCACAGTAGGAGGGATAGTGGTGAATAATAGGGTTCAATCGTCATTATTGTCAGAAGTGAAAGAAAAGCAATACCAAAATACCATTTTTCTTGAATTGAAGACTTATGGTCATAAGCAAAGAGTATAAGAATTTTAATAAGGGGGAGATGGTGTATTGAGGTATAAAGGTAGATTGTCTGTACCTATGGTGGAT
Organism: Solanum chilense; assembly: GCA_032847665.1. Classification (NCBI taxonomy): domain Eukaryota; kingdom Viridiplantae; phylum Streptophyta; class Magnoliopsida; order Solanales; family Solanaceae; genus Solanum; species Solanum chilense. Next base: position 26,410,543 of record CM064966.1, read on the forward strand.
GGACTCCAAGAGGGGATCATGGAGGAAGCTCATATCTCCTGATATTCAATTCATTCGGGTTCAACAAAGATGAATTGCGACTTAAGTGAAGTTTATTGGTGGAATAGCATGAAGAAGGCCATTGCTGATTTGTTGCAAAGTGGCCAAATTGCCAACAAGTTAAAGTTGAGTACAAAAGGCCTGGAGGTTTAGCTCCGAATATAGAACTTTTAGAGTGGAAGCGGAGATGATTAATATGGATTTCCTCACAGGTTCACCCAAAATTTGCAGGCAGCATGATTCAATTTGGGTGATTGTCGATAGAATGAAAAAATCACCTCACTTTTTTCTGGTAAAGAATAACCATTTGGAAGATATTATGGTAAGTTTTAGATTGAAGAAGTGGTAGGAATTCATGGATTTCTGATCCCCATTATTTAATATAGAGGTGCACAATTTATTTTACAATTTTGGAAATGTTTTCAGAAAGGTTTTGGTTCAAAGGTGAACTGGAGTAATACGTTTCATCCTCAGAATGACGGTCAAGCCGAGCATACTATTCATAGAAGATATGTTGAGGTCTTGTGTGATTGATTTCAAGGGAAATTGAGATGATCATCCACATCTCATTGAGTTTTCATACAACAATAGTTACCACTTAGCATCAAAATATCTCCTTATGAAGCTTTTGTGGGAGAATATGCAGATCTCCTATTGGATGGTTTGAGGATGGTGAATCATGGTTGATAGAACCAGATTTAGTTTACCAAGCTACGGAGAAGGTTAGGGTGATTTAAGAAAGGTTGAAAATGGCTCAGAGTCGTCAAAAATCATGCATAATTTTAGGATAAAGACCATGAGAGTTTGTAATAGATGATTGGGTATATCTTCAAGTTTCATCCATGAAGGGTGTTCTGGGTTTGGTAAGAAGGGGAAGCGTAGTCCCTGGAAAGTTAGACCATATAGAAATCCCAAGAGGATTGGCAAGGTAGCTTATGAGTTGGAGCTAGAAAAGGAGTTAGATGCATATAATCCTGTGTATCATCTCTCCATGTTGATAAACTGGATGAGTGTTCCTTCCTTGACCATTCCAACTGATAATATTGAGATCAAATATAACTTGTCTTATGAGGAGATTTTTGTGCAAATCCTAGATCGCAAGGTTTGCAAGTTGAGAATAAATGAGGTAGGATCAGTCAAGATCCATAGGAGGAACCAATTTGTTGAAGAAGCTACTTCGAAAACTGAAGAGGGCTTGAATAAGAGATATCCACATCTCTTTGTATCCGGGAAAAAAGCAAACCAGAGTACTAGTTTTCTTCTTAGTACTATCTAATTTTGAGTAAGCATGTGTTTTGGTTGCATTTTCTTATGGGTGTGTGAACTTGATGTTGCTACCCTAAGTCTAGTAAGAGTAACATCATTCGAGGACGAATGTTCCCAAGGGGGACATATCGTAGCATTTCGCAGCTAAAATGACCTAGAAAAGAGTTAAGAATTTGAAAATGCTTATTTTTAGATAAAATAAAAAAATCAGGAAAATTCGCCTAAGTTAAAAAACGAGTTTTGATCAACTTCAAATGATAATAACTACTAGCTCAGGATAAGTTAAGGGTAAAGTATGATATGGTTGGAAGCTGTTAGAATAATCTTTTCAATGCAATCAAGTTTGCGCAATTTCGATATAGTATGATTGAGTTATTCCTTCCGGAAGTTGGGCTGTTAAATTAAGGAAAGTCCAAATCCGGATTATTGAAGGGAAAACTAGTCATTTCCTTAATTAAATTTATTGTTTAGTTTTTGGGTATTTATTGTGGTAATATAAGAATTTTCTCATTTTAGAAAAAGGAGAAATTATGCTATGGCTTGGAGAAGACAGAAAACAAGACTAAAGAGGATAAAAATTAAGAAATTCCCAAGGACATTCATGTTTTGAGATTGGAATTCATTTGGGTGATCTCTACAACGTTTTCGAGATCATATAGTATTTCGTTACTTCACCTAAAGTGAGTTCTTGAAGAATATGGTTGAAGTTTTCGTTGATTGATGGTAGAGTTGTTGAAGTTTTGATTCATGTTTCTAGGTGTAATTTTTGGTTGAATCTATTGTATATTTATAGTACTAATCATTCTATGTGTTTGGGGAAAGAACCATTGAAGTGTCAAGGGTTTAGAGATGAAAAACGGAGAGAAAAGTCCAGAACACCTAGTAAAGGGGTTGGGCGCGCGCTTATCAAAGCCCTTAAGGACAATATCTATCCTGTAGGTCCTTGGACACCACACTAGCCAGTGCGACCCAACATACTCTCTGTAACATGAGGGTTGGCGCCCTACACCTCTTAGAGCACCAGGGACGCCAATTATCCCCATTCTTTCCCAACCTTTTTGTACTAGTTCCTATGTGATGTACATATCTTTCAAAGTTTATTCTAACACTCTAAGGTACATCTAAAAATAATGAAATCATCCATAAACATGAGAGGAAAGTTTAAGATCAAAGTCAGCGAAGTTAAGAGTCAAGTCTAGAAGTTAAGAAGAAAGTCAAAGAAAAAAATGTTTTCAAGAGTCTTTAGCACCGTTTAACTTTGTTTCTAATACTTAAGTTTAAACCTATGTAAAGAATAGAGAATTTAATTCATTTCTAAAATGTTATAAGGGAACTAAGTATTCTTTAAGAGTTTATAAATGTTTTCACATTTAGGATAACAGGAAACTCGAATTTCTCAAAACAGTTTTGAGCAAGGAAAGGGAACATTGATTCCAAGAGAGATTTTAAGCAAATTGTTGAGTAATTATCTCAGCCCAAAGAAAGAACTTTTTTTAAACACATAAGAGATGAGTATATTTTTGGGAGTAGTATTGAGAACAGATATGGATATGCCTGTTCATATTAACTGAAGTCTCCATAAATCATGTAGTCATCATGGGTGTTAAAAGATCATAATTTTAGATGATCAGTTAATTTATTCAAGTGGATCCACTAAGTTAAGTAAATCTATGTGACGACAAAGTATATGAGAGTTGTTGCAGTGTGGGCAAGACAGTTTATCACCACTTAGGATCATAGTAGTGGTTATCGATTAGAGAATCTCTCACAAAAACTATATTACTTTATCTTAAAAGTAAAGTTGAGTTTGTTATTACATTTATTTAACGAACTAAGTTGTTTAATCTCTTTTACAAGATTTAAATATATTGCATGTGTCTTAATTCTTTATGTTGAGTTAAGTTATTCATGAGCTTAGAAGAGCCAAGATAAGTGTAACTTAATTCTATTTTTAAGCATTAGTTGTTTGTAGCATTTAAAACTCGCATACACGTACATTCAATTTATTGATCTATGTTGGCCTGCATCGTCTTATGATGAATATGCAGGTAACTAGGATCATCATCCAACGTACCGTTGATCTAGTGAGTAGGTAAGAGTCAGTAGGTGAGCTTTGCTAAATTCCGAAGGACATATTTATAACTTATTTGTTGTTTTTAGCTTTCAGTTGTTAGATAGAGTTGGGTTCATGTCCCAACATTCCTCTTTGTGTAGTAGTAGTAGTAGTAGTAGTAGTAGTAGTAATAGTAGTAGTAGTCAAGGCTATTGTATTCGTGATAGGTTCCACCATAAATTCTTCATCTCCAGGGTAGATTGGGTATACTCAAGGCTTTCGTCTTCGTAATGGACTTTTCTATTGTTATGATCTTTCTAATGAAAAAGGATTGTGTTGACATCAACTTACTACATATGGTCATCTTCATATTTAGGGGATGTGTTAGAGTGAGTGATCATCAAACCCTTGATCTTTGCAAAAATATTTTGATCATTATCCCTCAACTATAGAGGATATGAACACTTTTATCAAAGATAAGTGAAAAAGGGCACTGAAGAACACTTATACAACAAAATCAAAAGCTATGTGATGAGATTGAGATTATGGAATGCCCTAAATAACGAAGAAGTTTGGAGACTTTTATTGATCTATCACAGGGAATCGTATTCAATGGCGACTACCATAGGTCCATGGCCAAGCTTTTTTAAGATCTAACCATGCCTATTTCATTGAGTTAATTGGGTTGGAAGGCTTCCAGCCATACACACCTCTAAGAGTCCTCCGGTGGTTTGGGAATACCAAGGTGTTCTTCTATGTTCAAATATGGCATTAATAGATGTCGATTATCAAGGAGTAAACTCGATCGAATCTGTTTTGGTATAAGGATGGTGTGGTATTCTTGACTCAGACATGGGGTTTGAATCGTGGTGCACACCTTAATATTATACTTGGTTTTTGATGGGAGGAATTCTTTCTAGACCTAGCTGTGAGGGAATCTTGGGGTTCACTTACACTCAAAGAACAAATCAAATTGGCATGGAACTATAGAACATCATGCACATCACTACAACTATGTATCAACAGGTTATCCCCATGGTCTATCGACAATCTCATAAAGGCAATTGATGATGTACCGATTGAAGAGATGGAGGAAGACCCAGAAGAATACTTAGAGAATGACCCTATATTTTTTGACCCTAGATATGGAGGAGTGATGCATATAGAGGATGAACCTCTTCGAACAGTAGAAGATACTAACTCGGAAAGGAATTCAAAAATCCTCAAAGTATCAGTCGGGACCTTACTATAACTTCGGAGATAATGACGATGATTTCCCAACCTTGCCATAGATCATCTTTCTTCTTCGAATACCCTCATAAGTTTCTCCAAGTGTCGTGTGGCCTATCACACTTGTACTTCCATTTCTTAGGCATCGGATCTTTGTAATAGCAAGACTACCTTATTCAATGAAGTTATGTTTGCTCCAAATCTAACAGGCGTTTAAATGGATATATTATTATCAAAACTAATTGCAATCTAGGCCTACCTCAAGCAAAAAAGAGGTTCTACATTAGGATGGATTTTGAATATCCCTGATTTGGCTTATATATGTGCTACATTTGCTTGTATGTTATATTTTTCAATATTTCCCAAGCTAACATAGTTTCCCTCTTTTGTTTTTTTTCTCTATTTGTCCCCAAAAGAATGTAAATTTTTGTTGACTTGCAAACTACCTGACTCACTATGCATACTATGATCAAAAGGAAAAATGACTGAAAAAGATGAGGTCAACGTTGTCGCAAATATAATAGTTCCTATTGAGCACCACGAAATTTTTCAAAGTGTAACTTAAATCAAAAATTAGGAAAAATGGTTCACATGGAATAAGAACTCGGCATCTTAAGCGAAGAATTACATCAAGTTTGAGACTTTTCTAAACTATTGTCTATCGATGACCACTTTCCATACTTTCAAGACACCTATCTATTTCCCAAATGTTGACTTGCCTTCTACTAACTTACCAGATAAGCCAGAACTGACTCAACACGCTCCTACTCACGGTTGAGTTCCACCATCTTCTTTGACCGCATTCTGGACCATTCCCGAACTTTCCAATCGCGACTCTAGAAGAACCGAAATGTGGCAGATATTTGTGGAGCATGTTACCGCTCCTTGTGAGCAACATGTACCACCGGTATATGTCCCCAGAGATCCTTTCTTAATTATGCCATCTATGTTTTAATATCTCATATGAAGTTGATCAATATGAAGAAATGGAGAAAGATGTTAGTTTGATAGAACACTTGTCGATAAATGCCTAACTTCAGGTTTTTGAGAAAGGCATTGAAAAGCTTGCATGTTACTAAAGAAATGGAGATACTTCTTACGCCCCACACCTAGTATATAATACCCAACCACACTATAATCCACCCCGAGCACAAGTATATCTAAACTCTCCAAGACCATACGTCTATGTCTAAGCACTAATCCACAAAAGTATACCATCATATATACCAAGATCACATGCAACGAAACTAAAAATGTTCAAATTTACACGCTGATTGCCAAACCCTATGACCGATCGTTCGATAAGTTAAAGACACCAGGAGTGCTGCAACCAGTTTAAGGAAAGCACCTTGATCCTATCCCTCATAATTTTGATGGAAACAAGCGATGCACTTGCCACTCGGGAGTGCAAGGGCATGAAACGGAAGATTGTTATGGTTTGAAAAACCAGATCAAGTATTTGATAAGAAGCTGATTAATAAAATGCACTCCAGTGCCGTCGAATGTGAACAAGAATCTCTTACCAAACCATGAGAATCAGGAATACAATATGGTTATTGTGCATGATGAATATGGCCCCCCGACTATCAAAGCATAGATGAGGAAGACACCATGATATCTTTGGCGCAGACTGCTATCACAGTTCAACTAAGGGAACCTATGACAGTCCAAACATATCTATTCAGAGTTGTAGTAACTACTCTGATTGCTAGAAAGGCTGAATATGGCATCGAAGAAGTTCCTTGGGACTCTCGAAGAGATTTCAAGGGCAAGATTATCGACATTGATGTGTCTCAAGAAATTAATAGGTCGGGGAGGTGTTATTCCCCCATAGGATCTAAATCAAAGAGTTATTGGAAAATAATAGAATTTAAAGAATAATGTGGCTAATGCTGAAGCTGCATAGATTTGGAAAAATATGCAGCCTAAAGACTATCAGTCGAAGAGCACCTGAAGAAGACGTCATCCCAAATATCTATTTTGTCTCTGCTGATGAGTTCTGAAGCTTATACAAATTGTTTGATGGAAGTGTTAGAAGGAGTGAACATTTTGAAAGAGAACACAAGTGAAACCTTAGCTGCAATGATTGGAACAATAGTGGAAGCTAGCAACATCTCTTTCCACAATGATGATTTTCCCATAGAAAGGACTGGTCACAACAAAGCACTTCACATCGTAGTCAAATGTTGTAATAAGATTGTGACTCCAGTTTTAATTGATGGTGGTTCTTGATGCAACATGTGTCCTTTCACCACTGTAAGGGATTTAGGTGTTAATATGAGAGAGATAAAGGAAAAACGTGTGAAAGTTAGAGCTTTTAATTGAGTGCAAAGAAGTGTCATTGGAGAGATCTATCTCACATTGCAAGTAGGATTGACCAAATTCCTCATTGTACTTCAAGTGGTGGATGTATCATCCAACTACAACCTGTTGTTGGGAACACCATGGGTTCACATGGCAAGAGTGGTTCCTTTCATGCTTCGGTTCCTTCCATGCTTTATATCTGTGTAAAATTTAAATGGGGTCACACAGAAATACCATCCATGGAGAGATCAGTCACTCCATTCATTATGTTAATTCTAAACCAATCGCTGACGAGTTCGACGGACAAACTTTTCACACTTAGGAGATTATGTAATTCGTAAAGATCAAAGAAGAAGTAGATCCAATCGATGCAAAATTGTTAAGTAAAGCAAAAATGGTTGTGTCAGAAATGTTGACGTATGGTTATCATACCATTAGAGGACTTGGACCCCAGTCGAATAGGATAGCGGAGTAGATATAGTTGAAGCATAAAAAAGGCACCAACAAACTCAAATATGAGTCTGCCTCGGGAAGGGACCATCATAGATCAAGAAAGACAATCATTATATCATACAAACATTGATTCCTGACCAAGAAAGTTCTAATGAAATCTTTGAAGGAATAAGAAATATTTTTTGGTCATGGTTTGAGCAGAGGAAGTGATCTGTCTTAGAAAATTGCCCATTCGTGATGCCAAACCTAGAGAAATCTTGCAGAACTTGACCATCGACATGTCATTGTTTCAAACAAATTCCCGATATTTTTAAAAAGTAGTTTTAATTTTAAAAAATGCATGATCAAATTTAGGGTTGAATCATGCCTAACCTTTTGTGGCTTGTTTCTTCTAAAAGCTCAAAATGTTTTAAAATTAAAGTTCTTTGTATTCATTAAAATATTCACGTTATGTTAAATTTCTATTTATGTTTGCTTACCGTTTGCACTTTTCAGCACTTATATTAATAAAAATCCTTGTTCAACGGTTATGACACGTAACGGATCCACCAATCAAGGTGAAAATGATAAAAAAAAATCACAAAGAGTATGATGAGAGCATGATGCCTTAAAATCAATCACATGAGATTGAGAAAGTTGAAAGTCAAATGAAACCCAATATGGATGAAACAGATGATATTAACATAGGATATGAGGAAAAAGTAAATGAAACGCGAGTCCGCATACATTTGGAGGCTGAAAGAAAGGAAGAGTTAATAGAGTTGCTTAAGCAGTATGTTGACATATTTGCTTGGTCTTCTAACGACATACAAGGATGAAGAACTGATATTATCTCACAAAAATTATCAACTATCCCTACTTGTCTACTAGTTAAGAAAAAGCAAAGAAAATTCAAGCCGAACAAAGGGCGGATGAACTCAAAAAGAAAATCATGGAGCAAGCTCATAGCTCCTGATATTCTATCTATCCGAGTTTCACAAAGATGTTCGAAATTTGAGAGACGCCTATTGGTTTTCAGTATTTATCAAGCTTATGTATTGTTTTAAAATCCCCTTGCATAATATTACATTTAACATATTGATGTCATTTGGCTTGAAGTTTATTATGATGTAGACATAGGTAACCAGGATTAGGATCCCGCGCATCATTGATCAAGTTGAGTACTCGAAGTCTTGTGGTGAGCCTCCTTGCTTCCGGAGGATCCTATTTATTTCTTCTAGTATTATTACTTGTTCATTAGGATTTTTTGGGTCTTGTCTCGACATACATTTCATTTTTTAGAGTATTCATAGACAAAGAGATGTTAGATCCTTAGTATTTTCATATATTTATCTTATGTTGATACTTGAGTTTGCCTTATTACCTAGCTGAATGTTTTCTTTATAATATTTTATGTTTTACTTGAGTTTATACTATTAAGTTAAATCTTCCACTGAGTAAGTAAGCAAGATAGAGGTTTCCCTTGTCCTTGCAATGGTTCTCGAGTGTCAGTCCCACCAAGGGTTTTGGCTCACGGCGCGACACAAGAATTGTTTGATGCCTTTTTCTTATTATTTAACAACTCAGAGTTTTAAAATAATCTCTTATATTCTACCCAAATTTACCATGCACGACTGACGTTAAAGATTGAGTCTTTACCTTTATTGTGTTGTTATAGTTGATCTTGAATAATATATTTTTTGAATAATTCGTTGTTATTTTAGTGTCTCCAATATATTAGAAATAAAACTATTTATTTGGTTGAATCATATCAAATGATTTGTAAATTTTTAATGAACTTTTTAAAATCTTTTTCTTCAATTAAAAGATAAATATAGATTTAAATTAAATGAGAGTATAACATTACTCTATATTAATCAATAGGACAAATAAATTTTATTGCCTACTTTGAGATTTGGATGTATGCGTCAAAGTCAGTCATAAGTTTCTTAAGGTGGTCTGGGTAAAACAAGTGGTTATAGTGTTTTTAATAGAGTTGGTGCTAGCAAGCAAAAAATGACAATTGATGTGGCATTCTGTTACTCGAACCAATTTAAGGACACAGTTCCAAATCAATGTGGGAAGTATCAAGTTCCTTATCATTATGACAGACTTTAAGAGCAAAATGTTTTGTACTAGAATTGGCATATTTTCTATAGTCATTAATTTCTACTCATATTTTTAATTACTGTAATATTAGAGATAAAGATAATAATGTTTGTATTAATTATGTAGGTGTTAAGGTTGTAGATTTATATGATAAATTAACTATAGTGATAAAATTGGCCTATTTAAATATAACTAGTAAAATCCGTCCCAGTTTTGTATAAGTCATATATTTATCAGATAAGTCCATTCAATCCAACCCGGAAAAAAAGTAACACCAATATCTTAGCCAAATTGACCCATGGCTTTTATCCTATCAAAATGTCTTAACGAATAGTTTTTCTTATTAGATATATTATATGTTCGTTAAATAAAGAAAAAAATTGTACTTTTAATTGTTACCAATTATAATTTAGTAAGAGGTAGATGGCTGGGAACTTGAACCACATTTTATCCATATAAATTGTTACCGAAATAGCATTTGAGTGTGTCAGTAACTTATATATGCATAAACTCAAATTAAAATACATTTATCATAAACAACCCATTTTGTAGATGCACGAACCTCACTAATATTGAGGGGAGTTGCAATTTAGATCATATAAAAGTTAGTTAGAAGAAATGTGATCACACAACCCTCTTTCAATTTAAAATTGATTTAAATTACGGTTAATGTGTCACTTAGACAATGTATTTCGTAATATTTTGTAAAATCATTTAAATGACTCGCATAAACTCATCTAGGTCAGCATTAATTTAGTAATCTAATTCCTTTTTTTAAAAAAATGATGTATAATTGTAAAAATTAAATATTCCACAGTCTTAACTTTTATGAGGAAATAATTGACCAAACAATTATTTCAAAGATACAAGGGCAATTGCAATAAATACAAATTATTTAATAAATAGAAATTATACTTAAAAGTTAATCGCGTGTTCTGCTATTTTCAAAATCTTCTTTTGTTATATCTAGATTGATATAAAAAAATCTAGCCTAATTTCAAAAAAAGCGCACTTATTATGGGTTTTTAGTTCATTTAAACATTTTACATTTTTTTTAACTATTGACCAATTTTTTTGTAGAATATATAGATGTACATAATTTTATAATAGAAATCCATAAGATATACAATTGCATTAATTTTTTCTAAATTTATTTATTTAGCTCACTTCTCTTTCTAAACTTTTGTGTGTTGTTGTGCTTTTTAGTCAAAGAGAAGGAGGGGGGAAAAGGTAGCGAAAACTGAATTGATAAAAAAAATTGTTATATTTTATGATCCATAAAACTGATTAAAATCTATTTTTTTGTTTATAGATCTCTTGAAACTTTTAATTTTACTAACTTATCTCAAAAGGTTTGTTTATTTAGAAAATTAAGCATCTCCTGTTTATTTGTTTTTGTTACATTCAAACTAATTTTTTTTGGTCTATTTTTGCAGCATGAAGAGATCGAGAGATGCCTCCCCATTTGGTTTTTATCATAGAGATTCGTAAGATCTTTGTTTTTCGTTCATTTTTTTCTACATCAATTTTTTAGCTGCTAAATTTTTTTAGATGAATTTCTGATAATTAGATATTTTTTATTACAATGATGTATGGTATGTGCATGTAAAGTGATCAATACATGTTAGATGCAATTTTTTTGAAATTAGTCAACAACACAGAGTAGTTAAAATAATTTTTTTGTTTTACACAAAGAAATGTCATGCAACTAAAGATGGAGATTGAATATTTACCATTTGACACATTTGTTAGGGTTGATCTAGATTTGATTTTTCATTTTCAGATAAGTCTTTGTAAGGTTATGGGCTCCAACATATGAAAAGTATCGCTATATATTTGGTTGTATTATTTTTTAACAGACTTTTCAATTCACAAGGAACTATTAAAAGTTTTTTCATTTATTTCAAGATAAGCATTGATATAAAGTGGAAGAGAGTTTAACATAATTCTATATTATATATGAGAAAAATAAATTATACTACAAACTTTTAGATATTGTTCTATTTGTCAAAATAAATCACGTGTTTCTGGAGGTGGTCTGGGCAATATTAGTGGTAACAACGATGTTGACGGAGTTGGTGGCAGTAAGCCAAAAATGACTATTGATGAGGCATTCTCTTATTTGTACCAATTTAATGACAAGTATCCAAATCAAAGGGAGAAGTATAGAACATTCCTTGTTGTCATGATGGGATTTATGATAAAAAGGTTTGCTACTACAATTCGTCTATTGTCAATATTCACTTATTTCTATTCTTATTTGATGATATATGTGGAACTAATTTTTAATATTGCTTACTGAATTGATATTGTTGGTGTCATTGAAAAGGGGAAAAATTTATTCAAAGGGCATCCTAGTTTACTCCTTGGTTTAAATCATTTTTTACTTTAGGGCTATGAAATAATCCTGAATAATGTAAATGAGGAAATATATTTGATGGAAGAAGTATTCTGTTTTATTGAAAAAAACACATTTTATATGTATGTTCCTTTTTTTATTTTAATAATAAAAGGTTTACTATTTTATTAATTAAAAAACTTTACTCGTAATTTTGTCCTCATAGCTGCTTATTGGAATGTCTAAGAAATTACAGTTAGGTGAACGATATTTATATCCGTGTTTCAAAAGGAGAAAAAGAACGCCAAAGTAGTGCACGATAATGTGATACTAATTATTTGTCTTATCTAAACCACGTTAAACAATTATTGAAGTTTGATATAGTACTTTTTATCATGCTCCTTATTTAAAATATATATCGCATTGTGGATTTCATGTCAGTGATATTTGGTATTGTTTGATTCGAAAGTCAAATTGTTCCATATGAACGTTCATCCTTTGTTTCATCTTGCCCTATATTACTAAATTTTTACTTATTTTTTATCATATGTGAGGTATATACATTCTTAATAAGTTTTATATTAGAGGTAAATATAATACAATGTTTGTATTAATTATGCTGATGTTAAGGGTTATCGATTTATTAGATGGTCTATTAAAATTAGCTTATTTAAAAATAACTAGTACAATCCTTCCTAGTTTGCTATAAGTCATCTATTTATCAGCTTTGTCCATTTCAATCCAAGACGCAAAAAAGGAACACCAATATGTTAGCCAAATTGACCAATGGTTGTTATCTTATCAAACTGTTTTAAAGAATACTTTTTCGTATTAGGTATGTTATATGTAGGCTTAAAAAGAAAAACATATAATTTTTAGTAGTTATAGAACTTATAAAATAAATAATAAAGCAATTATAATTTAGTAAGAGGTGGATGGCTGGTGGCATGAACTACATTTTAGCCCAATAAATTGTAACCGAAATAGCTTTGGAGTGAGTTAGCAAGTAATCTATGTAGAAATTAATAAAGAAATAAATTTATCATAACCGACCCATTTTGTAGAGGTATCGACTTCACTTATATTGCGGGGCGTTATAGTTTAGATCACATAAAATTTAGTTAGAAGAAATGTGATCACATAACCCTCATCCTGTTGAGATGGATTTAAATAACGGTAAATGTATCCTTTAGACAATATATTCCATAATATTTGGTAAAATCATTTAAATGATTCGCATAAATTCATCTAATTCAACATTCATTTATTATATACAATATGATTTAATCTAATTCCTCTTTCAAAAAATTAAAGTATAAATGTAAACATTAAATATTCCACAAAGTCTTTACTTTTGTGGGAATAAAATTCATCGAACAATTATTTCAAAAATATAAGGGTAGTTGAATTAATTACAAATTAAATAATAAACACAAAATTATACAGAATAGTCAACAGTTTGTTCCGCGATTCTCATAATCTTCATTTATTATAATCTGCAATCATATTGAAAATTATAGCCTAATTTAAAAATGTTAAGACTCATTACTTATTTTAACCTCATTTTAAAAGTTTACCTTTTTTAACAATTGACCAATTTTTTTTTATAGAATATATAGATGTGCATAATTTTATATTAGAAATACATAAGATATACAGTAAAAATATATTTTTTTTCTAAATTTCTTATTTTAGCTCACTTGTTTTTGTAAACTTGTGAACTGTTGTGCTTCTAAGTCAAAGAGTAGGAGGGGGGAAAAGGTAGAGAACTTAATTGTAAAAAGATTTTTGTTATATTTTACGATCCATACAACTGATTAAAATCTATTTTTGATTATAGATCTGTTCAAACTTTTCATTTTACTAACTTATCTCAAAAGGTTTGTTTATTTAGAAAATGAAGCATCTCTTGTTTATTTGTTTTTGTTACATTCAAACTTATTTTTGTTGTTCTATTTTTGCAGCATGAAGAGATCGAGAGATGCCTCCCCATTTGGTTTTAATCATAAATATCCGTAAGATCTTTGCCTTTTGTTCATTTTGTTCTACGTCAATATTGTAGCTACTAAAATTTTTTAGATGAATTTTTGATAATTTAGTTATTTTCCATTTCTATGATCTATGGTTTTTGTATGTAAAGTGATAAACACATGTTAGATGCCATCTTTTGAAATTAGTCAACAACACAGATTAGTTAAAATAATGTTTTTGCTTTACACAAAGAAATGTCACCCACAACTAAAGATAGAGATTGAATACTTACCATTTGATGCGTTTGTTAGGGTTGATTCAGATTTGATTTTTCTTTTTAAAGATAATTCTTTGTAATATAAGGGTTCCAACATATGAAAAGTGTCGCTATATATTTGGTTATATCAGTTATTAATGGATTTGTCAATTCACAAGGAACAATTAAATGTTTTTTTATTTATTCCAAGATAAGCGTTGATATATAGTTGAAGAGAGTTTAACAGAACTCTATATTCTATATTGGACAAATAAATTATACTACAAACTTTTAACTATGGTTCTGTTTGTCATAGTCAATCAGATGTTTCTGAAGGTGGTCTGGGTAATATTAGTGGTGACAGCGACGTTGACAGAGCTGGGGCTAGTAAGCCAAAAATGACTATTGATGAGGCATTCTCTTATCTGGACCAAGTTAAGGACATGTTTCCAAATCAAAAAGAGAAGTATATCACATTCCTTATTGTTCTGATGAAGTTTATGGAAAAAAGGTTTGCTACTACAATTCGACAATTGTCAATCTTAACTAATTTCTATTCTTATTTGATGATATATGTGGAACTAAGTCTTGTTATTTCTCACAGAATTGATATTGTTGGTGTCATAGAAAAGGCGAAATACTTATTCAAAGGGCATCCTAGTTTGCTCCTTGGATTAAATCCTTTTTTACCTAAGGGCTATGAAATAATTCTGAATGATGAAGATGAGGAAACATATTTGATGCAACAAGTATTAAATTTTATGAAAAAAACAGAGGTTACATATATGTTACTTTATGATTTTAATAATACTTTTTGCCTTTTTATTAATTAAAAACTTTTCTCCTAACTTATGGCTTCATAACTTTTCACAGGAACGTTTAGAAAATTACAATGAGGTGAAAGATGTTTTTTCCATGTTTAAGAAGAAGACAAAAAACGCCAAAGAGGTGTACAATCAGGTGATACTATTTATAATTTTAGTACATAGATATTTTTTTTAAAAACCTCGTGCTCTTAATTATCAGTACTATTTTTTTTTATGTTTAGGTTATCCTACTTCTAAAAGACCATCCGGATTTGCAAGAAGAATTCAAATTTCTTCTAGGACGACTCAGTTACTGCTAATCAGTTGTCTTGTCTAAACGACGCTAAGCAATTGTTGAAGTTAAATATAGTACTTTTATCATGCTTCTTGTTCCAGATATGCATTGCTGTGCGGATTTAATTGAAAACATATTTCAAATTGTTTGATTGAAAATACATATTGTCTACATTATTGTTCAGTCTTCTTTTGATCTAGCCTTATATTTTTAACTTGATACTGAATTTTGAATATGTGAGGTATACTATTTATTTTTTTCATTTTTACATTTTGAATTAGTATATTATAAGAGATAAACATAATCAAATGCCCATATGCGTTTGTTAAGAGATGTGGATTTATAAGATGCCCTAACTACAGTTACAAAAACCCTATTTAGATATAATTAGTACAATATGTCCTACTTTGGTACAATCCATCCGTTTATCAACTTTGTCCATTTCAAACCAAGCCGTAAAAAGTTATACTATTATCTTACACAGATTATCCCATTGGTAATCTTATCAAACTGTATTGAAGAACAAGTCTTCTTTTTTAAATGTTATATATTGGTAGAATAAAGAAAAATTATAATATTAAAATGTACCCAGTATTATTTAAAAAAAAAAAAAAAGATGTTGAAACTTTTAAAGAAGTGGGCGAATAGGGGCGCGAAGTTATCCTTATAAATTTTAATAGACACAAATTTTCAGTGAGTTAGTAAATGATCAATTTGTTAACTTAAATTCAGACAAACTTTGCAGAACTGACCCATTTGGTAGATATACCTAACTAAGTATTCATGAGGAGAGTTAGAGTTTAAATCAAATAAAATTTAGTTAGAAGAAATATGATCACATAACCTTCATTCCATTTGTAACAAATAGAAATGACGGAATACTTAACTACTTAACCGTTAGCCAAAGTGTTCTATTTCAGTTGGTAAAATTATTTAAATGAAACTCATCATTAGTATATACAATATAATATAATCTTATTCGTCCTTGCAAAAACTGAAGTATAATTTTAAACATTCAATATCAAACACTGCATTAGACTTTTGTAAGAAAACAATTGACCGCATAATTGGTAAAAAAAATGTAATCTTCCTCTAGGTCATTTGTTTATTTTAGATGTTCTTACTGTTTTACCCCTTTCTTACCTTTTGTATGGCATTTGTGTGGTTTCAGAATAAGTAGCATTTTTCTCAAGGTAATTGATTCAGTTTGGTTTAACTTTTTCAATCTTTTGTGGCCTTATGCTTAAAGAGTTTAATTTAGTCAACTTGCGGATATTTTGATGTTAGATCGGAATATCATCAGTTCCATCTGCTAGAAAGAGTTATTTTGGTCAAGTGTGATGTGTTGTGATTTAGCAAGTCTGAATGGGAAATGAAAAGAGAGAATATGAAAAGTGAGGGAACTACTTTGGAGGGAAAATGAAAAGTCATTTGCAAAGTGCAAAGGAAAAGTCATTTCTCCCATATCGGCAAAAGAAAGGGAAATTGTTGTCCTTATAGAAGGAAATACTTTCATTACTTCTTAAAGAACTAAGAAGAAGATGCCCTCTCGACTTCTGCTTCTGGTTCGGCTTCGGCTACGGCTACGGCTTCGGCTTCAGATTTGGCAAATGATATGATTGATTGATAAATTTTTTGGACAAAATTTATTTAATCAGTTATTGTTAAATCAAATAAATCCTGTTAAAATTATCTCTTATAAATTTGCAGGTAACGGTAACATTCTGAAAAGTTGTTACTCTTTCCGAAAAATTGTTACTTTCCGAAAAGTCGTTACTTTCCAAAAAGTCGTTATTTTCCTAACAGACACAATTTTCCGAAAAGCTGTTATTTTTTCCAAAAGACACGACTTTCTGGATAAAATGGGTCTGAACAGATTTCACTGAACTGACATTTTCCTTGCTGAAAATGCTATAAAAGGAAGTCAATTTTCAATTTTTTCAAACACTGAAAAATTCTCCTTCTCTGCATTTAGTTTTCTCTCAAATAAAATCAAAGTGTCGATCGACTGAGTTTGTGTGACTTGTTGCTATTCTTAAGTTCGTTGAAGTTTAAGAAGTTTTAGGTACCACTATTTCTTTAACAGGGTTAATCCGTTTTATCTTGGGAGAAATTAATGCATAACCTTGGGTACAGTGAGGGGATTAAATTTCTTAACGACACACATTAGTTTCTGTGGACTCGGATTAATTCTTGTATTTTTTATTTATTTTCTGCTTCATCTTATTTCTTTTTCTGCTCATTGGTTAACCTTATAAATACAGGTTACTAGATTAATAACAATCATAAAAAATTTAACAGCTTCTGTATTTGAGGTTTTGTGGAGATTAAAACCTTTATGGTTTTCTACTCTGCTTGAATTTTTAAAATTCATTTGATTAACGATTACAAGAACATAAAAACTTTATCGTTAAATCAGAAATAGCTTGTGTGAAGATTTGTTCTTTACTGTTATTATTATAAGTACTTAATTTATCTCCCATTTGTGACAGAAAAAAAAAATTACTAATTCAAGTCAAACAAATGCTGGAACTATAAGTGCTGCAACAACAACGGTTGCACATAATCGTTCAAATGCTGCATTAGCACCGGCTGAGAAACGTGCAAAGTTTTCAGGAGTTGACTTTAAGAGATGGAAGCAAAAGATGTTCTTCTATCTCACTACGTTGAGTCTGCAGAAGTTCATTAATGAGAATGTTCCTGTTATGTTAGATGAAACTTCGGCTGATGAACGATTCTTGGTAACAGAAGCATGGACACACTCAGATTTTTTGTGTAATAATTATATTTTGAATGGTCTGCAAGATTATATGTACAATGTTTACATTAATGCCAAAACCTCAAAAGAACTCTGGGATGCTTTAGAAAAGAAGTACTTAACAAAAGATGCCGGAATGAAGAAATTCATTGTGGAAAAATTTCTGGACTATAAGATGATAGACAGTAAGAGTGTCGTCACCCTAGTTCAAGAATTGCAGGTCATAATTCATGATCTCCTTGCTGAAGGTATAAATTTATTTAATGCCTATGTTAGAAATATTACGTTTTCCCCTAATACTCACATAACCTTTAATATAGGATTGATTTTGAATGATGCTTTTCAAGTGGCTGCAATTATTGAAAAGTTACCTACATTGTGGAAGGACTTTAAAAACTACTTGAAACACAAATGCAAGGAGATGACTGTTGAAGATCACATAGTAAGGTTGAGAATCGAAGAGGATAATAAGGCTCCAGAAAAGAGGTCACGTGGTAATTCAGCAATATCTGGAGTAAATTTTGTTGAAGAAGATCCCACAAAATTAAAGAAAAGAAAGAAAGCATCTGGTCCAAAAAGCAATCCCCCTAAGAAGAAATTCAATGGAAAATGCTTTAATTGTGGTAAGCACGGTCATAGGGCTAATGAATGTCAGGGTCCTAAGAAGGACAAGAAAAAGAAGGATCAAGCAATCTTGGCTGAATCTAAAGGACAAATGGACGATCTCTGTGCAATGCTTTCAGAATGTAACTTAGTTGGAAATCCAAGAGAACGGTGGACAGATTCTGGTGCCTCATGCCATGTTTGTGCCAACAAAGAATTATTTTCATCATATACTGCAGTACTTACATATGAAAAATTGTTTATGGCAAACTCCGCTGTTTCAAAGGTGGAAGGAACTGGCAAAGTCCTATTAAAGATGACATCAGGTAAGGTGGGGACTTTGAATAGGGTCTCATATGTTCCAGAATTGAGAAAGAATTTAGTTTCAATTCTAGTTCTGACCAAGAATTGATTTAAATATGTATTTGTTTCTGATAAAGTAGTAGTAAGTAAAAACGATATGTATGTAGGAAAAGGCTACCTTTGTGATGACCTTTTCAAACTCAATGTAATTGCAGTTTATATGAACAAAGATTTTGCTTCTTCTTACTTGCTTGAGTCTAAATGTTTATGGCATTAACGTTTGGGACACATTAAAAACAAAACCTTGTGAAAACTGATTAACTTAAATATTTTGCCAATATTTGAGTGCAATAAATCAAAATGTCAAATTTGTGTTGAATCTAAGTATGCTAAGCATTCTTATAAATCTGTTGAAAGGAATTCAAATCCTTTAGAATTGATTCAAAGTGATATTTGTGACATGAAGTCAACACCATCTTGTTGTGGGAAACAGTATATCATAACTTTTATTGACGATTGCACTAGATATTGTTATGTCTATTTGCTAAATAGTAAGGATGAAACAATATATGCATTTAGGCAATATAAAACTGAAGTTGAAAATCAGTTAGATAAAAAGATCAAAATGATCAGAAGTGATAGAGGTGGAGAATATGAATCTCCAATTGCACCATCAAACTACTGCTCCCTACACTCCTCAGTCTAATGAAATTGCAGAAAGAAAAAACCGAACTTTAAAAGAAATGATGAATGCATTACTTATAAGTTCAGGTTTACTACAGAACTTGTGGGGGGAAGCTATCCTTACAGCAAATCAGATACTTAACAGAGTGCCTTACTCAAAGACAAATGTAATTCCATATGAGAAATAGAAAGGTAGAAAACCCAATTTGAAATATTTCAAAGTGTGGGGGTGTCTAGCCAAAGTCCATGTTCCTATACCTAAGAGGGTAAAAATAGGACCTAATAATGTGGATTGTGTATTCATTGGATATGCCACAAACAGTAAGGCATGTTGATTTTTGGTTCATAAGTCTGGAAATTCGGATATTCATGATAATACGGTAATGGAATCATATAGTGTTGAATTTTTTGAACATATCTATCCGTATAAAACTAGACTTGAGTCATCTAGTGGGGGATGTTAACAACCCAGAGAAGAACCAAAAGAGAATGAACAAAATGAAGAAAGTCCAAGATGCAGTAAACGTCAAAAGTCATCTACTTTATTTGGATCAGATTTTGTAACATTTCTTCTAGAAAGTGATCCTCAAACATTCAAGGAAGCAATGTTGTCTAGAGACTCAACCTCTTGGAAGGAGGTTGTTAATAGTGAAATTGAATCAATCTTAAGCAATCATACTTGGGAGTTGCTTGATCTTCCTCCAGGGAACAAACCCTTGGGTTCAAAATGGATCTTTAAAAGGAAGATGAAAGATGATGGTACTATTGACAAATATAATGCAAGACCTATTTTCAAAGGTTTTACACAAAAAGAAGGTCTTGATTATTTTGACACATACTCGGCAGTGACTAGGATTACATCAATTCTTACATTAATTGCACTAGCTGCAATAAATGGTCTTAAAATTCATCAAATGGATGTGAAAACAACCTTATTAAATGGAGAGCTTGAAGATGAAATTTATATAGAATAGCCTGAGGGTTTTGTAGTACCTGGTAAAGAAAAGAAAGTGTGCAAACTTATTAAGTAACTTTATGGGCTAAAACAAGCACCAAAACCATGGCATGAAAAGTTTGATGAAACTATGTTGTCAAATGGATTTAAGATCAATGAATGTGATAAATGTGTTTACATTAAAGATACTCCAAATCAGGAAGTTATTTTATGCCTATATGTAGATGATATTCTTATAATGAGCAAAGACATTGCTAATATAAAAGCTACAAAGCGTATGCTTGCTAGTAAGTTTGATATGAAAGATTTAGGAGTTGCTGATGTGATATTAGGAATTAAAATTCTTAAAACTCCTAACGGTCTAGCATTGTCTTAAACTCATTATATTCAAAAGATACTTGAAAAATTCAAATTTTTGAATTTTAAAAGGGAAAGACTCCAATTGATGTAAATCTTCATCTTGCAAAGAATAAAGGTGAAAGTCAGATCCAATTGGACTATGCTAGCGTATTGGGAAGCTTAATGTATGTCATGAATTGTACACGACTAGACATAGCTTGCGCTATCAGTAAATAGAGTCGATACACAAGTAATCCTAATTATAACCATTGGTTGGCAATGAAGAGAGTTTTGGGATACTTAGATTACATTCAAAACTATGCTTTACATTAAAACAAATATCCAACCGTTCTTGAAGAATATAGTGATTCAAATTGGATTACTTGGTCAACTGAAACAAAATCCACAAGTGGATACGTTTTTAGTATTGGTGGAGGAGCAATATCTTGGAAATCATCCAAACAAACATGTATAGCTCGCTCTACAATGGAGTCTGAATTCATTGCTTTAGACAAGGCAGGTGAAGAAGCTGAATGGCTCCGTAATTTCATAGAATATATTCCATTTTGGCCCAAACCAATGGACCTTATATGCATACATTGTGATAGTCAAGCTGCAATAGGAAGGGCTGGAAGCATTATGTAAAACAGCAAGTCTCGTCACATAAGACGAAGACATAACTCTGTGAGACAACTACTCTCTAGTGAAATTATCACAATTGACTATGTGAAGTCAAAAGATAATGTGTCGGATCCACTTACAAAAGGCCTAAATTTAGAGGGAGTTGAGAAATCATCGACGGGAATGGGACTATGGCCGAGAACAAGTCATCGTGGCAGTAACTCTACCTAGAAGACTGGAGATCCCAAGATCTAGGTTCAAGGAGATAAAACAAAGTCATTGATGACGGTTCAACATTGTCAAAGGAAAAGAAAAAATTATTATTATTTTATGGTCCATTCTCATGATGAGACATTGTTTAGTAATCAGGATAAAGACATAAGGACTTTTTAATGGTTTTTAAGTTAGATACAGGGAATATAAAATGGTGTATCTATGGAATAACACATTTAGAAATCACCTATGTAAGTGTGAAGTGTAAGCCGCTTCAAGGAGAATCTGGTAAGGCCAGTTCTTTAAGCACTTACTATCCAATATGTGTTCATGGCTGAAACGAACAAAACAATGAGAACTAAGAAGAGTTCAAGGGTTGATTGTGTGACATATGTTGTCTAGGTATACACCAAAGCTCGACGGTTCAAAGATATCAAATCTACCGATTGACCGAGTATATCCGATATATGTTCACTATGGAAAGTTTAAAGGGAAACCTACTTATCCAGATACGATTAAGCTTTACCTACAAGAAACACAAGTTTGTTCATGCATATGTTTTAACAATAGACTTCCCCATTCATGTGGGGGATTGTTGGGATTTAGCAAGTGAATGGGAAAGAAAAGAGAGAATATGAAAAGTGAGTGAACTACTTTGGAGGGAAAATGAAAAGTCATTTGCAAAGTGCAAATGAAAAGTCATTTCTCCCATATCGGCAAATGAAAGGGAAATTGTTGTCCTTATAGAAGGAAACACTTCCATTACTTCTTAAAGAGCTAAGAAGAAGATGCCCCCTCGTGCCATCGTCGTAATCGCTCGCTCGGCTTCGTCTTCGGCTTCGACATCGGATTTGGATTTGGATTTGAATTTGGATTTGGATTTGGCAAATTATGTGATTGATTGATAATTTTTTTGGACAAAATTTATTTAATCAGTTTTTGTTAAATCAAATAAATCCTGTTAAAATTATCTCTTATAAATTTGTAGGTAACGGTAACATTCCGAAAAGTTTTTACTCTTTCCGAAATGTTGTTGCTTTCCGAAAAGTCGTTACTTTCAAAAAGGTTGTTATTTTAATAACAGACACAATTTTCCAAAAAATTGTTATTTTTTCGAAAAGACACAACTTTCTGGATAAAATGGGTCTGAACAGATTTCATTGAGTAGACATGTTCCTTGCTGAAAATGGCTATAAAAGGAAGTCAATTTTTGATTTTTTCAAACACTGAAAAAAATTTCCTTCTCTGCATTTATTTTTCTCTCAAATAAAATCAAAGTGTCGATCGATTGAGTCTGTGTGACTTGTTGTTGTTTTAAAGTTCGTTGAAGTTAAAGAAGTTTCAGGTACCGCTATTTCTTTAACAGGTTTAATTCGCTTTATCTTGGGAGAAATTAATCCATAACCTTGGGTAGAGTGAGGGGATTAAATTTCTTATGGAAACACAGTAGTTTCTGTGGACTCGGGTTAATTCTTGTATTTTATGTATTTTCTGCTTCATCTTATTTCTGTTTGTGTTCATTGGTTAACCTTATAAATACATGTTACTAGATTAATGACATGATGATCCATTACGGTTTTGAGGATTCTTTTCGAGTTGGTGCAAGTAGGAGTTTTAGAGTTCAAGTTTTCCTTAAAATTTTAACATCCACTAAAATAAACTCTATTATCAGGAACAAATAATTTCATTAAAAGTTACTAATAATTATAGTTCATATATGAGTGCTATAGAGCCTTATGTAGAATAATTTTACACAAACAAGGAGTCCCAAGCAAATCATTTAAGTTGGATGAAAACTTTGCGTAGGAACAAGCTAAAGGAAAAAGTCAGTTGCTATTGTACTTAGCAAAATGTCCCAGACAGCATAAGCTTACAATTAGTTTGGTAATATTGATCCACAAGTTTGTATCTTATTTAGAGGATCCATGAGGAATTGTTTATGAAGGAAGTTTGAAGAGATGAATGCATTCGCCTAGTTGTTATTTTAGTAGCATTGACTTGTGTTGATGTCCTATATGTTTGTTTTAGTAGCAATGAGTATGCCCCTAGTAGTTGTACATTAGCAGCAATTAGTTGAGCTGATGTACTATTTATTTGTTTTCTAGTTTATTAACGGTTGATAATACAGATCCACAACTTTCCATCATTTTTACAGGATCTGTGAGAAATATTTTATGAAGGAAGATTGAAAAGATGAATGTATGCTCGGAGTTTTGTCTAGAAAATACTTTGGTTTTATTTTTGAGGTTTCTTGGATATATTTGTGGCTTTCAGCATTTTGCTTATTATTTCATTAAAAGTGTTGAGTTTGGTCAACATTGTCATGAGACAACTTTTTTTGGTTGTTTCGTTGACTCCGACATATCGATTCTAGTCTAGTGTCATACTTAGTTTGCATAAATAGGATCCTGGATGACTTCCGGACCCCAACAGAGGATTTTGTTCTTTAGTAATTTACTGATGGTGAAGAATCCATTCCTTTTTCATGATCGCGGGGAGTTTAATCCGTTTTCCTTCGTGTATGGGGTCTTTTGTGCTTTCACGAATCGTCAACTTTGTTGACCTTTGCGATCACGAAAAGGTCACCATGATCGTGAAAGCAATTCAATTCTATCCAATGTCTTTTTAAAAGAGAGGAAAACAACCAGAACCCCATTTAAAATATGATTTTTAGGTGATTTTTGGAGCATTTCTAGTAAGATTTTTGTGATTTTTGTTTGAGTGTGTTCGGAATGTTCCGATTGAGTGTGTCTTATTCCAGGATGGTTGAATCTTCTGTTTCTCTCGTAATTTCTATTATTTCATGTTTATTTCCCTATTTTGAACCCTTGACCTAAATTAAATAATGTTCTTGGTTTAGCTTTATCAAAAATCAGTTTGTACTCATGTTTGGGTTCCAAGTTCATTGAGTTTCTTGAAACCATGTAATATAATCGATTTCATGACTCCATGCACGGTACTGCTTTTGTTTGTTGGGGGTTTCATGATCATTTGAGTCCCTTTATTTGTAATTGCTTTGTAATTATTATTTTTGTGTTCCATTGGTGTTTTTGATAGTGTGACATTGCTACGAGGCTCTTTGGAAGGGCAAAACTCTTGAGTAATCTTTATGTGAGCATGTATTCAACCTTGTATTGACCCTAAGAATTAGTTAGGATTAACTAGAGCTTCACATGTGTTTTATGAGTTGGTCACTTGTTAAAACGATAAGAAACAACTTCAAAAGTTTTGTGTAAAGAGTTTTGAGGTCGAACGTAAAGGAACGATCAAGATATTCAGAAACTAGTATTTTGGTGTTAGTGTGTTCTAGTCCGTTGTCATTTGATTGGTGTGTTGTTTGGAGTCCCAAATTTGTATAAGAGATCCTACTATGTAAGTTGTAACTTTTAGGGGCTAAACGTTAGGGTACGACCTCCTCAAGGACCACCGCAAGGGTTCTTGATGAGGACTCTAGGTTTAGGCCCCAAGCTGCCAAAAGATCACAAGTTACGACCTATGCTTATGTCCCTTAAATCGAGTGATGCCCCGTAACTCAAAGGCATAAAATACTTAGACTATGGAGTCTTTGCAACCTTGAGGAGGCTCTGAACTAAACCACGAGCCAGCCAAATGTCTCGTAACCCCACATATTGTCGGTAGGTGGGACTGGTAGGTCATAAGTGGTTTGCTATCGTGGGTTCGACCAAGCGAAGGGTGGTTTAGTAAATTTCCACAATTTGCTAATTATATAAATGGACGATTATTTTATGTATTTATGTATTATAACATTATTAGATCAATTTAACCATCTTTTAGACTTGAACATAAAATCAAACCTTTCCCTCCCAAAAGTTCTGTCTATAACACCATTAAAGGTTTAGGTCAACCATAAGATAGGAAAGGGGATTTCAACTACCTTAATCTTCAATTTTCATGGGCTTTAAACTAGTGAGGGATGGTGATCTTTCATCCTTTGTTAACCTCTCATTCAAGGAGTCCGATCAGAGGTTTTTCAAAAGTTTTTAATATTAAAAAGTCTTAGTTTCTATTCTAAGCATGGGTTCATTGGTACAGTGTTTTCAAAACCACTGTTTTGATCATTTAAAGTTTGATTATATTTTTTAAGATGATTATATATGAAATTCCTTAGAAATAACCATGAACTCACTAAACTTCTGAATTGACTTATGAAGTGGGTTTAGTAATTATGATTGCATGTTGGTGGAATTAAACTTAATCTTAATTGTTTATTGGTTTCTATTGTTATGTATGACTATTGATGGTGCTGTTTGAAAATTGAGTAACGGTGATCATATCATTTGAGAGCGGTAAGCTGACTTTGCTTCTTGAATATAGTATAATTGTTCTTGTATTGGTTTGATCCACTTATGGTGGAGGTGTTTACTTTTAACATGTCTTGTGATCATAGACTTGAATTCATTAGATGATTGAGTGAAATATTTTCATTATATATAGGTATGGATATGTACTATAAAGGTTATGTATGCGGTTCTTAAAGATAGCATGATTACTAGTGTATAACTATTTTCTCAATTGTAATCTAATGAACGAATCTACGATTTTAGATGGATGTCATCACGTTAATTAAGGTGGAGTGTCTAGTAGAAATCTGAATATTCCTAATACCTTTCCAATGAATTAACTAATGATCGGTTTTGATGGATATTCTCTCATTAGTTGAGGCGAGGTATTTAGTAGTAATCCCCTAACATATAATTAATGAATATGATGAACGTCTTATACTCCATGAGGATAAGGTTAAGCACCGAGAGGATATGAAAAAAATGAGTGTTCTCCCGTGATTTTAGGAGTGGTACTTAGTAACAATCTCTAGAGATGGATACCCTCATCATAGTTTAGGAGGGTTATCTTGTATCAATCTCCCTCTCTAATAACTATGAGCCTGTATAGGTTTATAACTAGGTACCATTTAACCTAGAAAGAATGACCCTACCTTAGGCAAGTGGGATGGATCCCTCATCCTGTACGGGTTTAACAAGGATTCCATGTCAAACTCTCATGGTCTATGTCGTTTAAGGCATACCCCCACAATAAAAATTAATTAACTATGGCTTACCTTGGGTGAAATACTTAGTATTGGTGGTGGAATGGTAAGCAATCTATGAACTTCACAAGTAGATATTTGATAGAGGTCATGGTGGGTTCCCTATGATGTTAATGAATGAATAGGTTCTTATATGATGTTAATGAAGTATGTTGAACTTATTTCTAATGAGTAATGAAGGTGTTATTACTTGTTGAATATGATTTGCCTAGTCTAGCGTGACTTTATAGAACCACAAAGTGTGAGTAGTAGAATGGGATTCTACTGGCACATTGCACTACTGTGACTTGGAGTTATCTTAGGTGATGGTTCTGATGTTAAGGTGGTGTCTTAAGATGTGATTATATATTCACGAATATATATGGTCATTTGATAAAGATTACATGAAAATTTACTTTTAGTAACCTTAAGGTGATGTTTTTGTATGGAGGGTGGTAAAGGACACTATATATACATTGTACTAAGTGTCACTTGAGGGTTGGTTGGGGTAAGGAGTTAAGGTAAGAAGAAGGTAATGGGTTATATGTATTAAATATTTCTAAAATATGATAAATATCTTCGTATGTTATTGATTTCCATGCCTCTTAAATAGTTTTGTTTGAGGTTTTACTGAAATGACTTAAATACATTGCTTTCAACTAAATGACCCCTTTCTATCATGTTTTGGTATGGTAATCAAACTTAGTGCATATTTTTATTAACACCATATTCTTCTTGTTTTTACTATAAAGTGTAGGTTGTGGTGACTAAAGGATCCTTTCAGATTGAAGTGCTTGGATTTGCTATTCCCAAGTATTTGTATATCCACAAGCATTCAAGTACACTTATCATAGGAGTTTCTTTAAATTCATGTAATAGACTTCTATTATTTTTATTTCAATTGTAAAGGGATGTGTCTGTATTATGTTGATACGTGCTTATGTTCATGATGTTGAGACTTAGTGTTCCATTGGTCTAATAAATGAGCTTTTGATTCTTGAATTTATTGAATTCTTTTTTTATTCTACAGTATCTTTATGCATATGGGATGAATGAATGATAAGGGATCCTATAAGACCTCTTTGAGGTCAAGTACATCGTGTTACAACTCAGGGGTGCTCTAGTGTCGTGACAAGCCTTAAGGTAGGCGATGGTATCTACTTTTTAAAATAATCCCTTTTAGATATATGATAATCTATTAGTGTTGTATGATTTGGTTTAACCTTACGATTAGCTTAGATTTTGAAGCCATGTTGATTTATGGCTATGGATTGATTGTTTAGGTAGTATTAGTCATATGACTTAGTTTAGGTTGCCCTTATTCTTATTGATTGGCATCCTAAGAAATTCTCATAGGTCACATGAAACAAAGGATTGTTGTGTGCTTTTAAATTTTTACTCGGTTTATATATCTCTTCTTGAATTTATGATTTCTTTCTCAATTATAAAGTTGTTCGTCTTGAGTTTGTGATCTATATGTTGGTGTTCTTGGTTAGCCCCCTTTTGGTGTGACGAAAATTCTTCCAAATTTTCTACTGATGAAATGAAATGATTGTGATAATGTCTTGGAGGGGTGGCACTTTTGGGATGATCTTTGATTGAAATGACTAGGAATTAAAAAGGGAAAAAACTTGACTTTAATGCGTTAAAAGTATGGGACACCCATTTGATTTAAGAGTGATAAAAATCCCTTTTAGTTTATTATTTTTATGTTTTCAATGTCTTTTACTCTAATGAGCTCACTTAATCAATTTGGGTAGCCCATTGTCTTAGGCAGGGGTACAAACTCTCATCAAAATTTATATTAATGGTAACCTCTGTTTGCCATCCTGGGCGGCCCGTGGGTAAATCTATCACAGTTAGTGGCTTTCAGTTAAGCTTGAGGTATCATTCTAGGAAGCATGATGTTTCTTTTGGGCTTACATGCTTCCTTACTTGGTTTTCAAGGCATTATAGTGTGACTTGGATTTTAGTTCTATTGAGTGTATTATGACTTATGCATAACTTGTGGCTTAATCTTTGATATTGTCTTATCGTTCTTTATATTATATGTTTCATATTGACAT
Source organism: Solanum chilense (assembly GCA_032847665.1). Lineage (NCBI taxonomy): Eukaryota > Viridiplantae > Streptophyta > Magnoliopsida > Solanales > Solanaceae > Solanum > Solanum chilense. The sequence goes on from CM064966.1 coordinate 26,439,228, forward strand.
TTATGTAAATGTCAAAAATAAATGTCATATATCTCATACCAATATTTAACTAATTATTGAAAATAAATGTCATATATTTCTCATACCGACATTTACCTAAATGTAAAAAATAAATATCGTATATCTCATACTGACATTTAACTAAATATCGAAAATAGATGTCATATGTCTCATACTAACATTCACCTAAATGTCAAAAATAAATGTCATATTTCTTATCGACATTCACATAAATGTCAAAAATAAATATTGTAATAATCTTACCAACATTTACATATATGTTGCAAAGTAAATGACGAAAATTATTTTCAACATTTACCTGAATGTCACAAATTCTTTGTGATAATTACCTAAATGTCAGAAACATTCTCGACACTAATATCTACGACATTTTTTCCAAATGTAAAATAAATGTCGGTAAACAAATTTGTGATATTTAAACATCATCATACAACATTTCGAAAATGTCATTGTATCTCCACTTTATCTGGTATGCTATTTTTTTTCTTTTATCATGTACATTTGACATAGTGAAATTTAAGATATGTACCCATGCTTGACGAAAATGTTCATTTTATATGCTATATAAAAATAGTTGGTTCAGAAGGCCTTGACATTGTTTACTATATTCAAAATATCTTTGTGAGTTCAATTTTTTTTAAAAGGTCAAAATAAAAGGGGTAGTCTTCCCAAGACAAGTTTTTCTTTTAAGAACAACGCACACCTGATTCTCACTAAAAAGAGAGACGTAGGCATCCTTTTTAGGGTTCGGTGTTTGTAAAAATTGCTGCTTTATTTTTATTTTTTTAAAAAAAAATTACTTTTCTTTCTTCACTCTATTAGAGTTTGTCATAAAAACGTTAATTGGATTCTATTTAAAGGTAAAATGGCACCATCGACCAAAGGACAATGTTCAAAAAGGCCCAGAAGCGTAGGAATTCCAGAGTTAATGATCGTAGATACTATACCAAAAGATTTATGGCAATGGTGGACAGACATGGGAAGCCATGAGAAAAAAAGAGAGTAAAGGAACACTTGGGGGATTTAGTGCATCTTATGGAGATTGACCCTAGAAGGGATGTGGTCGAGGCATTGATTCCATTTTGGGATCCCAAAAATATGTATTTTGTTTTTCTGACAGTGAGATGACACCAACTTTGGAAGAAATTGCCGGATTCATGGTGAAGGGGTCTACTGTTCGAGGCGCTGATCTCAGCAATAAAAGACCCATAATTTCGAAACATGTTGATGCCAAAAAATTCCTGGAACTGCTCAAGATTAATCAAATAGAGAAAGAGAGTTTGAAAATGGGTGGGTCTCATTGGACTTTCAATACCATAGATACGGCCAAAGGAATTGATTCAAGAACTATCAAAACCAGTTGACTAGTCAAAGGGGTGAAGAGGCTTGGAAGGTAAATGGATTCTTTGCTTTTATGGTCGCATATTTGGGGCTCATTATTTTCCCCCAAAAGGGACAAGCATATTGACATTCGTCTGGTTGGTGTGGTGAAGGCGTTGACCATGATGGAAAGTTCAACTATTATTCCTATGATCCTAGCAGATATGTTTCGTGCATTGACTAAATATTTAAGTGGGGAAATGTACTTTGAAGGCAATAATATTTTTCTCCAGATATGGTTTTTGGATAAGCTTTGTCACCATGATCGTGCTCCTAGGTTTACTCTAAATTGGTGCAACTATGTTTCCTTTCATAAGGTAAGGGAACCCAAAATTGATTTTTCCAAAAGGAATTACAGCGTGTTAAGAAAAACTTTCAGTGATCACATCTTATTAAATAGTGTGGAATTATTACTGGTTCCCAGCTAAGGATATCATTTGCATGTCTAGTGGTATCTCATTTCTTGTGTTGATTTGTCTTAGAGATGTTCAACCATATGTCCCACTTTGGGTTATGCGTCAACTAGCCAGAGTTCAAGAAATCCCGCCCAATGATGATATGAGTAGGTTTGCATATGACACTCCACCAGGTTTTTCTTTTAATATCGAAAAGATTATAAAGATTTGGTACGAGAGTATTATTTTTTAGATAAGTGAAATGGTTGTGGAGAAAGATAAAAAATGGTGGTTCCTAGGTACCTATCGTGGTTTTGTGATCCAATTACATTTGATGAAACTCCCGAAGGATCCAGAAGAAAAAAAAAGAGATCAACATATTATAAGACATTTGACAAAAGAGTTGGAGAAGGCCAAAGCAACCATTGCACGGCAATAAGTACAGGTCCAAAGAGGAAAAAATCACAAGTTAGAGTTGCAAGATATGGAAGGAGATTGAAGCATGAAGAGGGAAGATTAGCCAAGTTGAAGGAAGAATTGCATAGTACAATCCAACTTGGCACTACCGATAAAAAAAGGAGAAGGGTTTTGAGATATCTCGATTGAAGAGGGACTTAGTGGTATCCGAAGAGGTTGTGCATTACCAAAAGGTACAACTTAAGCGGCATAAGGAAAAATTCTAGAAAGAAAGATCGTGTTGGATGCATCACTTAGATGAATGTAAGAGAAAAATCAGTCATTATGTTGATATTGAAGAGGGGCAAAGACAACTGATCATCGAGAGAGCAACACTTCGCCATCAACTTGAAGCAGTAGAAGGGCGAGAGGCCCTCTTGAGGAATAATGTTGGTGATCATCAGGCTTTGTTAAATGATTGTCATCTAAACATGGGGATGGATAGTCTTCAAGTTCATCAACTGGCAGAGCAAATCTCATATGTTATTAAAAATCAGTGCCGTATGAATGATAAAGAAGTTGTTGAGCAAGCACGGACCATTGTTCCCCATCTGCCGAAGGTGTTGCTGAATTTGTATGAGACCTTTGGAAGAAAAACAAAGCCCCAAGAAAGTGATGAAGATTGAAGAGATGTTTTAGTTGTTTTTTTTTGTTCGTTTCATTTTGTTTGTTGAAAGATTTGGTTTTCAGTTTAAGATTTAGTTTTAAAGGATATTATGTTGATCTAGGTTGTGTTTAAACCTTTTGATTTTGTTGTTTTCTTGATGTTTTGGCGAATAAATTCCAAATTAATTTTTTTTAGTTGTCTATATCTTTGAACTACGTAATTATCTGATTCACGCAGTAACATGATACATAGGCAACCTCCAAAGGGTCCGATCAGAATTTCTTTTTCAAAACTTTTTCTTTTTACAAAAAAAAAAGACAATAAACAAAGCAAAGATGGGATGAAACAATGACCTTCTGAACCCATGCTACGAAGTGATTAATAAGTTTGTGATTTATTTATAAAATTGTCTAACCCCTAACAAGTTTGTGCATTTCACATCAAGTCTAGTTAGCTTTTGGTGGTTGGTTTGTGGTAAACTAGCAGAGCACTCGTACTTTAATTGGTCTAAGATAAGAGAGTCAATGACAACCAATACTGAAACTATGGTGAAGTCTGCGGATTCTACAATTGATTAAACAAGAGAGATAGTAACTGTTGAAAAAAATGGACGTTGAGACATATGATGGAACTATTGTGGAAAGACTGGGCCAATGGATAAGAACCACCAACGACTATTCGTGGATTTCTTGAGATCACTGGTATCCAATCTTCATCTTCTCAGGTCCCAATATCAGAACCTTTTTTCCCTCAAGGGTATGGTCCATTTTATAATTATGGGGGCCGACCATCAAAAAAACATCCTCAAGGTATGCCATTAAGGAGTACTCCTACTGTTAGAGCAGTTGCACCGGTCTATACACTCCAAGAACCGACTGTGACACAAAGAGCATCGCAAAAGGGACAGTTCACCACTCATCCGGAGCAGTACTATACTCTTGTGATAGAATTTGAGGTCCCTTACTCTATTTAATTCGACTTCCCCATTGATATTGAGAGGCCCACTCCAGGCTCAGAGCAAGAAGAAATGTTGGAAAAATGAAAAGCATCGAGCAACACATGAAGAACATGCAAGGGTTAGGAGAGAACAAAAGTGTTGCATTCAAAGACTTGTGTAGATTCCCAAATGTCCACCTGCCACCTGGGTTCAAAACCCTTAAGTTTGATAAGTATGATGGACACGGTGATCCCATAGCCCACCTTAAGAGATATTGTAATCAAATTCGGGGTGCAGGGGGTAAAGAACAATGGCTCATGGCTTATTTTGGTGAGAGACTGACTTGTGTTGCCTCAGAATGGTTTATAGACCAAGAGATTTCCTACTGACACATAAGGGATGATATAGCTCATGATTTTGTTAGACAATTATAGGACAATGTCGACATTATGCCAGATCATAATACACTCTCCAATACAAGAAAAAAACTAAGTGAAAGCTTTAGATAATATGCTATCAAATGGAGGGAACAAGTAGCCCTAGTCAATGCCCTATTAAATGAGCAAGAATTGTTTGATATCTTCATAGAGACTCAAGATCCTTACTACTTCCACCACCTCACAGCCCCATTGGGAAGACCGTTTCACACAATAATAAAAATTGGGGAAATGGTCGAAAGTGGTCTCGAAATAGGAAGGATCGTAATCCAGGCAGCAATCAAAGCTACCACACAGGCAACTCAAGGTGGTTCAATAAGTTTTGTAATTCATAAAAGAAAGAGGAAGTTATTTCACTGGCATCAGGGTTAAGGGGAGCTTAGAAAAAGTCTAATTGTCCTTACACGTCAGTTCAGGGACAAGTTAGCTATCCTCAACGTTTTTACCCTTATGCCCCTCAATATCCTGTATCTCCATCTCGGTACACGGTCTTAAATGCTCAGTCATATGTGCATCCTCCCAATCGCCCAGATTTTTGGGGCCTATCCCAAGGAAACTTCTCTCGCAACGGCCACCCTATCAGGTCCTTTATAAGTCTCCTCTTATGACGAATTATGCTTAAAATCATGCACAGAAAAAGAAATTCACTCCACTAGGAGAGTCATACTCCAACTTTTTTCAAAAGTTAAGAATGATAGGAGTGATTGAATGTATCCCGCCACATCGTCTGAATCTAAAATCTCTAGGTATCCAAGACAATGAAAGATGTGAATACCATTCAGGATCCCCAGGACAGAGCACTGATAATTGTTGGACCTTGAAGGGAGCAATAGAGAAGCTAATCGAGCATGGAGTTGTTGTTGTGACAGATGATCAAAACAATCCAAGTGTGACCAATGACCCACTTCTAGCTGAAAAAAACTTAGTGGGTATGGTTTGTGATGATCAAGAGTACAAATTACTCAGAAAAGTGGGAAAGTTGTTTAGGAATATCGGAGAGGAAGACAAGTCAATGAAGAGTTTAGAACGAGTTGCATCTCAGAGTGTGGAAGGTGTCAATATTGACACCAAAGTCTTGTGTGTCCCAGGGTTTTCAAAGGGGATTGATGTTCGAGCAGCTATGCCAAAGTTATATGCATCAAAAGGCTTTTCACTAACACAACATGACCAATGTTGCTTGACCAAGTTGAAAGAGCCTGTGTTTGTTAAACACGTTCAACAACTTCTAGTAATTGATTCAAAGGTTGTCCCTTGGAACTATAACAAAACCGCAGTGGTTTATCGAGGAAAGGAGATCGTCGAAAAAGTTGATGATTCGGGGGACTTGACATGTGTTATTCTCAAGAAGAATTAAGAAAATGGAAGATGACTGAAAATATCCAAGTACCACTAAAGAAAGCAAGTACTGAGGAAGAAAATGTAGAATTGCTAAAAAGGCTTAAGGTTCCAGATTACTCTGTCGTGGAACAATTGAAGGAGACGCCTGCAGAGATTTCACTGTCGTGTCTACTTTTGCACTCAGAAGAACATCGTCTTGTGTTGAATAAGGTTTTGAATGAGTACATGTGCCAAAAAAGACCACAGTAAATCTGTTGGAGAATATGACCAAGCGCGTCTTTGAGTCAAATGCCATCACTTTGACTAATGATGAGTTGCCCAAGGAGGGAGATAGACACAAAAATGCTTTGCATCCGATAGTGACATGTAAAGGTAACTATGTAAAGAGGGTCATGATAGATGGAGGGTCAGGGGTAGACATATGTCCTCTTTCTACGCTGCAAAGCTTTCAAAGAATTCGCCTAATAATGTACTTGTGCAAGCTTATGACAGCTCAAGGAGGGTTTTTTATTGGTGAAATCATGTTAAACATGAAAATTGGGCCAATAGTCTTTATCATTGTGTTCCAAGTAATGGATATGAAAACATCTTATAATTTTCTCCTAGGGAGGCCATGGATCCACATTGCTCGAGCCGTCCCATCAACTCTACATCAAGTTGTCAAGTTTGAATACAACATTCAGGAAATCATTGTTCATAGGGAAGCTGATTCACCTATTTACAGAGATCCATCTGTCTCATACATTGAGGAAAAGGAAGGATGTGATTATGTTGTTTGCCAGTCTTTTGAGGTTATATCAATTGATCATTTTGAAGAAAGAGAATATATCATCCAATCATGTATCTCTTCTTCCGCTTTAATGGTAGCAATGACGATGCACAAATATGGTTATCAATCCGGTAAAGGTTTGGGAGCATATTTGCAGGGAATCGTGGATCCCATTACTCTCTTAGGAAACCAAGGCACCTCTGTCCTCGGATACAAACAAAGCAAGAGAAATGGAGATAAACCTAAGAACCACAAAAGGATTGATTGGTCGTTGCCACAACCTATTCCCCATATTTCTCATTCTTTTATCAAACCTCAGGGTCAAGAATTGAAAGATTCATTAACTCTTGAAGACATTGAAGAAGGTATTGAGGATCCCTGTCACTTGTTTTGTGAAGTAAATATGGTCCAAGTTGGTGAAGGTACAAGTCATGCCAATATGCAGCTCGTGGGCTCAGTTGTTGAGTTAAGCCATTGGGAAGCCACTCCTTTCCCCATAAGGAAGGAGTCGTGGTAGTTTGTTTTGCTACTCTTTTGTATTTTTTTATTCTCAGGGTTATGGCCAAAATAGTTCAAAGTATTTTGTTATTGTTAACCTTTATGTCCCTTTTTGTTGTAAATGAAATAAAATTTTAGTTTCATTGTAAAATTTTGTCTTTTTTCCTCCCTTAATTTCTATTCTCTATTTTTCAGTTCTGTAAATTCCAGCTTTGATAACATGACATGTAGGCGGAATTCACTCCCTGATTTCAAAGATTTGTTTATTCTTGAATAACCAAGTGAAGAGGTTAAATATGATGAAAAAGAGGCCTTTAGGGAAATTAATAGGGAACTGGAGTAGTTCGAGCACAAACAAAATCCTAATCTTAGTTAAACTGAAACAATCAATTTGGGAAATTCTAAGGATGTTAAGGAAATAAAAATAAGTTAAAATATCAATCAGGAAATTAGAGAGGAAATAAAACAACTTTTGTTTGAATACAAAGATGTATTTTCTTGGTCTTATGATGACATGCCCGGTTTTAGTGTTGATTTAGTGGTTCATAAGTTGCCTGTTTATCTTGATTTTCCACCCGTCCAACAGAAAAGAAGGGAATTCAAAACGGACGTGAGTGGAAAAATCAAGGAAGAAATAATGAAACAACTGAATACAAGGTGATCCAAGTTATTTGTTACATTACTTGGTTGGCAAATGTTGTTCTTGGGCCGAAAAAGGATGGAAAGAAAAGGGTTTCTGTTGACTATCGGGATTTGAACAGGGCTAGTCCAAAAGATAACTTTCCATTGCCAAATATCCACAACCTAGTTGATAATTGTGCAAAACACGAGATGCAATCTTTTGTGGACTGTTATGCAGGATATCATCAAATTTTTATGGTTGAAGAGGACGCACAGGAAACTGCTTTCACCAATCATCAAATTTTTATGGTTGAAGAGGACGCTCAGAAAACTTCTTTCACCACTCCTTGGGGAACTTATTTTTACATGGTCATGCAATTTGGTCTTAAAAATGCTGGGCTATGACCACCATGTTCCATGATATGATTCATAAAGAAATTTAAGTATATGTCGACGACGTAATCATAAAGTATAAACACAAGTTGATCATGTGCAAGATCTTAGAAAATTCATGGAAAGAGTGCGAAGATATGACCTCAAGCTTAATTCAGCAAAATCTGCATTCAGAGTTCCATTTGGAAAACTTCTGGGTTTTATTGTCTGTAGAAGGGGAATTGAATTGGATCCCTCAAAAATAAACGCCATTCGAGATTTGCCATCCCCGAAAAATAAGACCGAAGTCATGAGTCTACTTAGGAGGTTGAACTACATCATCAGGTTTATTTCTCAATTCACAAACACATGTGAGCCCATTTTCAAACTTCTGAAGAAAGATGTTGTTGTCAGATGGACAGAAGATTGTCAACGAGCTTTTGAAAAAATCAAGGAGTATTTGTCCAACCCTCCCGTGTTGGTACCGCCTGAACCTGACAGGCCTCTCTGTCTATATCTTTTAGTAATAGATAATTCCATTGGTTGTATTCTCGGTCAACATAATGCTACATGAAGGAAGGAGCAGGCTATCTACAATTTGAGCAAGAAATTCACTAGTTGTGAGGTCAAGTACACCCTTTTGGAAACGACGTGTTGCGCCCTAACTTGGGTATCTCAAAAGTCAAGTCATTGCTTAATGTCCAACACAACTTACCTCATATCAAGGATTGATCCTTTAAAGTACATCTTTCAGAAGCCAATGCCAACTGGCAGACTCGCAAAACGGCAAATTTTTCTCACTAAATTTGACATTATATATGTCACTCGACCTGCAATTAAGGCCCAACTGTTGGCAGACTACTTGGCAGAAAACCCTGTCGATGGTGATTACGAATCATTGGATACATATTTTCCAGATGTATAGATTAACTCAATTGAAGAAGTAGGTTCAATTAGAAATCAATCTTGGAAATTGTACTTTGATGGAGCAACCAACACAAAAAGCAGAGGAATTTGGACAATTTTAATATCACCCACAGGGCAACATTACCCTGCAACAGTTGGACATTGCTTCTTTTTTACAAATAACACGACTGAGTATGAATCTTGCATCATGGGTCTAAATATGGCAATAGATTTGGGTGTGAAAGAACTAATTGTGTTGGGAGATTCTGATTTGCTTATCCGACAAGCTCAAGGATAATGGAAAAGGCGAGACCTCAAGATCCTTCCATACAGACAATGTGTGGAAGATCTTAGCAAAAGGTTCATGTACATCGAGTTTAGATACATCCCCAGGTTTCATAATGATTTGGCCGATGCCTTGGCTACTTTGGCCTCAATGATTCCCTATCCTGGAAACATTTACATCACCCCATTAGAGATTCAAGTTCAGGACAACCATGGCTATTGTAATACAGTAGAAGCAGAACCTGATGGTGAGCCATGGTACTCAGATATCAAGAATTTTTTTAAGACAGGGAGATGCCTACAACATGCCAACATAAGCCAAAAAAAGAACTATTAGATGTCAGGCTAATGGTTTCTTTTCGAGCGGGGATGTTTAATATAAACAAACTCCTGATCTTTATTCATTGAGATGTCTCGATGCTGACGAAGCCAAGAAAATTATGAATGAAGTGGAAGTTGGGGTATGTGGACGACACATGAACGTATATGTATTTGCAAAAAAGATACTCCAGGTGGAGTAGTATTGCCTTACCATGGAAAGGGATTGCTTTCACTTTGTGAAAAAGTGTCATCAATGTCAAATCCATGGTGATCTCATTCATTCACCTCATTCACAGTTGCACCCCATGGTTGCTTCTTGCCCCTTTGTTGCATGGGGAATGGATGTAATCGGACCAATTGAGCCAAAAGCCTCTAATGGACATCGATTCATATTTGTTGCAACTGATTACTTCACCAAATGGGTGGAGGCGATAACTTTCAAACCAGTCACTAAGAAGGCGGTTGTAGATTTTGTTTATCCAATCATTAATTGTCGATTTGGTATCCCAAGAGCTATCATCACAGATAATGTTGCAAACCTCAATAGTAATCTGATGAAGGAGGTATGCAAGTTGTTCAAATTTGAATTCCGTTCAATACGCACACGTCCTTTATTCATGGGAATTACGCACCATCCTTTGTTCATGTGCAATATGCACCTGTTTGAATTTCGTGCATTATGCACCAATCTGAATTCCGTGCAACAAGCACACGTCCTTTATTAATGGGCAATACGCACCATCCTTTGTTCTTGTGCTGTACACACCTGTCTGAATTTCATGCAATATGCATAAATATTAATTACGTGCAATGCGTACATATCCTTTATTCATAGGCAATACACACCATTCTTTGTTCATGTGCAATACGCACCTACATGAATTTCATGCAATCCGCACCAATCTAAATTCCGTGCAACAAGCACACATCCTTTATTCTGGGGCAATGCGAACCAATTTGAATTCATGTGGAATTCATGTGCAATACGCACACATCCTTTATTCATGGGCAATACGCACCATCCTGTGCACATGTGCAATACGTACCTGTCTGAATTTCGTACAATACGCATCAATCTGAATTTTTGTGTAGTGCGCACCTGTCCTTTTTCGCATGCAATACAGATCAATTCTCCATTAATGGGCAATACGCACCATATGCATATCTGGAGCAATATGTAACAACATTCATAGGTTATAAACACCTTGTTCACATTTTGTGGATACATCCAATCTTAGGACAATGCGTCTTATTTGGAACTCTTAGGGAAACACTCCTCACTTAACCTATGCATTCTAGGGTTATACTTCCTAGTTCAAGATTCTCATATATTTTCTTCTTTCCTAAAGGAAACATATTCTTCATGGGTTATTAATTTTTTAATCTTGAGTTTTCAGTTTCAACAACAAACTCAAGTTAAAACATGCACTTAAGAATGATCCACCAGCCACCATGACAACATCAAGATCGATCTCAAAGATAATGAACAGAGAAAGTGAATGATCTAGACAAGATCCTAAGAAGATACATCAATTAGGGATATTATAACATTTATAATGTCGAGAGACATAGTTCTCTAACTCTTTTCTTTGTAACTACAGGCAGTAGATGATACAAGCAATATGAAGAAATCTTTTGGCCACCGTTTCCGATAGTTTCGGTTATCAAAGTTTCTCGAACTACACTGATCATATTTCCTTTTAATCAAGGATATGTAGGAAATCTCTGAAGCAAGGTTCAGTCAACTTTTACAAAATGGCTTCATCGGAGTTTGAAACAGTAAAAAATTAGCCACTTTGTTTACTTTCTTTGCTTGGAAACTCTTCATGTCTCCAAGCAAAGAAGGGCATGCTGTGAACACCTAATTTTATACGTGTTTATTTATTCCTATAAGATTTTAGTAAGGAATATTATTTTTATTTGTATTTTGGGTATTTGTTTTTATTATTTTATTGGCTCAAATGATCCAATTTTGTTTAAATTGGGCTGATTTAGATCAATTCTGATGGCCTAATCGATTGACACGGTCAATAGAAATGATCAAGATTGAATCTCAACCATTCATGATATTTTGATATAAGTGCTAATATTTGACCCAAACAAAAATACAAAACTCCAAAAAATTAGAATTTTTTTATGGTAGATTTTTTTTATTTTTCTTCTTCCCCTTACTACCATGCCGCCGGTCGGCCACCGCTGCCGCCACCACCGCCCGGTGGCTACAACATTTTTGGCAGGAAAAATATTGAAAAATTTACCATCTTTTCCTTTCACCCTCCTCTACCTAAATCTACAAACCTTTCATCCATATCTATAGCCAAACTCCGTAGATCTAAGGAAAACCAATATGGATTTTTACTTTTTTCCTTAGATTTATAAAGGTCCGGTCATTCCCTTCCCAAACCCTTTACATAAATGTGTAGAGCTCTTCAAAGGCTATCATTTGATATAAACATTAAGTTCAAAATCCGTCAAAAAATTTTCCGGCAAACTTTTCCGGCGACCTTCATTTACCCGAAAGTTATATCAATCTTCCCCCCCCTCTCAATCTTTATCAAAATTCATCATTATGTTTTTTTCGTTTGACCATATAAGTCATTTGATGTCGGATTTGTGTTATTAATATTTTTTTTAGTTTATCATGTTGATGTTGTTGCTTGAAGAATTATTACTATTTATTTATTTATTTTGTTTCATTTTATGTTTTTTTTTCTGCATTATTTTGTTGTGTTTGATCTTTAAAATTGTTTAGATGTTTAGATTTGTGTTAGTGGGTCAATTTGTTTGGGTCTTGATGAAACGGGTCAACATTTGGGCCCTATTTTGGATTTTTTCAGATGGCCCATTAGCTATTATTCAAACAATGAATAAAAGAAATTGGTCATCTACATGACATTGGGGCTTATTTTTAGATTTTTTCAGATGGTCCATCAGGTTTTATTCAAACAATGAATAAAAGAAATGGGTTATCTACATGACATTTGGGTCTTTTATTTTTAAGGTGACCCATTAAATATTATTCAAAAATTGAATAAAATTAATGTGTCATCTAAATGACATTTGGGCCTATTATTTTTTGATAACTCATATAACTATATTCAATTAATGAATAAATTAAATGGGTCATCAAAAATGGCAAATGAATCATTCAATTAATTTGTTTTGTTAAAACAAAAAAAATTATTGGCCATCTTGGGTGTTACCTTAAGAAAACAAAGAGTCCAATGCATGCATTGGCTCTTACGTTTTCAAGAAAAGTGGGAGGTTGAATGTTCAACACCTATTTAAACCCCCTTCCTTTTTCAAAAAGAAAAAAGAGGAAAAATAAGAAAAAAAATAGAAAGAAAATTAGAAGAAGAAAAAAAAACAAAAAAAAAATTCTTCTGCTTAAAAAAAGAAGAAGATATTTCTCTTGGGTTATATTGGGAATTCAATTGAATTTGCTTATATTATTTGCTTTTCATCAATTGTATGTATTTGTTTTTACATTTCAATGTAATCTTGAATTAATGTATATGTTTTTTTTTTTGATAAATTGTTGATTATTTTTCCTAAATTCATTAGGATTCTCGTATGATTATGTTTATCCTTATGTTACTTAGTTTGTATATTTTTATTAGTTCATTCTATAGTTTTTCTCATATGATTGTGTTTATTATCATGTACATATATATTATTAATCATATTTAGGTTAAATGTTAGCTTTAGTAAGTAAAAAGTTAGGTAAAATAAATATAAAAATCGCATTTTTTTTTAGGTTTTTGGTAACTTTCTTTTTGAAAAATGATTTTAAGAAAAAAATAAAAATAAAAAATGTAAAACTAGTCATTTTTGCAAAAGGGTTTAATCTGGTCATTTTTGCAACAAAAGAAAAATGTAAATTTGGTTATTTCTGCAAAAAAATGTAAATCTTGTTATTTCTGCAAAAAAATATATGTAAATATTGTCTTTTTTTAAAAAAATAAAAATAAAAATAAAATTTTCTTCAATAAAATATTTGAATTGACTATTAAAGTGAAAATACGAATTTGACTAATTTGACTTATTAATCTAACAATTAGAAAATTTTTTATTTTGCAATCTTCAATCAAATAAGTCAAGGTAGTCATTTTGTAATTTTTTTTTTACCAAATTGGTTATTTCTTAAATTTTTATCAATATAAAAAAAGAATTAAAACTAGTATATCATTAGTTTGAAAGAGTTAATAGTAATTTTGTAAAAGTTTTTTTTTTTTGGTAAAACAATATATATAAATGCTAGAAATTTTTTAATAATAATAAATAACTAAATACTAATAATTTCTTGGTCTATATGTTGTACCATTTTCTTTTATTCATTTTTATCATTATTTTTTTTTTTAAAAAAATGAGTAATTAATTATTGTGTTTTGTTTTCTTTAAAAATAAAATAAAACTTGAAATACCATCATATGTTCGGTTATGATCCTTGGTGTGTATTCTTTTCTTAAAAGAAGGGTTTTGTGTGCGGTTACGCTCTTAGGCAAACAATTTTTTTTTTTTAAAAATAGTAATTAATACAATTTTCCCCTTTTATCAAAAATAAATAAATAAATTATTTTAGCCAAAAATAAGTTAATAAAGCGACCGTGCTAGAACCACAGGACTCGGGGGGTGCCTTATACCTTCCCTCCGATAAATAGAATTCCTTACCCAATCTTTGTTTTTCGTAGACCATAACAATTTTTTTTTATTTATTTTAAACTAAAAACTATCTGGTGACTTGTAACACCTAAAACTCAATTCCAAGTCGCTACTCTACAAAAAAATTAAAATATATATTTTTTAAAACCCGTCATATCCTCAACAATTGTAAAAAATAAAAGAGGTGTGACAAGTAGGACTGGGGATATTATTTCTTAACATGATCAATTTTTAAACCATTTTCAAAGAAAGCATGTTGTCATCATTCAAGCACAATAAAACCTACATATCTCTTCAATAACAACTTGGGCAAGTTCTAAATTAAGAAACATAACTTGGATATCATAACAAAACTCACCACTCATGGCACAAGTTTTATACAAAAAGGATCAATTTCAACACAAAATCATGTCATGTAGAAGGTTCATTTCAGATCAAATTGTACATTTTGATAACATACACATAAATGCATTTATACAACCCTTCTCATAAAGTTACAGCTTCAGCACAACCCATCCTACGACAAAAATGTGGAATTGCCCTTAATACAGTAGTCATCTGTCTATCATTGGGCATCATGACTTGATCTATAACTATGAACTCAATCCTAATAAAGAAGAAAAATCTTTTGGTATTTTTGTATAGTTCAAATGGACTATTTATGGATAAAGAACCAAAAACAACTACCAATGAACCCAAAATCAACTTAAAACTAGAAACCTCTATTCAAACACAAAATATGTATATATCAAATATGTTTTTTCACCCTACCCCACACTTATACAATAGTACTATCCCAAGGGCATTATAAAATCTCAATAAATTTTGCAAGGCAAGGTAAAAACAACTCCTTTCTCAATATTCCATAGCATCACAACCATCTATATCATCACCTCTCTGCGATATCTCACCGATTTAATTATAGCCCTATGTTGACATCTGTGCTCGTAATCAAATACTACAACATACATACCCAGTCAAAAGTGATGTCCGTGTAATGTATGCCGGGAATGAGGAAGCTCATCACTACTTTAAGCCACACACGCGTCTCTCGAAACATGTGAGCATATAGAAGAGATTTATGATATTTATTGTTGTTGTGCTGTGTCCACTGACCAATGGATTAAGGACCACATAGTGGATTTCGTATGGCCTAACATTGGGGGTCTAATATTATTCCTAGTTAGCACAAGAGGATATGTGTCTTGTACAGTACCCAAAATATCATTGATGTTTGTGGGTGTGATAGGTACATTTACACATCAAATTGTCACAAAGTGTGACCTAGTTTTCGGTAACCAATTGGCATAGAAATCAAGGTCTAAGGTTAATTTTCACTCATGTAGATAAGAATATGCGAAATGAATCCTAAGCTATCTCATTAGCCTCAAGGTCTGTAGTAACTCCCAGGGCAAGTTATCCCGATCATTGCATACATCCGAGAAGTAGGATAACTTAATATACTTGTTTCACCATACTTTTTACTTCCTTAGAGACAACCTTGATTCTGAACGTCTTATTTTGTAACTTACGGGATGGAGGCAAGAGTTTTACATAACCGCTCCTTAGACGCTTCTTGTGAACTTGTTGGGACACTACTTTCTCGGGACGTTGTATAGTAGACAAAGTGACATGAATAGTGTATCAAATTTCAGTCTCAAAATTACACCAACACGCAAGATACATTTGGATTGTGACCACAACCCCACACTTAGTTCAAACCAATCACATTTTAGGTACTCAGACTTCCCAAATTTTTTTATTCACAATGTATTCAAGAAAGCACCAAATTATTGTCTACTCAAGTTTTCAACGCTAACAGGGAAAGGAAATCAACTTGACTTTGAAGCCCAATCACAATAAGCACTAATATATTCAAGCATAGTTGATAATTCTACTCAAGAATTTGAACTATGAAGTGTACAAACATCACACCTCAACACCCTACATGATGTTTACTCAAGACTTCGACATCTATTCCCACACTTCACACATAAGCTACAATGACATTCTGTCTTCTATTGAAGACAACGGAATATGAAACCTGGTATTCACAACATCCAAATCCTCCCCCGTCCCCCAATGCAAATCATGGAAAAACAAAATTTCAACTTATACACTACACAATTTTAGTTCTACAACAACACTAGTTTTGGACTACGTTTGTAAAGTGTTGCCTAAAGTAGTTCTGGAAACACTTTTAAAGCGTAACCAAAGTTTTTAACTTTTAGCAACGATAATAAAGACAACACTTCAAAAGTGTATTCTTTAATGGTATAAGCTACACTTTTTATATGTTGGTACAATATGATATAATTGGCAACACCTATTTATATATATGACCACACCTTTAAAGTTTCCTATTTTTTAATTGAAAAAAAAAACACATTATAACTGTGGACTGAAAATTTTCACCAAATATTCTATTCCCTTAATTTCATAAAACATTAATAAAACATATGTGTCCGCAAAGAAGAAAATCACACTTTTTTCTGTCTCTGTTGAGCTAATGAAGACATATTTTCCAAGATGAACTTATCAAAAAGTTGAAGCTAAAGTCTAAAGAACTGATTGAAGAGTTGTATAGCTAAGTGCCTTCTCATGATTTTCTCTCATTTTCTCGATGAATAACTTGATTTCTCATGTATTTCTCGTTGAAGAGCTGGGAGCTTCTCGATGAAGAACACGAGTTTCGTCATAGTTCTAACTGAAGAACACAATTTTGTTGGTATAGATTTTAAGAAATTCTGTATTTGAAATTCAAAATTTTAGATTGAGGGTTTTAATATTCTTATGTTTTTATATGATTTTTTGGAGTCTAGCTCGCATTTTAGCTTCATCAGTTGACTTTTTTTGGGTTTCTAGCTCGTATTTAGATTTATCAGTTAAATCTTTGCCCTTATTGTTCTACATGTGAAATTTAAATTATGTTTTTCCAACTTGCTTGCTTTATATTTGATTCAACTTGCCTGCTGGAGATTTTATTTCAACATTAGCCTTCAATCTTATGCAACTTGCCTACTTTACACTGTGTTACCAGTTTGTGTTCCTAATTTTAGAACTCGGAAATTAAACTGAATAGTTGTAGGGGCTTGTTAGTCAAATCATATGAATTTCACTCTAAAAATCAATAGTTTTTTAAAACAAAACATAATCATTGTGCAAGCTATTGTCTTGTTTTGGAACCTTGTGTCTGCAGGTAATTGAGTAAATTTTACTTTGGCTTGGACTGATATTATGTTGAGTAGATAGGTCTGCATAATGTTATGGTAATTGATATCTAATAATATTTGTGTATGTATCATTCTATGGAAGATGGATCTAATAGCTAAGTTAATATATCCATATATCATTGTTTATTCTAAGCTACCTGGGAACATATTCTGAGCTGCCTAAGTTAAGTTTGTGGCTTTGTCTTTGTGTGTTGATTTCTTTCATGGTTGTAATCTTGGGGACCTTTATGGGGAACAACTACAAACTTATATAAGGTGGAACTTATATATCACTTGGTTTTGGTGAAGTGGAAAGCAACCTAATCTAAAAGTTTGTCGCCCTTAAGGATTATGGTGAGCGATAGCAAATTTTGGAAATTTAATATATAGTACAACAGAAGTTATAGAATTGAACTCTATTCTTCATTAGACGATATATTTTATTAATATGTGTTATCCTTTATCAGTGATGGGAGTCAATGTATGATTTGTAAACTTATAACAGACAAGGCAAAGAAGTTATTGAACTGAACTCTGTTTTTTGTTAGACGATATATGCTATTGTCGTTCGTTATACTTTACCCGTGAACGTAGTTTATGCATGATTGTTAAGGCTTGTCCTTTAAAGGGTACTGATGAATATTCCAGAAGCTGCAGGTGTTCTCTGATTATTCACAAACAAGTTGAAGAATGATTTCAAAATACTTCTTTGATTCTCCACTATTTGTTAAGATACGAAAATTCCTTTTTTAGATCGAAGCTCTTTTATATTTATTCACTATTTTATCTTGATTTCCACCGAAAAAATGAAATCCCTTATGATTTTGTCGTTGCTCACCAGGTACAGATCAACGAAGATAATATGCTAAAGTTTTCTCATATAGAAAGTAGTTTGTTTAATCCCTCAGTACTTAAAATATTTTATAATTTGGTAATCATGTGTTTATATACTCAGAGAACTAATGAAGGATGATTGAACCTCAATTAAAGAACATTGAAGATCCCTATAATTGCATCATTTAAACGCTTCCCTTTCTCCAAATCTTTTATCAGAATAAGGAAATGACTGATAAGAGTCTTCAAGTTAAGACCTTTTCAAACAATCCTCATTATATTTCAATCTCGTTTACGACCTCAGAATGAGGTAATTTTTTATTTCTTGCCTATATTTATTAGGATAGTAATTGGTTGGTTGTTCCATGTGTTTCTGAATCAGTGCTATAGACATTGAACAACTAAGTGATTCCCTGAATCTAACGAAGCAGAAAAGTGCAAAACTTCTTATTCATGTATGCTTAAAATAGTTTTGTTTGTTCCTTGAAAGAAAAACTGCATTTGTGTGAGACTTTTGAAGGCCTGTGATGGACAACAATATCCTTTGTGGGCTCCTTCTTGCTGCATCTCATTTATGAATATTGACTCCATGTCTTATGTATTTAATTTTCTGTGTTATGTGAGTGGAAGTATTATAAAGAACATAACTTTGTTCTTAAACCTTTTATGTGAGTATGGATTATCCTGAAAACTTATGTTCATGGTTAATGAATTCAAAAAATTTGTCTGCTTGTGAAACCTGATATGTAGAAATTTGTATTATAGAAATAACATACAACTCTACATTAATTATGATTGTATTTATTGTAATAAAGGTAATCTGAGAGTTGACTCACTAGCTACTGCATCTGTTATTATAGCATATACATTAGTACTCTTTACTGCTGCTAATAATGTACTGGGAAGTTTCATGGAATGTTGTTAGAACGAAAATTTTCTTTATACTAGGATCGAATCTTTAGCCGTCTGATGATCACCAGAGGGACTCCATCTGTCCTCCTAACCAGCTACATATTCTAAAGCTTCAAATATGTATTTCCATTCGTATCTCATATTGGATGGAAATGGTTTAATCAATAGCCTAAAATAGAATGAAATTGTCAGGGAGAGGCTAGTTACAGTGCAATCAGAAATCAAAGTGCGTACTGTCAAATATCACACAAGCAATGTAACGATGTACTAAAAAATCTTATTACCTAAAAGTTGGGTCGAGGAAGGTGGAGAGAAATGTATAGTATCCCATCATGATAAAATGTCCAAACTATTCAAAAAGCAAAGGAATTCCAACCTGAAAAATCATCTGGTGTTTATTAGTTTTCGTTAATATTATGCAACACAACATTAACACGTCTAGAAATGTTAGAACTGTGCAATTTTCAGAATAAAGTTACACATATTTATCTTTTGGATGATAGAATTCTAGGTCTTTCGCAACTGTCAGGTTCACAGGTGATGATACTCTAAGGTAATAACTAGATGAAAGTTCATGGAAGTTCACTGCAGTTAAGTTTAATAGTATATTTTTTTGTGAAACGTAACAATAATTCTCAGGATCCTAAAAACAGAGACATGAAATATTTTATGTTCTTTTTAACGCCAATGCATAAGATGTGACTGTTCCATTAGACTTTAAACCTAGAACTCCTAATCAGGACATTAGAAGTTCTCTTTTGAGGCTACACTTGAAGTTATATTCTGTAAGCAAGTCGGCTAAATTTTGACTTTAAAACTAGATGAATGAACCTTTCCTTTGATAAATTTAAAGAGTGTGTTAAAAAAAGAATCTGTGCAGATGCCCCCAAAAATTCACATTTATACGAATATGATATTTACTTTAGAAGAAAATGAGAAATTCCTTGCTCCTTGGTGGATGTGCAGATAACGTTTAATCTAACAGTAAAACAGCCAATGAGTTTTGATCCATGTGAGTGGACAGAATATGATTAAAGTGTATATGCTTGTTATTGAAGATTTCTTCCGCATTTTGTTGCCTATTTTCTCATCCACTTATCGCAAAGGACATTCAAATATGTATAATAGTTTAATCCAATTAAATTAATTCACTTTAGTTGTTGGTTCTATTAGTTAAAGTTATCCCTTTTAGTTAAATAGGTTTATCTAGTGTTCCAATAATGTTATTTACATTTTTTATGCTTGTGCATCGTTTCTTTCTCCAATGGGGAAGCTTCCTTCCCAGGATAGTTTGGCCCTGCTTGAGTACAACTGCTTATGTACTGTAGTCATGAAGCCAGATGCCTGTTCTCTCTCTCTCTCTCTCTCTCTCTCTCTCTCTCTATGTGTGTGTGTGTGTGTATATTTGGATTTGTTGTCTTACAGTGAATAGTCTCGAATTATGCACATCCAGAGGCTTTATTGTTATAATTTTATTTTGAATGTGCAGGAAAATGCAGGTAGTTGAATTTTAATTGTGGCAAGAAGTAAACTTGATCTATTATAGTGAACGATGAAGAGTTTTTATACAAACAAATCATATATGTTTGAATGCATTTAGCTTTGTGGAATTAATTAATAGTACAAAACGATGAAGAGTGGTTTTTGTGAAATTTATTTGGTTTTGTAATATTGTTGTGAACGATGAAGAGTTTTTGTACAAGGCATGTTTCTCCAAGTTCAATTGTATCACTTTGATTTAATTATTAGTTAATTTTTTCCTTTAGGTAACTTGTATATTTAAGTATGTTATTATTGAATATATGCAAATAAAATTGGGTCTACAAAATTCTACGCAACATTGCCACACATCAAAAGTATTGTTGTAGGACATCAAAGAAAAGTTACACTTTATAAGTGTTGTTTTAGATGCAATATAGAAGGCAACACTTTTAAAGTATGACTAGTAACAAGCAAAGGCAACACTTTTAAGTGTAGTATAATTAAAAAAGGTGTTGCTAATGAATCTCTCCAAAGCGTGCCCTTATACCTCTTTGGCCACACTTTATAATTCTTGCTCTGATAACGACATTTAGAAAGTGTTGCATAATTTTAAAGGTTATGCTTCTTTCGGCCACACCTCAGAAACATTGTTTAAAGTCCGAAAGTGTAGCCTTTTATCAATGACCAAAATTTTTGGTACTTTAGGCTACACTTTACGAGTGTGGTCGTAGGCCTAAAATGGTGAAGTGATATAAACAAAAAAAATTCAGTGTGTTCTACTCAAGAATTTGAACTACAACAATTCCTTCCCACGTTCATAAACACCCCACTCCCCAGAACCCTACTCAATTTCAAATCCACCCACACCCCAAAATTCGGAGAGAAAAGTGAGAGATATACCTGGGCGACGCGCTATTGAAGAGGAGAACCACAAAGAAGAAGTTTTTAATTGTTGCGTGACGCGGTGTGTTCTCGATGAAATCATAAAGGAAAGAAAGGGGAGGAAATTGCATGAGAAGTTGAGAAAAACAGGAAAGCTTGGGAACTGGGGTTCAGAGCGTTGGAAAGGGGATTGGTTAGGGTTATATCCTTTTTGAAACAGGTAAAGCCCGTTTAATTCATTAAAAACTAACATAAATCATACCTGATGACGTGATGTGGAGCCATCATGAGGCTCACTTTAATTTTAATTCCACTCGAGCCACGATTTTGACTTGATCACGTGACGCGGAGACACGAGTCTCACTACAATTTAAATTTCGAACGATCCAAGATTTAGACTCGAACGAGCAAGGCGGAGCCTTCACTTAATAGTCCTTTCTCTAGACATAAAAATAATTTACCATCAAACTAAAATTTGGATCCCCTTCTGCAACACATGAGCTCTCTACCCTAAATTAGAATTTCAAGACCAATTTTTATTCCAAGATATCGGATGCAGACCTTAAACTTAATTGCGTTAGGCACAACTTTTCCTTCCTACGCATAGCAACAAACACCCTGTTAGTTTAAACACGATGGGTTGCCTCCGATCCAGTGCTTAGGCACAATTATTCCTTCCTACACATAGCAACAAACACCCTGTTAGTTTAAACACGATGGGTTGCCTCCCATCCAGTGCCTTAGTTTTGGCTTTGGCAGGGCTCATCTTTTTATATTTTCTTTATTATTATTTATTTGATTTTGTATTTTGTATAATTTGTCAAACTAAAAGTAAATCAACAAAAAAAAAACCTAACTAATACAATGGTTCACAGTGTGCCTCCCGTGTAGCGCCTGATTTAATGTCGCCTCACGAACTGTCAAAGGAATCATACATCATTTAAGGTGAGAGCATCAATCTCACAATCCACATCCTTACCAAATATGTGCTTGACCCGTTGCTCATTTACATGGAAAGTAAAGCTCTTATCGTTGTTTCATAATTCTACAACACCATGTTGACTCATCCTCATTACCTCAAAGTGACCATTCCACTTAAACACTGTTTTTGTGGAAACAAATTCAGTCTAGAATTTAAAGAAACACTAGATCTTATCGTTGTTTCACAATATTCTTGTCATACCCATTATTGGACTTTTCTTTATATAGATTTTCATTCTCATAGGCATGAAGCCTAAACTCTTGTAACTCATGCAGTTGTGTGATCATCTTCCAGCCTGCTAAACTCAGGATCTAGATTATGCTTCTTGATAGCCCAGTACGTCTTGTGTTCTAACTCAGCTAGTAGGTGACATGTTTTTCCAAACACCATCCGATAAGGAGAAGTCCCTATTGCTGTCTTGTTAGTAGTCTGATATGCCCATAATGCATAATCTAGCTTGTTAGCCCAATCTTTTCATTGGGCATTCACAATATTATGGAGGATCTACTTGACCTCCCTATACGATACAACAACCTGCCCACTAGTTTGGGTGTGATATGTTGTAGCCACTTTGTGACTCATACCACCCTTAGCTAAAAGACTATGCACTAGATTATTGATAAAATGTCTACCTTCGTAAGTGATTATAGCTCTTGGCGTCCCAAACCTGGTAAATATGTGCTATCCAATGAACTTGAATGCCACTTTCGCATCATTTGTTGGTAATGCAAAAGCCTCCATCCACTAAAACACATAATCCACAACAACTATAATGTATTTACTGCCTCAGCACGATGGGAAATGTCCAATGAAGTCTATCCCCAACACGTCAAAGATATCCACCTCTAGTATAATATTCAATGGCATCTCATGACTTTTTGAATTGGATCCCATTCTCTGGAAGTGATCACAACCTTTAACAAACAAAGAAACATCTTTAATCAATGTAGGCCAAAAGAAACTAAATTGCTACCATATGCGCAATTTTTTTTCCTACATGATGTCAATCATATGGCGATGCGTGCCAACTCTCTTACACTTGTGTCGCCTCTTACTCAACTATACTCCTTTTCATCATCTGATTAAGATTTAGCTCGAAAAAATAGGGCTCATCCCATATATAAAAGCATGCATCATTCTTTAACCTCTACTTCTGATGTGTTGATGCACCAGGTGGAAATAAATAACTCACAATAAATTCACTATGTCAACATACCAAGGCACTTATGCAATGTCCAATGCATGTAGTGGCTTACCAGGAAACTTTTCACAAATACTCCCCTCATTATTCACATGAGATTAATCCTCCAGTCAGGAAATATGATCATCTATTTGGTTTTCAATTTCTTCTCTGTCTCTTACTTAAAGATCAAACTCAACCTAATCAACCTAGGTTTGACATCATTCTTATTATAAAAGTACATAATGAGTTCATGATCAGTGTGGACTATCACTTTGGTTGCCACCAGATATGACCTGAATTTTTAAAATAGGTGTACCAAGGGTAGCATTTCCTTTTCTTTCACTGTATAGTTGGATTGTGCCGGATCAAGTGTTTTGCTTGCTGGGTATATGGAGTAAAACACCTTTTCCTTTCTCTGCCCAAGAACTACTCCAAATGCTATGTCACTAGCATCACACATTAACTATAATGGGAGCTCCCAATTTGGAGCAATCAAAATAGGATATTTAATTAATTTTTTCTTTAGCATTGCAAGAGCCTGCAAACATATTTCATCAAACAAAAATTCTCTTCTATTTGACGAATAGGAAGCACATAGGTCTTGCAGTTTTAGAGAGGTCCTTGATTAACCTCCTGTAAAATCTAGCATTTCCAAGGAAGCTTTGGACTTCATTCACTGATATATGTGGGGAAAATTTCTAAATCAATTCCATCTTCGCTTTATGAACTTCTATACCACTCTTTGAGATCTTGTGTTCGTTATATAACAAGAATTGACACATCTCCAAGTTAAGCAACAAATTGGGCTCCTCACACCTAGTAAGAACTTCGTCAAGGTTAGTAAAAACAGTTCAAATAACTCACAAAACACTGAGAAATTGTCCTTAAAAACTTCAACTAAGTCTTCCACCATATCGTGGAGGAATACCATCCTACATCTCAAAAATGTTGTTGGGGCATTGTACAAGACGAATGACATACGCTTGAAAGTACTAGATAGTGGTCCTTCCTGGTGGATTAATTGAGTTTCATGTAATTGATGAAAATCCTCCACATCGTCACTGTTCTTGTTGGTATCAGCTCATTCTTCTCTTTGGTTACAACATTCATTACTCCTTTCTTTGGCACACACTGCTCTGGACTTACCAATTTGATGTCATATATTCGGTATACAATCTTGCATCGAGCCGCTTAATGACCTCTTTCGTTACAACATCTTTCATCTATGGATTTAATATCCGGTTATATTGTGTACTTGCTTTACCATTCTTCAATGTATATTTTGATCATATAGAGAGTGCGAATATTGCAATGGATGCCAGATATTTGCCATCCCATAGTTATTTTTCTTTTCTTAAGAATTTGTAGTGCGACTTCTACCTATTCGTATAATAATGTTGCAAACAAAATAACCTGTAAAGTTTTATGTTTACCTAAGAATGCTTACCTGAGGTGGGACGGTAGTGTTTTTTTATCTCCAAGTTGGGTTCTTCTTCAATGGAGGGCTTGGGTGGAGGACCCAACACCCTATTTAGAGGCTCCAAATGATCTCTAGTTGTCATTATAAGTGACACATCAAGGAACTGCACAGTTTTTTGTGCTTCAAAATCCCCATATAGGTCATCAACCACTTACACTCGCTTTAGAATATCCTTGGCTGCAATATACTTAGATTTTCCCTCAAGATCAGTTAAAGTTATGGAAGACAACTCCTCATACACATCTGCATTTGCAACGCTTTATAAACATCAATAACCTCTACTCTATCATGAGTCCTCATAGTAAGCTGCCTAGCGGCTACATCAATCATTGCCCTTCCAATCTCGAAGAAAGGTTTCCTTAAGATTAAGGGGACCTCAGGATCAGGCTCAAAATTCAACACTACAAAATTTACTGGGAAAATCAATGATCCCACTTGTACCAGTACATCTTCTACAACACCCTCAGACCTAGCTACCGACCTATCCGCAAACGCAAAATTATGGTAGTAGGTTTAGGACTACCCAACCCACCTTTTTTCACAGTGAAGTTTGCATCAATTTTATACTAGTTCCAAGACCGCTCAACCCTGTTTAATGAATTCTCTTCCCTATATTGATCCTAATAGTGAAACCTTTCGGATCTTCCTATTTAATGGGTAGCTTGTTAAATATTGTAAAGCTGCACTCTTCAGTAAGTTCCATAGTTTCATACTCTGTCAACCTCCTATTGCTCGCCACAATCCCCTTCATGTAATTTCCACACCTAGGTATACATCTACCAAAGGCAAGTTAATGTGAACTTGTTTCAAGAGAGAGAGAGAAACCTACAAAAAATGTTCGCCCTCCTGTTTTTTTCTTGAACTTCTGAGGAAATGGAGGAGGTGGTCTCGTTAATCGTTTTACATTTTTAACCAATGAAACTACTTCATTCTCTTTGAAATCACCTTTCATAGGTTCAGTTTCCTTGTTTACATCTTCAGTGATGCTTTTCTAAGGAGCTAACTCCTCCGATTGCTAACAACTGTGTGTACTCACCGCATTAACCTCTTCATAATTTAGGTTAGTATCCTAGGCAACCCTCCTTGTGGTTGTCAATTATGGGCACTAGAAAATTTCCCAAACTGTTTCTCCATTAACTGAGTAGCCAATTGATATTTCTCACATCTGCAGCTAACTAATCTTAGTCCCCCATAATCTTCTTCACAATATCCTCAACACTCATGTTTCTAGATTGCTGCTTTGGTTGCTTTTATTGTGCCTGTTATTGTACCCATGAGCATTGCCTTGCAGCCTATATTGGTGTTGCCCTTGGCCGTGATTCTGATTTATACCCCAAGAGAAGTTTTGGTCGTTTATCCAACTTGGGTTGTATCAGTTCCCATAGTTTTGTTGGCATTCTCCTCTTTTAGTATTACCTACAAAGTTGACAGTGTCTGGATTTGCACCGCATGGTGGTTGTTGAACTCAATTCACTTGAATAGGTTGTTCCCCCAATGCCATGTTACTAAAGTGTGTGTTCATCATATTCTGCATAGCAATAATATATGCAGTTATTGTAGTAACAACATCTAATTCTAGCATACCTGTAGTCTTTTGTACTACAGATTTCATTAGTGAGTTTCTTTCACCCATTAGATCCCTAGTTTTCAATCAGTTTCTCGATTCCCATATCATGACTAGACTTAGGGTTTCTAGAACTTAAGCAGATTATCATGAATTAGTTAGGTATATGGTCAAAATCAGATTACCATGTTATTGTTCAGTTTATTGCATGAATTTCAACGCTCTAGATATGAAATATGGTCAAATATTTCAGTTATTTTATATATGCATGCCTCAGTTATTAATACATCATTGTCAGATTAATTAACGCATTCTTAATTTCCATGTTCCATATTGATCTTACAGTATTTATAGAAATTCAGTCATAATATGTTAATCATTTAATTTATTGGGAGTAGCATAATACCGTGTTGGACTAGGTTTCAGCGTACCTAAATAGTCTAACAACTACTAGACAAGTAGGTTGTAAGTCCCCTCTGTGGGAATTCGTTTAGTGATCACGCAAGCATGTCTTTATAACTCTGGCACGGTATATTGGGTCCTCTCGATGGGGCGTATAGATCGATCTCCAGTTTAGCTCATGTGGTTTTACTATCATTTATTAGTAGAATCCAGAGTTCACTCAGACTCTATTGCATTGACCATATTTACAGTTCAGTTAGTATGTAGTCTCAGCATGTTATAAATTTGGTCATTGCATCCAGTTAACTCAGAATTCAATATATCATGTTCAGAACATTATACTTGCTTTTGTGCTTGTTCAATTAGGTTTTGTTTCAGCTTTACTCTATCCTACATTCTCACTATTATTCAAGTACTGATGCATATGTGCGCTACATCTTTTCATGATGTAGGTTCAGGCTCTCAGTATATTGATTATGCTTATAGCTTTTCCCGGTCTTCAATTCAGCTGAATCAATGGTGAGTCCTCATTCTCTGAGGAAAATAGTCATGAATTTATTTCAGGTATTTAGTCCTTTAGTTTAATTTTTTGCTAGACTTTGTTACGGCCTGTCCCAACATTTCCAGTCAATTAGAGGCTATTTTCAGGCATAGTTTGTTTCATCTTACTATTGAGTTAATAACTTCTTTGTATTAAACACATCAGTTTTCATATATCTTAGTTTTAGCGTGTGGTATTCCCCATCTTTTCTTCTATATTATTATTATTTAAATTCTACATTATTTTATTATTTTTAGAACGCTCATGATCATGTCAGCAGGGTTAGCTTGGGTTCACTTGTGGTCCTATGTCCCTTGTCTGCGTCTCGGAGGTAGCTCGGGGCATGACTATAGGATCATCATTTGAAAGACCCGTAAACTGCCCATTTGTGTACAGAATTTGACCATAATCTTCTTCAGTTCAAATCTCACATAGCTTCAGGTATCTGAATGCACCAAGTCACATTGGTGGGGTGTGGGATTTCCAAATCACTTACTTTCATATCAGCAGCCATTGTTTTAGGTTCTTATAATTTTTCAACTGTTTTGTGAAAGGAGATGGTAGTTCACCAATAACCAGAGGAATTGGATATAAAGCTTTTCTCCATCTTCTGTGTAGGAATCTTTCATGTTTTGAGATAGGCGACAATAATCCTTGATCCTGGTCTATTATGTTGTTTCACAGAGCCTGCAATAATGAAATGCTAAGATCAAGTTGTCAACACATTCTTGTTATTTTAGAAAAAAAAATCAAATATTTTCTAATTCTAAAGTCTACGATAGTAGAGCCAAAAACTTATTGCGTCCAAATCGCACACGGAAGTACAAGTGGTCATACAAGTAATAAAGTAGATCTTTTTAATAGTCGGGTATTGTACCCATAGGGACTCACGTTAAAAACTAGAAATTCTTCTTATTTTTCGTTCAACAAAAATGCAGTTCCAGTTTTGAGAGTTCTTTAATTTCTATTTTTAAATTAAAAACAAATATAATTAATACGATTAAGTTTCAAGGTTTACAAAAAGATCCAGGGCTGCAACATT
This sequence comes from Solanum chilense, assembly GCA_032847665.1. Classification (NCBI taxonomy): domain Eukaryota; kingdom Viridiplantae; phylum Streptophyta; class Magnoliopsida; order Solanales; family Solanaceae; genus Solanum; species Solanum chilense. The sequence continues at coordinate 26,467,749 of CM064966.1, forward strand.
TATCAGGAATCATGTAATCACTCTCATTAAGTAAGGGTAATAACTAAATGTCGAATCAATGAATCGCAAGGTTTGATGGATGATAATGGTCTCCCAAACTCTAATCGCCTATGATAATTAAAACCCTAACTACATCAATAAGTGGGGATAGAGTGATTAATTACCGAGCATTAAGTTATTTTCCTTTATAGTGACCAAAAACGAGGTTTCTAGTTATATCCATATCCTAGAAATGAATGAACCTTAGGTATTTAGAGTTCAACAATATCCATATGTGCACGCTCTATACTCTTATTCCTCTCTGAAGTTTGATTCGGACAATGGATTTATTTCTATGGAGATAAAGCATGAAATATATAAGTAAGAACATAGGAGAGATTCATATGAGTCAATACTAAACCCAATAGTAAACTCAAGAGATCACATTGAAAGGAAAAGAGATTGAGAAACAACCCAAAAAAATTTCAGAAAAACATCTCCAAAGTCGTCATTTTTCAAAATCTAGAAAAAAGAATATTCCCTAAAATAACAAAACCTTAGTTATATTAAAAGTTGAGACAGCCAAAACTTGGCCTTAGGCGTGCAATGCCTTGAGAATTCTAAGTCCATGCAAATTTTCCTTCTGTGCGACGTGCGATTATCACAAGGTGTTCTACTTCATAATTTCTTTACTGCCCAAAACTAGGCATATCATCCGCGACGCGCGAGCTAAATGAGGTGTTCTTCCTCATATTTAATTTTTTTACCATGATTCTACTCCCTCCCCATGACGTGTAAGCCACACGCAAATTTCTTGGTGCATTTCACTCAAATTCTTCCTTGCTCTCTTTTGACTCAAACCTTAAGATTGCTTCCTTTCTTCATTTTTGTGCTCCTTTCACCCATTAAGCTCACCTACACAACTAATTATGTTGGTTATCTCATAAATAAACAAACGACTTGATAAGACTCTTAAATACATAAAGATTGAATTCATACTAAACTTAAATATGGGCATTAGTAGAATTCTAGGAATTTAAATATGCCTAATATAAACAATAAAATGTGTATATAAAATAAAATTACTTATGTTGGAGTTTCTCTAATCGACAATCATAACATAAGAGCTATTGTGATGATACAACATTTTCCCTCAAGCTTCTAGGATTGTGCAATAAATAGAAATGAGTATAGACATGGAATATTAAGAAAATCCACTAGTCTGTGCTAAAAAGATCTGACAGAATCTTCTAAAAAGTATGACCCTTTTTTACCCTTGGTGGATACAGGTCTCCGAGTCAGCCCGCGCTTTTTCGAAGAATCCTGTACCCATGGGCATACGGCCTGGCAGGCCTTCCCTTTCTGCCGGAGCTTCATGGGCGTTGCCCTATTCCCCATGGTTTATGGCAGCTCGGAGTTTTCTAAACTCTCCCCCATATCGGTATTCGATACTACTTCAAAAATATACTAGGTTTTTATACTTAAAAACATATCTTATTTCACTGGTTTCGGATAATTGCATAAAAACTTAGCTCAAAGGCCAACTTGAAAGTCAAAGTTTTCTCTCTAGCTTTATTAAGAAAGTGATTACTATTTTCTGAAAACTAGCTCCAATGCTCTTTGGAAATCTCAGCGTCCGTGAAATTTTTTTTTACTCTTTGGAGATAGTTAGTCCCCATATATTTACTGGAAGAAACAAATTTCAAACTTTACTATTTTACTCTTTTACTTATCTAACTTCAAGTGTTAGAAAAAAGTTAAAAGCATTTGAGAAATACTTGTGGAGTCAAGGTTGTAATTCCTATTTCTGGATGATTTTCAGAAGTCATTTATAGTAGTTAGAATCAATAGGAAGTGTTAATACACTGTAGAAAGGTTTGAATGGACTGAATGACGAAAAATGTGTGAAAAATTCCTATCCGGGAGCATTTAGGCAGGCTGCGCCAGGCCCCACTTTTATGAAGCTCCATTTGAGCGCACTACACGCGCGCTACCCCAAACCCTTTAGCGCAGATGGGACGTGCCGCGCCAGTCCCTCCCCAAGTTTGTCTAATTAATATTTTGACTCATTTTCTAATCCTCAATAATTCTAAATCGATTTGATGTCTCAATAAATTCTTAGATTTAGAAACCAAAAGCATGTACAGTAGAAACTAACCCAAAACTACTCTTAAAGTTTCTAAAACACCTCAAGAAAACTCATCAAACATATGTAAGTTGAAAAATGAAAAACAATTCATGAAGACAACTGATGAACTTCAATGTCTAAGTCTTTTATGATGAAAATCATTGAATTAAACATGATCGACGAGTAGGTGAATGGACCCAATGCTATGTGATCTCATATACCTTGTAGGTATCACACCCTTGACGAAATCCACAAGAAATTCGTGAAGATCTTCACGATTCTGCCTTTCTTTCTGGTTTTTTCTATTTTCTTTAAGCCCTAGAGTAAAATGAACTTTTCTGATCTGACTAAAATCTATTTTGTTTGTACCAATTGAACTCCTAGAAATGAATTAATTAAGTCGTGTAAGGAAAAGAGTAAACTACCTTGGTAAAATACAGATTGGACTTTCCTTAATCGAAAACCCAACTTCCAAAGAGCATAACTCACTCATAGGAACTCAAAATCATGTAATCTCGACAGTGTTGGAAAGATTATTCCAATAGATTTCCAACAACGTCTGGAATTACACCTAACTCATCTTGAGATAGAAGTTATTGCTTCTTGATGTTTTCCAAAATCTCAATTTATTCTAAGTTTAAATTTTTTCTAGAATTTTCACTCTTTCCAGGAATAAATATTTCCAATTCTAAGCTTTTTCCTAGTTATTTAAAATTGCGAGGTGTTACACACTAGGTAAGACATGCATCTCTATAATTGACATAAAATTTAATTGCAATGCAAATATTTGATATTTGTGAACTTCTGAGTATGCCATTCTGTGAAAAGTTTGATTGGTGAACATGATCTTGTCTATGGATATCTGAATTTGTCGAAGTGTTGTTGTTGAGTTATGCGTTATACTATTTGTGAATTATTAGTTTGGACTAATTTTATACAGATTGTAAGTGTGGAGGTTCAACTACGATTGTAGGAGTACCTGTATTTTATATTCATAACTTGTGTTTAGTAGTTCAGTTGTAGAGTTTTGAATACTTTTATGTTACATACCTGTGAATGTAAATATGGTTCTAAGGAGATCAATCATAATATAAGATTAACTTTTTTGACATTTTCAACACTTTATTTGAGTGCAACATAATTTCATTATCATTTAGAGAAAGTGAAAAAAAGAGTCAATATCTTATAGGATCATTGAAGTATGAGAAATTATTTAGTCATTATATTTTGTTTTGTATAAATAAATTTCCCAACTTAACTTTTTTATCTTTTAAAATCAATCAACTACATTAATCATTAAAATAATTTTTTATGACAAAGTAAATTATTTTATATTCAACTTAAATATGGATCCCACCAATAAATATAGTTTAAAATTTTGTATCATTATTCTTCTTCTTTTTTTATTCTTAATTTACCATTAAAACTATTTGAAATGAGGAATAAATTATTTTATATAAATTTAACTATACATTTATATATTTTGTATAATATGTTCAATATCAGTGTACATACTGGTAAATCATCAATTTCAACTCTATCATGAAAATGTATCTGAATTTTGAACAATATTGTCCATTATTCAGTCGGTATATTGAGGATGCAATTTTATATTTTAAAATAAAAAACCGATAAAAATCTAGAATCATGAAAGGTAACCCGCATTTTTTGCTTCATGTTTATAGACCGAGTCTCAAAAATTGCCCCACCTAGTCTTAGGGATTAGCCCAAAAAAATCCTAAAAGAATTTTTTTACTATAAATCACTGTATGAAATAGCATTTTTTGTGATAACTTTTAGTATTTAAAGTTCAAAACAATGTCTACGCATGCACTGATTGGAACAGATAATATGGACTAACAACTAGAATAATTATAATGGAGAATGACTTCTGCCCATTAGTGAGAAAAGTTATCTTTCATAAAAAATATTTCCGCATTTTCCACAATTTTATTCAAGTTAACACAAAACACTGAAATATAATTTTATCAAGGAAAAAAAATTCTGTCACGTCAAATACACCCAAGACTTTAACTTTAACAAAAACTACAAGGCATACTATTCTTCAATTGTACAACCACATACAATATGTTACACTTATGTCTTACATAAACATAAATTCAATACCATTTCTATATTGTACGAGGTGAATCTAATTACGCGTAAAACCTAATGAATTGTTACTTTAATCACAGCTAGTTCTTACATTTCTTATAACAATTACTATCAACAAAGTACAAGACACAAATTAAAAAGTTTAAGACAAACTAGTGTTCAAATAAAAGAAACTTCAGAAGAAAGAAAACAAAGATTAAGAAAACGAACCATCACTTGAGAGAGGGGATTGATGAGAACGAGTTTACATTGTTGCACAACGATGTTTTAGAACTGACTAATCTAGCTATAAAGGATTTTCTTTTCTGAGTCTAACTAGCTATAGAACAACGTTGTAGGACTGGTAAAGGCCAATTGTAATTGATTTGATCTACTGTTTTGAGGTTGGTCGGAATTTCGATTGACGAAGTCTACAATGTAAAATCAATTACAACTGGCCTTGACCAGTCCTGCGAAGTTGTTCTCGAGCATGTTCGACTCGCTAAAGAAAATCCTCAATAATAAGATTTATCAGCTCCAAAATATCGTTATACAACAATGTAACTTCACTGGCACTAATCTTCTCTCTTAAGGGAGGGCTTGTTTTCTTTGTTTTTTTTTCTGTTTTTTCTCTTATTTGAGTACTTTTATTTTCTCTTAAATTCTGAATATATGTCTTGTACTTTGTTGATAGTGCTTGTTTTAGGAAATGTTGAAACTATCATCAGTTAAGTGGACGGTTCATTAGATTTATAGTTAACTAGATACACCTTTTACAGAATAGAAATGGTAATGAATTTTTGGCTTAAAAGAAAAGGTAAAAAAATAGACATCTACTCATTTATTGACAAAGCGCTTCTTTAAAAAATTTTTTTTTTAAAAAAAACTAGGGGCATAGAACATTTGTTCTTTCTTTTTTTGAATACACAATCAAGTTTGAACAAAACTTAATAAATAAGTGTGTGTAAAGTGGTGCAAAAAGAAGTGTTTAAAAAAATGTTTTGCCAAATAAACTTTATAAATGCTAAAGAGACTATTAAAGATTTGTTTCTAACTAAAGGTACCGAAACACAAACATCTATATTAAGTTAGTTCATATATCCTTACCACATATGAAATTAAAAGAAATAAATGCTAAATGTTGGTAAGTAAAAATTACCCCAAATGAATTTTGCTTACTATTTGGATAGTTTAGGATGTCGACTTTATCAGGTATGATGGTGTCGAGTCCATGAAACTCTAATTTTGCGAGTGTCCTTAAATTAGACTCCATTTTTCCTCCAAAAATGTTCATGCAAATAATGAGACCATAAAGAGATTTGTACGAGAAAACTTTAATCAAATATTTAATAAACCAAACATGGAACTAATAAAAAATCACACAACAAAGAGCCTATTTGAAATGAAAAATATGCAAGCACGAGAAACACTGAGCAAACCATTCTTTAAGCATGTGACTACTAAAGTGGAAAGAATATAACTTCAGATTTGTATGAGTCTCGATCAAATCCAAATTTTTAAACATAATTTATATAATAAGTAAGAAGAACTTAAACAATTCATGATACATGACCTTCTCAAAATAAAGACACAAAATAGACAAACATTGAAGGAAAATATCTCTAGTTGCCGTGCAGCAAACAGGATGTTTCGATCACAAGTCTACACTTGAACAAAGATGAGTCTAAACAGACTCAAATCTAAAGTCTGAATAGAGTGAAAGATGAAATCTCTTAGAGAAAATATTAATGCTTTAGAGAGTATGAGCGGCCAGAAAAATTCTTCTCCCCTCATATATGACTGAATGCGAGTATATATAAGCGATTTAGAGCTAGGGTTGTGTTTTGGACGGGATTTTGAAATTTCAGATTTTTGAACTTGGTCAAGATAACCATTTAAACTTGAATAACGTGAGTAGTTGAACATAGCAGCCTTCAAGTGATTGATATACACATGTCATGTTTGGACTTTGCTTTGGGCTGCAGCGTTTTAGAATGCTTTGGGGAGACTTGGCAGCCCAATTGGCTGAAATATTTGGTTTTGTTCCTTCTTTATATTAATTATTTTGAGCTTCTAACATAATATATATGTAGTATGTAAAAAATAAAATACTAATATTATATTTTCGCTGATTATTTAGAAATATACTAATAACTTATAACTAATTTAATATATTAGAAAGTTTAGATAAGATGACGACAATCGATCTTTAAGAAAATAAGGTATAAAAAGTGATATTAGTAATTTTTATAATTAAACAAATAATTTAGAAGATAAATAATCGTAGAAGTAAAAGTGTTACTAAAAAAGATAACTTTATATATTATTAATTTAGATGCTCGAAAATAATAAATTACAGAAAAGGAGGGTCAAAATTTGGTGTCAAAAGCTTGTCCCTTGTTGACCAGAGACGCTGTAAGAGTTTTTGGGCAAATAAGTTGACATAGAATCCATTTTTGTCCCGACCAACAAATAGAACCTTAGGATAGTATTAGACAATATGAGAATTGAATTATTTAACAGGTAAAGGATTTTGAGAACAAGGTAGACGCAAGCTTACAAATGTTGTCCCAGCGTTGAATTACGTTGCCACTGATATTGTTTTGGAGGAGAGTATTTGAGATTAAAGTCGAGCATAGATTGAGGCAAACCTTTGATCTTTGTTGGAAAGCTAAAATTTCTCAACAAATTTCTCCAGTTCACTACTTAGATAAAGTTTCACGTTGCATTATGTCTCTTATTGTTGCATGTGGATAGTGCTGCCAAATCACGATACTGTTAGGAAATAATATTAAACTAGAAATATAAATAAATATCTTATGACAAATGTAGAATGGAAAATGTTACCTTTATAAATCAAAGCTCTAGATAAAATTAATCAGACATATTGTATTTCCTTTAATCATAAGCAACTACTTGAAATTATGCGTCTGCAAGTCTCATCAGTAATGAAGATATACATGTGTTACTTGGTTTTTTCAAGAAATTTGAAATGCTTTCCCTGAATAATAAAAAATAACTAGGCCATTACATAATATCTCCTTAGAGACGAATAAGATTTTCAACAAATTTAAAATATAATACGCATTGCTCATATGTATAAAATAAATGATTAATGCATTTGGAGATGTCTCGTTAGAGACAAATAAAGTTTCCAAGGAATTCAAAATATAGCATGAAGTTCGTAACTATATTTTAAAAATGAATAAATAATTTAAGCATTGAATAATGTCACTTTAGAGACAAATGAGATTAAAATATCTTATTTGAGGGAAAACTAACCCATTATGTCCTATTTTGAGGGTAGATGAACCCGATTTCTTATATTTTAGAGTGAAGGAACCCAAAGAATACTATTTTGGGGTGGAATGACCCAATGTACCCTATTAGAGGATGGAAAAACATGATGTCTCATTTTGGTGGATGAACCCATATCCTATTAGAGAATGGAAGAATCTGGTATGTTCTATTTGAGGGCGGAAAAAGCCTACATATCCTATTAAAGGGTGGCAGAACTCAATGTATCCTATTACTCGGTCGAAGAACCCTCCTATGAGAGGGTTGAAGACTCAATATATCCAATTAGATTGTTGAAGAACCCAATATATCTTATTTGAGGGTGAAATATTCCAATATGTATGATATTATTTTAGGGTGGAAGAACCCGATGTATCCTATTTGAAGGTGGAAGAACCTGATATAGTCTATTAGATCGTGGATGAACTCGATGTATCCAATTTGAGGGTGGAAGAACCCGATGTATTCTATCTGAGTGTGGAAGAACACAATATATCTTATTTTAGGGTGGACTAATCCAATCTATGATGTGAACTTACAAATATGAATTTTGGTGCAATCCAATAAGCTTGGTTCGATTTCTTTACGATAATCATAACATAGTTTGAAGAGCGTGTTTTAGTGCCTTTGTAATATTGATTATTTAAAATGTGGTGTCTGGTGCATTACTTTGCAATAGTGCATATGGTGCCCATACCATAAGAGCTTCAACTCCAATCAAATTTTTTTGCTTGTAAATTCAGCCCTCAATGAAAAAATTATGAAATTAAAATTTGATTCTTGTTGATGTTGCACCATGTGAATCTTTTAAATTTGACTTGATGTTGAGCTTTGTGGGGATATCGTTCAATAATAACTAAAAATCAATCTCTACATTACTCAATAATATTTGTTAGTATAAAAGAAAATGGTTGCCTTGCATTGAACCACAAAGCTTTGGCTTTGAACCTACATTTCTTGTTGTAACGGCGTTGAAGAAATTTGATGGTGAATATGGCTTGGGACCTCAACTTCTGCCCTTTTTCAAACCTCTATAGGTCATGTTCAAGTTGTCCCAACAGTCTTTGCTCATAGGATAGAAGAAATTTTATTATATTGAGACCGAACCTAAACTAAGTTCCTATGTGTCCTGCTTTCAAAAAGAATCATGTCACACGTAGTTCATTACAAACGGTTAGAAAGGATTGCAAAAGGGTAGATATTTCTTAAAAAGGAGAAGTTATAGCTATAATGTCTTTTTTATTCTTCTTGACTATTCACACGCTTTCTCTTCAAATGCTTTGGTGACAATTTCAATGGATCACCCTTAACAACAATGTGCTTGTGTTTGTGATATTGCCATTGCTGGTTAGGCTCTAGTTGTATTTTTATCTTTCCACTATAATCATGCATTCAATCTTGAAATTTAGTGCATGACAATCTTCAATGTCATGTCCCTGAATGTTTTGAGTGTTAGACATATACTCATGAATGAACCCATCTCTTGATTGTAGAAGTTCATTTGCACTCAATCTCTCAAATATATTTGCATATCTCTCATCCAAAGGAGTGAAGGAGAAAGATTTCACCTTCTTCTCCAGTTGTAGGCTAGACTGATCATCGTGCAAATTTTGTTTGCATGGATATTGGAGATGCACGATGCAATAGTTGGAAAAAGTATGATATTGCAAAAAATCATCATTTGGACGGTAGTGCAGTTGCTGCATAGCCATGAAATTAGAGTCGTTTTCTCTCATTTTGCTTTGCAAATTTACTTATACATTTGGTTGGAAGGGTTGGTTGACAACTTGTGTTGTTGAGTTGCGTACAGTTTTTTCTCCTTGAATTCCATTTTCAATCTCTTTGCCAACCCTAATCAAATCATAGAAGGTGTGTGCAGAAGTTCTAAGTAACTTTTCATAATATAGCCCTTCTTGAACATGGATAAGGTTGAGATCAACTCCTCTTCAGACAATGAAGGATGAATCTTATAAGCTTCTAACCTCCAGCATATGCCATATTCTTTAAAAGATTCATGCAATATTTACTTCACTTTAAGAAAATAAGTTATATGCAGATTATATCAATTTTCAACTCATATAGCTTTACAAAGTCGTGACCATATCTTCCAATGTATGCCATTTGCTAAAGTCTTGCTCATTGTACCAAGCATGTACTAATGCTGATAAACTTTGAATGAATAATCTCATTCGTATGTCTTCAACATGTCCATTACCAACCAATATGCTGCTATAGTTATTTAAGTGAGAAATGGGATATCCTTTCCCATTGAATGAATTGAACTTAGGAACTATGTGTCCTGGCATAAGTTCAACATTTGGATGCACACATAAACTCCCATACTTCAAACTCTGATAAATTCTTGAGAACAACTATTCATCAAATTATTCTCTCATATTATGGAGATCTTTTCCAATATCTACATGATAATTTGTTGAATATCCTTCCATCTAGAATATGGAAGAGCGGATAATTTGTGTTGCTTTTTTAATATAATATGGACGAGCAGATAATTTGTTGTGATTTATTCATTGTAAGGAAATTTAATTGTGGGAGGATGAATATTTGGCATCACAGCGACTTGAACTTTATTTGAATTTATAGTGCATAAAAATGGCATTCGTGGAGATGTTGTATAGGTAGAAAAATACTGTGAGTTGAGCTGGAAGTTTTAGTAATTGTACGAAGAAGGTTAAAGGTTGTTTCCAGATTCACAAAATTGATTACCAACCACATTCATCTTAGAATCATCATTTTTTTCTTGCACGAAACCCATGCCATTGTTTAATGCATTCAATTTGTTCGCCATTATAATTCTATCCATAATGCAGATTCATAGTAAAAACAGTGTTCAATGCTAGGCAACCTCTAAGGAAGAAACAAATCTTAAAAAAATAAAAATTGTGAGGGTAGGGTAATACATGAAGTAAATCCAAGTACAATAAAATATAAGATAAAAGAATATGCTTGATTTTGTAAGAATAAGAATTTAGGCCTTAGGCAAAGATTTAAGTCTTTGAAGAGGGGACGAGAGTTAGGTATAATCTTCTAGGATCTAATGCTGAAAATGAAAGAAAAGAAAATTTTGATTTGGAAAAAGGTTGACTCATGTCGAGTATAAAATGTTGGCTTCAATTATATCCTTATCCTTTGCTAATTTCGGCATGCTTCCAAAAATTATCTCGCTTGCATGCAAAAATTATCCTCCATCTTCATTCTTTGGAGGAGGATGTGTTAATATATGCATTAAAGTTAGTCAAAAATACAGAAACTAAAAGGGATAATGCACAAGTATCCTCTCAACCTATGCCCGAAATTTCAGAGACACACTTATACTTTATTAAGGTCCTATTACCCCCCTGAACTTTTTCTATTAATAATTTTCTACCCCTTTTTCGCCTACGTGGCACTATCTTGTGTGCCCAACGTTGGTTGACTTTATTTTTTCAAGCTAGCGCCACATAGGCCGAAAAGGGGTAGAAAATTACTTATAAAATAAGTTCATGGGGGTAATAGGACCTTAGTATAGTATATGTGTGTCTTTGGGATTTAGGACATAGGTTGAGGGGGTACTTGTGCATTTTCCCAAACAAAAACAAGATGAAATAGATAGAAAAAACTTTTTAATCCAAGTCCATAGAAAGTTTTGTGTCTCCTTAAGAAGTTTAATCCCCTCATGTAACCTAGGTTACAGATTAGTTTCCCACAAGATAAAACAGATTAACCTGTTAAAGAAGTAGCGGTACCTCAAACTTCAATAACATAAGGGAACGTAAGAACAATAACAAGCCACACACAGACTGAGTTGATCGACACTTTGTTTAAGAGAGAAAATGTGGGTAGAGAAGAAACAATTTTCTGTATTTGAAAAACGAAAAATGACTTCCTTTTTATAGCCATTTTCAGCAACAATTGTGTCTGTTCAGACAAATTTGTTGAGGCACATTTTTTCCAGAAGGTTGTGTCTTTTGAAAAAAATAACAAATTTTTGGAAAGATGTGTCTTTTGTAAAAAAATTACGATTTTTTGGAAATCAGATCGTTAATACTGTTGTACGCAAATTTCAAATAAATTCCATTACGCCAAAAATAATTCTGTTATTTAACTAACATTCTGAATTAATTTATAAGAGAAAAGAAATTTATTAACAGGATTTATTCGATTAACAAAAATGATTGAATAAATTTTGTCCGAAACATTTATCAATCAATCCAAATCCAAAGCTTAATTCGAATCAGAGGCCGAGGCCAAGAGCGAGCGAGCGACGTCGGCGGCGCATGGGAACACCTTCTTCTTAACCTTTTTAGAAGTATAGCAAGTGTTTCCTAATATACTTTTCATTTTCCATCAAAAAAAATTTCCCCTTCTTTTCCGATTTTGTCTTCTCATTTCCCATTCACACTTTGCTAAAATTTAACAATCCCCCACATGATTGGGGAATGACTATTGTTAAAACAAATGTAGAAAAAACTTTTGTGTCTTGTAAGTAAGGTTTAATCCCATTTGGATAAGAAGATTTCCCTTAAGACTTTTCGTAGTGAACATATATCGGATATACTCGGTCAATTAATAGATTTGATATCTTTGAACATCAAGCTTTGGTGTATACCTAGACAAAATAAGTCACACAATCAACCTTTGAACTGTTCTTAGTTCTCATTGTTTTGTTCGTTTCAATCATGAACACATCTCGGTTAGTATGTTCTTAGGAACTGGCCTTAGCACATTCTCCTTGAAGCGTCTTACACTTCACACTCACATATGTGGTTTCTAAATGTGTTATCTCATACATATAATATTTGATATACCATGTATTAAACTAAGAAACCATTAAAAGGTCCTTATTCCTTTATCCTGGTTACTGAACATTGTCTCATCATGACAATGGACCATAAAATAATTTTTGACAATGTTGAACCGTCATGAATGACTTTTTTTATTTTCTTGAACCTAGGTCTTCGTATCTCCAGTCTGTTAGGTAGATTTACCACCACGATGACTTGTTCTCCGGCATAGTCCCCTTCCATCGATGAAATCTCAACTCCCTCTCTAGTTAGTCCATTTGTAAGTGGATCCGACACATTATCCTTTGACTTTACATAGTAAATTTTGATAATTCCACTATAGAGTAGTTGTCTAACAGAGTTATGTTTCGTGTTATCTGACGAGACTTGTTGTTATTCATAACAATTCCATCCCTTCCTATTTACATCTTGACTATCACAGTGTATGCATATAAGGGTCATTGGTTTGGGCCAAAACGGAATATCTTCTATGAAATTTTGGAGCTATTCAGCTTCCTTGACTTGCCTTGTCTAAGGCTATGAATCCAGACTTCATTATAGAGCTAGTTATACATGTTTTTTTATGATGGCTAAGATATTGCTCTTCCACCAATAGTGAAAACGTATCCACTGGTGGATTTTTTTTGTAGACCCAGTAATCCAATTTGAATCACTATATCCTTCAAGAACTTGGGGGTATTTGTTGTAATGAAAATCATAATTTTGAATGTCATATAAGTATCCCAAAACTCTCTTCATTGCCAACCAATGATTTTAATTTGGACTACTTGTGTATCGACTCAGTTTACTAATAGAGCTAGCTATATCTGGTCATGTACAATTCATGACATACATCAATATTCCAACACTCTGGCATAGTCCAATTGAGACTGACTTTCACCTTTATTCTTTGCAAAATGAAAGTTCACGTCAATTGTGGTCTTTTTCCTTTTGAAATTTAAATAGTTTAACTTTTCAAGTATCTTTTTGAATATAATAAGTTTGAGATAATGCTAGACTGTTAGGAGTTTTGAGAATCTTAATTCCCAATATCACATCAGCAACTCCTACATCTTTCATATAAAACTTACTAGAGAGAATACAGTTAGTATATTTTATATTTACTACTAAAAACAATGTTTAGCGATGGATATTCGCAACGAACAATATTTGGTCACTATATAATGATGGATTTGCGACGGAAGAACAATTTTGTTGCAAAATTAAAAAATAATATTTTGATTTGTAATATAGCAACAGATTTACACCGGAATATATAATCCGTCGCTAAATATTAGAGCGAAAAATTTGGCACCTAATTTTCCCTACAGATTTTCTAACAAAGTAGTGGTGAAAAATTTAATTAGTATTGGGCGACGGAATTAGTGACGAAAAAGATTGCTAAACAATCAAATATAATTTTTTAATAAAATTATATTATATAGTGATGAAAATATCCGTCAATATAATTTTTCTAAATATATATATTTATTTGAAAGCGACGAATTTTAGAATCCATCACTAATTCCGTTGCAAACTCCAATTTCAGATTTTCATTACTATAATTTAATCTCATCCGTCCATCATAATTTATCAAACTCCAAGAGTCAATCTCATTCGCGCGTCCGAATTTATCAATGGTCCTAATTTAAGACCCTTGATTTCCCATCTTATACAAAAGACCCAAATCCCTAATTTTCTTCATTCTCCTCCTCTCCTTTCAAAGTCCACAGCCCAACCCTTGTTCGCCTTCTTCTCCGTTCTTCTTTCCGGCCTTTGCAGCCTGGAGAACAAGCAGTCAACAACAATGGTGAGCTCTGGAAGACGCGCGAACACCACCAGCGAACCTCCTTCGCTAGCAGAAGCTCCAATTGGCGAGCAATTAGGCGACCATGTGGTCTCTGTTCGGCTACAGTAGCAACACAAAGATAGCGCCATCAGTTGCCTCCTTCTCTGGCGAAAAAGGACAGCAACTTTAGCTACACACAGCGAGCAGCGATGGTGAGCACCGGCAACATCCAGCTCCAGCAAGTGAGGGAGAACACAACAACAATTTCAGTCATAGGAGCTCTATAAGGATTTTAGGTGAAGAAACTCTTTCCTTCAATGCTCTCTAAATAAAGCATTCTTATCATATCTTTATCGAAACACTAAGAGCTTAAAAGAATAAAATGACAATAATTCTTATGTAATTTGGTTTTGTCTATTTCATGAAAGCTATATTAAAGCAATTGTTCCAAAACAAGTAATGTATGACTTTCATGAGATGATGTTAGCTTAACTTGAATTTCTTTAACTCAAGTCAAATTCCACCTCTTGACGTTTCTGAGAGATAGTAAGCAATCAAAATATGTGATTTTCGTGCTTTTTCCAAGTGAAACTTATAGATAGGTAGTATAATCAACAAAAGCAATTCGAGTAGTCCAAAAGGATATGTATGTTTGTACTGTACAATATGGTGGCGTTTCTATAAGATCCATCAAAGACCAATGTGTTCTTCTATTCATTGCCTTTATCCTTTATTTCCTCAACTGTGTGTTAGCCATTTTATATTTGTCTCCTTTATGCCCATTCCCCCTTTTTCAGTTCACATTGAAGCTGCTGCATTTAGGTGTATAAAGATAAATTGTTAATCCAAGTGCATCATTGAGTTGGCGGGCATGAAGTTTCCGTTGGAGTCACACGGGTGACTCTATCTCAATTGGAGAATATCGAAGAAAACTTGTAAGTATATATTTCACATATTATATAAGCACTATCTATAGGTTGTCTGATATATACACTTGAATCTAAACACACATTACACAATAGATATTATTGTATGTAAAGGTGATTTATCTTTTGAATAGGCTATTGAAAAGGATCAAAATCCAACACCAAGCGAGTTACATTTGCACGTCCATACGCATGGTCATGATGAAAAATCTTTTGTTGATGAGCGCTCTCAAATTTTCCATGTAATTCCAAAACATTGAAGCCTATCGTAAAATATACATGTAATTTCTCATTAGAAGGGGAAACTATCTCTCTAATTCTTTTTTTTTTTTTTTTTTTAGCTTACTGTTTTATGTTTTGTGAACATGTTGTGAGCTTGGGATTTATTCGTTTGTGATTTCTTAACTCTAACTAATTTGTCCTTTTAAGATTGAATGTCTTAATCGCAGTTTGAGTCCTTCTGTTTATATATTAATCAAGTCTTTACCTTGTGAACCCCTTTCTTAATCCTTTGTAGTATTCATGTTTTCATTTCTTTGATTAATTTGCTCACTGCATACATTTATTTTTAACTTTGACTATTTTTTTTTGTTATTTTTTAGGAGCCAAATGTGATGAATTAGTAGAATTCCGATTAACTTATCATGAGTAGTGGTTAAATTTATCTAGAATAGTGGCTTAAGCCTAATTAATTTTTGTAAATTTTACATTATTTAAGTCATAGTACATTTGCTATTTCATTTTCTTCCTGCCTGAATGTTCATTGTTTGTTATTGAGGATTGATTTAGATGCAATATTGTTACTATACTTATTTTGGGTTCTAATTTCTATTTTTTTTTGTTTTATGCGAACTCATGTGGAGTCCAAATTGGAGTCAAATATGTTTCCCTTCGCATTTCTAATAAGCCGAAAAAGCTCAAGTCCTTCTCTACGAGTCAATCCTTGACTATCAGTGGGAAGTAGGAAGAAAATTGCTCTATTGTCTATCTTTAGTAAGGAGATCTTCATCATATTAATTTTAGTTTCTACGATTAAGATAAGATATGAAGGTAATTATCAAGATAAGTCTGAAGAGGGAGAATTTTCTCAAAAGAAGATTAAGAAAAAAAAGTAATACAAGAAGTTGATAGTCATTTATAATTCATATTCTCATTTAGATCAGGCAAGAGGGTGATGTTGGTAACCATTAAGCATAATCGAGAAAGGAAAACAAAAGAAAATAGAACAAAACAATCTTACATGCATATGCTTTTGTGTAGTTTACATTACGATGATACTCGTTGGGACTTATCGTTGTTATGTTTCATTGTTTATGAATTTTTTCTAAAGGAGTTATAGCATAAAGTGTCTATTATAGAACACGGGAATAAATTGGAATAGGTAGTTAGTTTTTTCTTGAAATTTATATGAATTACATTTGTTTGGTCTTGAAACCTTTGAAATCCATCCAAGATTTTTTAAACTTGAAGTGTCCATTACAGTGTGTTTCTTTATTTATTTTTCTATCTAGTATTTTCACAACAAAAAAAGGTCAAAATTATCCTCATCATATTATAAATGACTCAAAAATAATTTTCTTTTGTCTTATGGAATCAGTGATCAAGTTTTAGTTTAGGTCAATATCTATTTTCTAACTTATATCCTCATGTGTTTGTTGGGGACTAATGTATAGTTGTAGGTTTATAGCATGTTATCTTGAGTACTATGATATTGTATGTAATTATCATTTCACTGATTTTTAATCTAATCTTAAATATAATGTATATTAGCTAAAAAAGTATAGTACATTTATTTAATGTATAGGATTCCATATGTTATTGCAGTATTTTTTAAATATAGTCTTGTTACGAATCTTTAATACTTTCTATTTATCTCTATTTACAGGAAAAATATGAAAAACTATTACGGGAAAAAACATCTCAATATGATATTGTTCAATGTGAAGCATACTACCAAAGTTGATGAACAAAAGTTCTCTTAGGAGTAGTTGATAAATTATTTTTGATGTTTTGCTCCAAAATATGTGATTAGGATTTTGCTATCTAAAGATTTTGAACCGTCTATTTATTATTTTTTTATGAATGTTTGTTATTTTAGATTTCTTTTAGTAAATGTTATTTAATTTAATTCAGCAATGTATATTTAAAATAAATAAATGAAATTATTTTTAAAGAAATTTTTTAGCAACAAATTTAATGATGATCTGGTCATTGCTATAAAAAATATTAGCAATGAAATATTTTAGTGGCAAATATGTCGGCTCAAACAATAGAATATTTTATGACGGATTAGTGACAAAAATTTCATCGCAAATTTATTTGAAATGGCGAAATTACATATGGAATAGCAACGAACTATATAAGTTTAGTGACGAATTTCATTTGTCGCTAAATGCTATTTTTTTGTAGGGATTGGCAATGTCCTTGCTAACTATCAGCATGTAATCCACATATAGGCATACAATGACTTCCTGATTCGGAGTATATTTAATGTCAATACATTTATCACATTCATTGATCTTAAATCCATTTGACAACATGGTTTGGTCAAACTTTGCATGACATTGTTTCGGTGCTTGTTTTAGTAAAAAAAATGACTTAATAAGTTTGCACACTTTATTTTCTTTATTAGGAACTACAAAACCCTCTTTTGTTCCATGAAAATTTCTTCTTCCAACTTTCCATTTAAGAAGACGGTTTTCACATCTATTTGATGGATTTCAAGATTGTACACTGCAGCTAAGGCAATTAACATCTAAATTGATGTAATCCTAGTCACTGGCGAGCATGTGTGAAAATAATCAAGACCTTCATTTTTCTTAAAGCCTTTGGCAACAAGTCTTGCTTTATATTTTTCAATAGTTCCATAATCTGTCATCTTCCTTTTGAAGATCCTTTTTGAACCCAAGGATTTCTTCCCTCGAGGAAGATCAACCAACTCCCATGTATGATTGTTTAGTATTGATTCAATCTCACTATTGACAGCCTCCTTCCAAGAGTTTAACTCGCTAGACAACATTGCTTCCTTGAATGTTTGAGGCTCACTTGAAAGAAGGAATGTTAGAAAATCATATCCAAATGAAGTAGATGTCCTTTGACATTTAGTATGCGTTGGACTCTATTCATTGAATTCATTCTCTTTTGGTTCTTCTCGGCGCAGTTTAGACCCCCTACTAGATGACTCAAGTCTAGTTTTATAGGGATAGATATGTTCAAAAAATTCATCATTATCTGATTCGTTACTGTATTATCATGAATATCTCGATGTTCGGACTTATGAACCAAAAATCAACATGCCTTTATGTTTGTTGCATATCCATTGAATACACAATCCACAATCTTAGGCCCTATCTTCTCCTTCATATGTATAGGAACCTGGACAATGGCTAGACACCCCCACCCTTTAAAATATTTCATGTTGGATTTTCTACCTTTCCATTTCTCATATAAAATTACATGTGTCTTCTTGTGAGGAACTCCATTGAGTATTCGAGTTGTTGTTAGATTAGCGTCCCCCAATAAGTTTTGTAGTAAACTTGAACTTATAAGTAACACATTCATCATTTCATTTAAAGTTCGGTTTTTCTTTTCTACAATCCCATCAGACTAAGCAGTGTAAGGAGAAGTAGTTTGATGTATTATTCCATTTTCCAAACATACTTGTGCAAATAAAGATTCATATTATCCGACTCTATCATTTCTGATC
Organism: Solanum chilense; assembly: GCA_032847665.1. Taxonomy (NCBI): domain Eukaryota; kingdom Viridiplantae; phylum Streptophyta; class Magnoliopsida; order Solanales; family Solanaceae; genus Solanum; species Solanum chilense. Next base: position 26,486,452 of record CM064966.1, read on the forward strand.
ATTTTGATCTTTCTCTCCAACTGATTTTCAATTTCAGTTTTATATTTCCTAAATACATATGCTGCTTCATCCTTACCATTTAGCAAATAGACATAACAATATGTAGTGCAATATTCAATAAAAGTTATGAAAAACTTTTTCCCACCACGTGATGGTGTTGAATTAATGTCACAAATATCAGTGTGAATCATTTCTAACAAATTTCAATTCCTTTTATCATAATTATAAGGATGCTTAGAATACTTAGATTCAACGCAAATTTTACATTATTACACTCAATTTTTTACAAAAAATTTAAATTAATTAGTTTTCTAAAGGGTTTGTTATTAATGTGTCGCACATGTTCATGTCATAAACATTTAGACTTAAGAGAGTAAGAAGAAAGAGAATCTTTGTTCGTATCAACTGCAATAACATTGAGTTTAAAAAGTCCATCACTAAGGTAATGTTTTCCTTCATACATTTCATTCTTACTCACTACTACTTTATAAGAAACAAATACACATTTGAATCTATACTTAGTCAGAATTGGAAGAGAAACTAAATTCTTTTCCAATTTTGGAAAATACAAGACCATGTTCAATGTCACCATCATGCCTGATGTCATCTTTAATAGGACCTTGCCAGTTACTTCCACCTTTGCAAAAACAAAGTTTGCCATAAAAAACTTCTCGTCTGTAGGTGCTGGAGTATATGATGAAAATAATTCTTTGTCGACACAAAATGGCATGAGGCAACATAATCTATCCACCATTCTCTTGGATTTCAATCCATGTTACATTCAGAAAGCATTGCGGAAAGATCGTCTATTTCTCATTTGGATTCAGCGAAGCTTGCCTCATCCTTCTTCTTCTTGTCCTTCTTGGGACCCGACATTCAATAGCCTTATGACTATATTTGCCATAATTAAAATAGCTTCCATTGAATTTCTTCTTAGGAAAATTGCTTTTTGGACCAGGTTTTTTCCTTAATTTTGTAGGATCTTCTTCAACAATATTTACACCATATATTGCTGAATTACCACGTTACCCCTTTCCAGCAGCCTTGTTATCCTCTTCAATTCTCAACATTACTATGAGATCTTCAACAGTCATCTCCTTGCGTTTATGTTTCAAGTAGTTTTTAAAAGTCCTTCCACAATTGAGGTAGCTTCTCAATTATGACAGCCACTTGAAAAGTATCATTCACAATCAATCCTATGTTAAAGAGTATGTGAGTATTAGGAATAAACTTAATATTTCCAACATAACCATTAAATAAATCTATATCTTCAGCAAGGAGATCTTTGATTATGACATGCAATCCTTCAACTTGAGTGATGACAGTTTTACTGTCTATCATCTTATAATCCTAAAATTTTGCCACAATGAACTTCTTCATTCTGACATCTGTTTTGTACTTCTTTTCTAAAGCGTAGCGTAGTTCTTTTGAGGTTTTGACATTACAGTATACATTCTACAAATCATCTTGCAGCCCACTCAGAATATAATTTTTATACAAAAAATATGATGTATCGATGCTTCTGTTACTAAAAATCGTTATTCAGATGAAGTTTCATCTAACAGAAAAAGAACATTCTTATTAATGAACCTCTGCAGACTTAAGGTAGTGATATAGAAGAAAATCTTTTAGTTTCTTCTCTTGAAGTCGACTTTAGAAAAATTTAAAAGTTTCTCAGTAAGTGCTAGGCAGTAGTTGAACGATTGTGTGCTACCGATGTTGTTGCAGCACTTATTGTTATATCACTCACCATTCAAGCATTTACTTGACTTGATTAGTCATTTTTCTGTCAGAAATGACTGATGATTTTAGTATGTGAAACACTAACACTAAAGAGTAAATCTTTACATAGATTATTTCTTATTTAACGATAAAGTTTTAATGGTCTTTTAATCGTTAATTCAATGAATTTTAAAAATTCTAACAGAGTAGAAAACCAAAAAGATTTTTATCTCTAGAAACCTCAAATACAAAAACTATTAAATTTCTTAAGACTGTTACTACATGTATTAAGGTTAGTATAAATTACAGAAACAAAAACACGATGAAATAGGCAGAAAAACTTTTAAATATGAGTCCAAAAAGAGTATTCTCTCTCATTAAGAAATTTAATCCACTCAATGTGCCCGAGGTTGCAGATTAATTTCTCCCAAGATAAAACTTATTAATATGTTAAAGAAAAAGCGGTACCTCAATCTTCAATAACTTCAGTTAACGTAAGAACAATAACAAGACATACATAGACTTAGTTGATCAACACTTTATTATGAGAGAAAATGTATGCAGAGAAGAAATTTTATTCATTATTTGAAAAATGAAAAAATGACTTCCTTTTTATAGCCATTTTTAGAAATAAATTTGTTTGGTCAGATAAATTTGTTCAGACCCATTTTTTCCCAAAAAGTTTTGTGTTTTGGGAAAAATTAAAACTTTAAGGAATGATGTGACTTTTGGGAAAAAATAATGTCTTTTTAGAAAATAAATTTGCGCGCGAATTTAAAATAAATTTTGTTGCCCCAAAAAATTAATTTTGTTATTTAACTAACATTCTTGAATTAATTTATAAAAGAAAAAAAATTGATTAACATGACTTTTTTTATTAAAAAAATCAATTAAATAAAATTTGTCTACAAAATTTAACAATCTATCACATCATTTGTCAAATCTATTCCAATTCCGATTCTGATTCTGAAGTCGAAGCTGAATCCGAGGCCGAGGCCGAGCAAGCAATTAATGATGGCGCAAGGGGGAGCCTTCTTCTTAACCCTTTAAGAAGTGTAGGAAGTATTTCCTAATATAAGGACAACAATTTCCTTTCTTCTACTAATATGGGTGAAATGACTTTTTATTTGCACTTTGCGAATGAATTTTCATTTTTCCTCCAAAATTGGTTCTCCCTCTTCTCCATTTTTCTATTTTCATTTCCCATTCATACTTTGCTAAAATCCAATAGGAGGAATAGTAAATTTTTATAATAAATCTACTGGACCTTATATAGGCTACCTGCGTATCAACCAAGGAAATCAGGTCGAACGTAGTTCCAATTACATGCAACAGATATATTAAAATTTTATTCTAATATTACCAAGTCCATATGTTGGCGGCCTACGTATCCACCAAGGAAATAGGTTCAAGTGTAGGTGTAACATTTTGAAAATCCAAGACTTTTCTTAAAGCCTAACATAACTTTTATAAGTTCTAGACACTGTTTAAAGGCCTATTTTAATGTTTACAAGTCATTTATGAAGTCTAGAAACCAAAACGTTCCAAAACATCCATGACGTCCGGAAACTACTTCTAGTAGGTACTAGCGTGCCTTAGCCTATTTGACTAGCTTTTAGGAGTCGTACAATGGTGAAAATTGGTGAAAAGATAGTTAATAGGTTTTTAATTTGATTTATAGTCGAAAATTTCGGGTACGACTCCTGAAATAGCAACCAACGGACCTGGAGGAGGACCCTTGCAAGTGGAGTAAAACACTGCCTTGGTAGTGTGCATCCACGTGAGGGCATTGACGATCCATGAATGTATCGAAAAGGCGTCCTTGACAATCATCGATCAACACTTAGAAAATATATTGAAGGTCTCCAATTTCATAGTCTCTGATAGAAATGATGGATGTGCATCATGGAAGGGAACAATGACCGTCGACTCATAGACGGACCGTCCATCGGGGTCTTGTCTGTAAGGGCCCATTTTCCAGCACATTTTAAAGTTGGTTTTAATTAATTAATTAAAGGTTTTGGTGGTTATTTAGGGATTAAGGGAGTCATAATTAACTTAATCAACCCCTCATATAATGACCCCAACCCCATTAATCTAATTACAACTGTGAAAACAAACTCTTTCATTCTCTCTTTTTTCTCTCTATTAGAAGAAACCATTGAAGACTATCCAGGGGAGGGATTTGGGGGATGTAAAGGGACTAAATCACCATCAAATCTTCATCAAACATCGAGGTATGACATCTTATTCACCTTTGATATCTTTTTCCACAAAGGGTTCCTTCAAAATTGATTTCCAAATATGAGTTTTTAAGTGGTTTTTCATCCGATACGAAATTGATGTTATAATTTGAATTGTTTATGATTTATTTTGGATATTATGGATACATTAACATGAATTTTGATTCAATTATGATTTATCTTGATGGTTTGGTCTTGGTATTTGAAGATGACTCTTAAACCTTAACGCTAGGTTTGATTTTGATATAAATTAGGTTGTATTTTGTTTAATTGACTTGGTTATGGATTGAATTAATATTGGATGATGTTCTTATATTATTCATTAACAATTTACAGTGAATTTTAGTCTTTCATTCTAGTTCTTGAGAAGATGATCTAGGTTAGAAAGTGAATTGACCGAAGCATCTTGTCTTAAGTTATAATATAGTATTGAATTCTGATATAATGATTCTTCTAGCCTTGTTATAATGTTGATTAATGACTTATGATGATGTATACCCAATAATTGGATTGAATGATAGTTTATGGTAAGACCTTGGTGATGAATTATGAAGAAGAGTTGGTAAGTCTTATGATCTCTATCCTTTACTTCAAATTGTGGTTAATTATGAGTCATGATGTGACATTGGAGTATGCTTTGTTAAGATTCAGAGGGTGGTATGATGTTTAATTTTAATATCTTGGTTATGATTTTGAGGTTTATTAAGGTGTATATGTTATAAGGATGGTGATGACTACCAATGTGCCTTATTATGATATGAAATGCTAATGTGCTAACCTCACTTATATGAATTGTAATGAAAGGACTCATACTCATGAAATTCCTATTGAGCTATGATAATGATGATGCTATACAAGGGTTATACCCTATTACCTAAACTAATCTATGATTGATAATTAAAGGCTTAAACACATTTCAAAAAAGGGACTCTAGTTTAGCACCGAGTGAACTAGATTGAGGAGTGTTCCTTCCCACATAGGGAAGGTAGGAGCACTAAAGTAATCTTGAGATTTAAAGACTAAAATGCATGTAGGATAAAGAGAGTCCCAACTATATCTCCTCTTTCTTGAACTATGTTTCCCCTATATGGGTACTAGTTAGTGAATCCACGCAGTTGCTATGTTTTATGTTTCGGTACTACCTTGGCAAGTAGTACGCCTTCCTTCGGTGTAGGGTTTATGACACCGGATTCCACATGACCTCATGTGGTCTATGTTAGTTTAACAAATATGTTCCAAAAAGGTAAAATGAACTAAAGGATTGAACTCTAACTATGATAACCTAAGAATTCTAACTTTGTCTAGGTAGGGGCATATGACTCTACCTAAGCATTGCAGTATTTAGCCTTGAGGTTGTCTTAGGAGGATGTTCTTAGATATTATTATGCTTATAATGATATATATATATATATATATGATGAACTTGCACATAATTGATACTATATGTTGTATTGTTCACTTATGAATATATGTTGGTTTATATTGTTAAATTGAGATGAAATGTATGTCTAAATGCCATGTTATGTGAGGTAGGGTTTTAATCATAGTTCTTGTTGGGTTACTTGTTTGAGTAAGGTTATGGGGATTTGCTTGGTCATTGCACTTGTTTACTTGATAGGGGTCTATGGGTAATTGTCTTTCTTAATTTATAATGAAAAGTACTTTTATTCATGCGTATTGACAATATGGCTTGATGATAGATTTACTTGAGTATGTATCTACTTATATGATATGAATGATGGGCTTGACTAGACTTGATGTTTATTGTGATTAACATGCCTATGACATGAAGAATATGCAAAAATAATTGGTATGTTATTATTGAATGTGCATATAAATGAAAAAAATGCATATTTTATGAAATATCCTTTTTGTTGGCATGATTTCAAAGTATATGCGCATATGGTCTCGTACTTAGTACAAGTGGCGTACTAACCCCATTTCTTCCTTTCCCCCCAATATTTTAGGTTTCGGCTGTTGAAGAATTTTTTAAGGCGACTTGAAGAAAGGTTGGATCTTTGATCATCCAAGTAGGGTAGGTCCTCATTTTCCAAGGGCGGTGCCAATATCGAGGTTGTTTAAGTTTTAATGCTCTTAAATTCTATATCTTTGTGGATAAATTACATGATTATGACTTGCTGTCGGCATAACAGATGAAAGGTAATGCCAAAAAAACTTAGGGAAAATTACATGTCGTTTAATCATCATTCCTCTATTCAATAGATTTTTTGGATCTCTTCTTTCAAACATTGACAAACATCGGTAGTGTGACTTAACGTGCCTGAATGGAAGCACATTGTTTTGCTGGGTTAACCATATGTAAAGGATTTTCACGAGGATTTGGTTATGATATGCCTAATTATATAAAAAAATTTAATATGAATGTAACATCTCGCAACTAGAAAGAACTTGAAAAAGAGGTTAAAATCTGAAAATGCTATTTTTGGAAAGAATAAGAAAATCTATAAAATTTGCCTAATTTAAAAGTGTGTTTTGGTCAACTTAAAACGACTATAAACTTCCAAATGTGGTCGGAAATGAGTTTGCGTGATTTCAACATTGTATGAGTGAGTTATGCCTTCTGGAAGTTGGTCTATTGGATTAAGGAAAACCCAAATCCGAATTATTGAAAGACAAACTATTCTTTTCCTTAATTAAATTTCGTATTTAGCTTTTGGGGATGTATTGGGTAAAACAAGACTTTACTCAATTAGGAAAAGGATAAGTTACTTTGGGTCTTGGAGAAGAGAGAAGAGAAAAGAAAGGAGGAGAGAAATCAAGAAATTGCCAAGGACGTTCAAGTTTTGTGAGTGCCATTCGTCAGGGGTGATCTCTACAAGGTACGTGAGATCATATAGTGTTGGGTTAGTTCATGTACACACCAATCTCATTTAAATTCAACAAATATAGGCTATTTAAATGTTGAGAAAGTGAGTTCTTGAAGAACATTGTTGAACTTTTCATTAAATTCTTGATGGTTGTGTTGTTCAAGTTCTCATTCATGTTTCGAAGTGTAATTTGGGTTCAATATATTGTGTATTGATAGTAATAATGATCCTAGGTGTTGTGGTGTAACAACCATGGAATTTAGTGGGTTTAGAGATGAAAAGCAGAAGAGAAAAGTCGAGAACACATGGCTATGGGGGTTGGGGCGCGGTGCCTCTGAAAGCCCCAAAGGAAAATGTTTGTTCGTAGGTCCTATGAGATGCGCGATATCCAGAGAACCCCAGCGTTTAATCTGAAAGATGAGGTTGGGGTCCCATGCCTCTCAGAGCACTAGGGATGCCAATTCTCCCCATTCATTCCCTAATTTTCATAATAGTTCCTATGGAAGTGCAAAGTTGTTCCTCCCATTCCTTTTAACTATGGAAGGCACCCAAACTCTTTCCTTCAAAAGCATCCGGTAGTGAGTGCGGAGTTTGGGGTTGTTGGCCTCTCACCAACTCAAATGGTGTGCACCCAGTGGACTCACTCCTTTGAAAATTGTATGAGAACAGTGCCATCTAGAAGTCTGGCCCAATATTTTTAGTGCGAACTGACATAGTACCTTAGGTAGCACTCTAGCAGGGCGTTGGCACGTTCGATCTGGCATCGGTCTGCAGGTGGAAGCTCATGGAGAAGTGAAGTTCTATGACAAGTATGACAAACAACGCCGTCCAAAAGTTCCTGATGAAGTAGGGGTTCTCAGTCGCTAATGATATGTCTTGGCATCCCCCAGTAATTAAATACATTCTTGAAGAACAATCGAGCGTCCTCTTTTGCGGTGCAACAGACTATGGCAGGCATGAAGGTAGCATATTTTGAAAACCTGTCCACCACAACGATTATCGTTCCATACCCGTTAGACTTTGGTATGGAGGTAATGAAGTTCATGGTCACACTCTTCGTGGGCGTTCTTCTATGGGTATTGTCTCCCGAAATCCTTCCGGTTGCTTTCGCTCCGCTTATTCTTGCTGGTACACAAGATAATTTTGCACGTAGAACTAGATGTCGTCCCGCAAGCGTGGCCAAAACTATATCACCCCGATCAATGCCCTTGTTCGTTGCTGCCCCGGATGCCCAGATCTTGGTTTGCGTGGCTTTCTTTTATGATTAATTGCCTTATCGATCAAATCTTGGGTACATAGAGCCTCTGACTGGCAGTAAGCAAGAGTCATTCTTCCACCTAAAAGCTCCTAGTATTGCCTTTGGCAACCAAGTCCATTAATTTCTTCTCTCTGGATCATATTGCATTCCATCCTTGATTGCGTCTTGAATGGTATAGTGAGCTTGTAGTGATAATAGCAAGCTCTTCCATTATTCTTAATGCGTCGGCCACAACATTTCCCCTTCCTTGCTTGTACTCTAAGACGTAGTCGAACTCTGCCAAAAGTCATGCCACCTATCACTCTTTGGGGTTATCTTGTTTTGTGAATAGAGGTAGCTAGTGGCCACATTGTAGGTATTTACCGCAAACATGGAGCTTAGTAAGTAATGTCTCGACGTGTGTAGGCAATGCATGATGGCCAACATCTCTCTTTCCTACATTGTGTACCGCTGTTCAGCATCGTTTATCTTACAGCTCATGAACACTATTGGGTGTTTATCTTGTACTTAGACTCCCCCAATGGAAAAGTATGAAACATCCATATGTATTTCGAAGGTCTTTGAGAAGTCGGGCATCTTCAAGACAAAATCTTCAATCACTGCGGCCTGGAGACCTTTGAACGCTATTTGTCACTCCTCGCTCAAAACCCATGGATTATTCTTATTTAGCAACTCGGTTAGTGAAGCGGATTTTGTGGAGTATCCACTGATGAACCTACTATAGTAGTTCGCAAGTCAAAGGAATGATCGAAGCTCAGTCACTTTTGTGGGCAGCTCCGACCCCTGGATTTCTTTAAACTTCATCTCGTCCATCTGTAGTTTGCCTTGGCTCATGATATGCCCTAAGATGTATACTTTGTGCTGGGAGAAGTCACACTTTACCCGCTTGACATAGAGTTGATTCTATTGTAAGACTTAGGAGACTCTCTCCAGGTGCTCCACGTGCTCCTCCAGGGTTTTGCTATATATGACTATGTATCCAAGTACACCACCACGAACTGGTCCAAGTAGGAGTGAATGATTTTGGTCATCTACATGACAAAGCTATCTTGTGCGTTGGTTGATACGAAAGGTGTCACTAACCATTCGTATGGTCCATATCTTGCTATGGAAGCTGTCTTTGGCTCGTCCCCCTCCGCGATACGCATATGGTAGTAGCCTTTTGTGAGATCCATCTCGGTAGAGTACTTGGTCTATCCAAGTCTATCGAACGAATCCACAATGAGCGGTATAGGATATTTGTACCTAATTATTACCTTATTCAGCGCCCGATAGGCGATGTATAGGTGCAATGACCCATCTTTATTTCTTCGAAATAGAACAGACGTGCCATAAGGTGCCTTGGATGGACAGATGTGACTGTCCTCGAGGAGTTCCTTCAACTACTTCGTTAGATCCTCTAAATTTGGTGGAGCCATGAAATGAGGTTCTTGTGCGGGTGGATTAGCTCCTACCTTTAGCTGTATCTTATGATCTACCTCGTGCCTAGGAGATAGAGTTTTTAGTATATCATCCTCCATCACGTCCTTGTTCTCTTCAAGGACTTCATCAATGATCGGTGTCAAGGAATCCTTAGTACCATTGTCTTCTCCAAAACTTTCAATGGTAGCTTGGAATGTCGACTCTTCAATCTTCAGGCCCTTCACGATCTTCACTGCCGACAGGTAGGTGTGTTCTTCCTTCATCGGTACCTTGACTAGAGGTACAATGCATGACCCTTCCCGCCCCATCATCATGAGTTGTTGGAGGTAGGGGTCTATCATTATGTGGCACCGCTAGAAGAACTGCCTAACAATTATATCAAAGATATCTAAAGGGGCGACGGTAAAGTTTGTCCTACCTTTCCACTTCCCCAATGTGATGCTCACTCCTAATGGGCGACACCCGTTAAGGGAGTCGGTGGGGGCATTAACCGTCTTGAGGCAAGTGTTTCTTGGAGCATATTTCATCCCTAACCTTTTTGTTGCTGCCTTGGTTATGCTGTTTGCTTTTGCCCCCGATTCTACCATGGCATGAGCTAGTCGTCCATTAAGGGAGATGTCTACATACTGCGTGCTGAAGTAACCTACATTTTCAGACATATTGGTAATGGCACCACATAATCCTACTATGCCCAACTGCATCGTGCCCCCGTCCTACCCTTGCTGTTGTGTGTCTTTCTCCTTTCGTTTGGGTAGGATGGAACCAAGGTTCTTCATCTCGGGGCACCTAGCATAGCCGTGTGGTCCACCGCATATGTAGAAGCCATATCTTATGTTGTTCTATGCTCATTTCTCTGTGTAGTATTAGTGCACAAACTGCTTGATGTTTGGCTTTAGGGGGTCATGCTAATTGGGGTGTGCCTGCTGCTCCTTGCTTAGACACAATATCCCCCACCTTTGGCATGACTACTCCTTGCATCCCTGCTCTTTTCTTTGTCATGTCATTCATGTTTAAAGTCTATCAAGGACTCGACTTGCGTGGTGGATTCGTCTATGGTCTTGACTTGTCACCGCTCACACTCTGTCTTGCCCTAATTCTATAGTCCGTCCATGAAGTGAAACAACATGTCCTTGTCTGTGGGGTTGGGAATTTGAAGTGTTAGAGTTGTGAAATACTTCACGTACGCTCCAATGCTTCTTGTTTGCTTCAATTCTTGGAACTTGCGCTTACCCTTGTACACGACATTGTTAGGGAAAAAGTCTTTCTTGAATTCTTAACAGAATTTCTCCCACGTGTTTATGGTGCATGTTCCCTTTCTAGTATCACCTTCTTTTTGCCTCCACCATAGCATGGTCATCTCGAAAAGATAAAACATTATAGTGTTGATGTTATTTTCGTCACTCTTCACCCGACTACACTTGATGTAATTCTCCAAGTGCCACAGAAAGTTCTCCACCGCTTGAGCATCATGGGCGCCTTTGAATAATGGTGGCTTTGGAGCCTCGAATGTGACCTCTCTATCAAGATCGTGTGATGTAGATTCTCCAGTGTCTGCACCTTCCTAGAGTGTTTTCACTTCGACCTTCAGAGTTTCAATCATGCTTAGTGCCTCCATAAGGCGAAATTCTGAGTAAGTGACGGTCTTCTTCATCTCGAACTCTGCCCGCTGGAGACCCTCCAACTCCTTACAGATGTTTTCGGTCTCCTCAAGAGTTCAAAGGTCTTGAACTTGTCGTCTGCCACATTCATGCGCCGGACTAATATTTCCACGACTTGCCTCACAACTTCCACCCTTGCAACCGATTCTTCTCCAGCAGAATGGTCGATGGCATCCTCGCTAACTTCATTGTTACTTGACTCGGTAATCGATGGTGGAAAAGATGTTAGCGCCTCGGTTTGTGTGGGATGGGCAGCACCTCCTTATTACCTTTTTGATGTTTTTTTCCCTTTCGGTTCTTCTTTCCACCATCCAAACGGGTGTTGGTGGTGCTATATCCGTTTACTTCTCCCGCGGTAGCCATTCCCTTAATGCAAACTTTTAACTGAATTGCTAAAAGAATGCTTGGAAAAGACTTAAAAAGAAAAAATAGAGAACTTTGAAGAAGGCTTGTGTATTACTTTGGACAATGCTTTAAAACTTTGTTTGATGCCTTGCAAAATGTGGGGCACATCTATTTATACTACTTCTTAAGGACTAAAGTGCAATTAATATTTACTTTACAAGTCCCTAAGATATTTACACTTTTGTCCCATCTCTAGAGAATTCAACACATTCTTGAATCTAAGGTGTTCTAGAATTCCCCACAAGCCTCCCCTTAACTCTAAAATCTTCTACGCCTCTCCAGATGCAAAATCTCACTGGAATTGTGGTGTGATATGACATTAGGGTACCATCATCTAAGAGTAATGGAATGTGATATTCCAAAGAGAGCTTTGAGAACCATCTACGGGCATTATGAGGTTTTGGTCATGTCATTTGGGTTTACAAATGCTCCTACAGCAACCATGGATCTTATGACCACAATATTCAAACCTTATCAACATATGTTTGTTATTTTCTTCATTGATGACATACTAATCTTGTCCTTTACAATTTTAAATATACGGAGTTATATGCTAAGTCCTGAAAATGTGAGTTTTTGCTTAAGTCAGGAATTCTCGGGCCACATAGTTTATAGTGATCGAATTAGAGTTGATACCCAAAAGATAGAAGTAGTTCACAGTTAGTCTATGTAACACCTGGATACTGGAATTCGAACGCGACCGGAATTGTCAACGTCTCAGAGGTCGTAGACAAGCCTCTTCTTAGCTTTCATCACAATCGTACAGTTAAATTTGCGGAAAATTTAAAACTTTCTAATAACTTATTGAAGTGTACATAGACTTCATATAATACTACATAGAGTTATATTCTAATGAGGTCGAATTAAGCAACCATCTATAATAGATTAAACAATCCAAATAGAGAATCATAATAATAATAATACTTTGTCAATCGGCCTTATTACAAACACTTGAACAAATGTTTGAAATGAAACGCTAGGGACTACATCCACCAGCAATGTCTATTGTACTAAATCTAGAATAATAAAGTGTAGCATCCTCAAAGTCAAGAGGGCTTACTAAAGTCTGGAGATCGCTAATCCAAACCGCTTCAATGAGCGTTCAATCTTCTATGTGACCTGCGCCTATAAAAATAGTAATATTATAGGGTTATTACACACTTGTATTAAGTATGGGTGTATGCACATATACACGTAAGGACTATGCATGATCAAGTAAAGCTCTTCCTAAGGCAACATGCCGTCTCTGGAAAGTTAAGTCACTTTACTTTATTAAATCCTTATTTCAAATTCATGATATGAATATGAAATTTTCTCATTCAATAAATTCATACAACTTATTTTCTATATGAACATAAGACATTAAAAACATGAACATAATATAGGAACAACTCAAGAAAAAGTTAATATTTTTGCTCCCTTAGGCCGAGCGGTTCTCTCCCATAGCTTAGTTTATTTTTAAGTACTCTTCTTCTTTTTGTTTTGTATTTCATGATCTCCTTTGATCCTATGTTTTACTTACAAGTGCAATGATTCATTGTAGTCCAATACGTACAATGAATCAAGTAAGTAATCCAAATGTAAGACCCCAAAATGAGATATGGTGTCTAGATCTTAACATGCTTTTATTAAGGTTATAAATTCCTAAAATGTCTTATAATATTATACAGAGGCAGTGTGCAATGTTTTAAGTGATTTGGAAGTCGAACGTCAAGGGACGACCAAAATGTTTGATGACTTCACCTATTTTCCTCATGTGTCTATACATGATTATATTTGTGTTTCATGAGATTTTGAAGCCTATAAATGAGTTTTAATGTTTATTTAATGATGGTATATGGATTTTCGAGAAGTTTGGAGGTAAAACGACCAAGAACGTCCAAGGCGTTCGAAAGATAGACCTTAAGACGCTCAACGTGTTTCTTGATGGGACCTGGCCTGTTTGGATGACTAGCAGGTGTTTGTTTTTGGTGAAACTTATGTGTAATATGTAAAACTTATTAAGGGTTTATTTACGTTGGAAATGTCCGGGTATGATCTCTAATGGGCCCCGCAAAAGGTCCCACATGAAGGCCCCAAGGCTGGTCGAGACACTGCCTTTGCAGTGTCAATTGATGGACCAAATAAAGGCTTGTTGGTCATCCAACGGCCCGTTGGTGAGATATAGTAGTCTATTAATTATTTTGGTCAGGTCTCGAGCCAAAAGTTGCCCAAGGAAAAAATGACAAAGTCCAATGACGGCCAGTCGATTGACGAACGGCCAGTATATGCCTCCGTCGATGGTGGCCTGCAGTTTACTGCCTGCGTCTCTTTTAATTAAGGGCTGAATGGTAACACCCCATTTCCTAAAATAAATTTAATAGGTCTATTTATCTACTGTTGGGTGTATATAAGTCCTCAAAAACGTGATCACCCTACTCTAAAATCAACTCACACGATTGATGCCTTTCCCTCCAAAAATATTTCCCTAGAAACCACTATTGTTGTTGAAGCTCAATAACTGATTGGATCTTGGATTTATATGTATGAATAATCATGTTTTAGAGGTTTTGAACTAAACAAAGGTATGGTGATCCTTCATATTAGTTAGCCTTCCATCTAGAGATTTAATCATAAAGGTTTAAAAGAGAAAAATATGATGAAGTGCTTCTTCTTAATTCTAGCCATGGGTTCTTTCTTAAATTTATTTCAAAAAGATAAGATTAATGTGTTGACGATTATATACTTATTTGGATTTGATTTTCAATCCTATTGCATGATGAACCCATGCTCTTTCACAAACTCAATTTTAGTGTATGTATAACTTTAGAATCTTGATCTTATGCATGTCGATTTGTGATTGAATTATGCTAATATGATTATGTCTATTTTTTAGTATGTATATTTATGGTGAGGCATTGATGAGTTACCCATGTGAATCATGTATGAAGATTTAAACATGTTTGGTGTAGTTTTCCAAGGTTCACTATAATGTTGACCTTTTAATGTATAAAAGTGTAATTCGATTATTTTGTGATTCATGTAGCTACTGCCTTAGGTTAATAAATTTGTTGAATTGTATTAAGTGATTTATATTGATCAATGTTGGTTAGCCTATGATTCTTCTACTTTCAATTGATGTCTTAAATAGCATATTCACTGTGAGATAAAGGTTATACGAATGGTAGTAGGATTTCGTGTAGAGCATGTTGTCGTTATCTACTTCCATATATTTATAATATTAATGGATTCGTCTTGTTTATAATTTGAATGTTGTAATGAACCTTATGTGAACTTCATTCTAGGATAGATGAAGCATAATTTAGATTTTATTTATATCTATATAGATACTTCCCTAATTTTATTTTATTAATACATGATTATTTGATGAACTAAACTAGGGAGGTTAGTTGATGCTTTAGGACTCTATCCTTCCTAGTACATGTGAGATGCCTTGTATTATGTTACAATATGTTCTTTTGCGACTTGTACATGGTTACTTTTATGACTAAAGTACATTTAGATACTTCCCTATATATGATTTATTCATGAACAAGGTGTATTGATCAATGATGATCAAAGGGTGAGAAATTGGTGCTTATCTTTTCTACTTTCCTTATAAAATTGTAGTTGTTGAAGCCTTGTATGGAATTATGTGGTATGATTCACTTATGGTGGTGGTGTTTACTTTATTGTAATTATATATGTTTTGACCATGGACATGAAGGCAATTAAATGAAAATATGAACATGTGCTTATGATGATACTATGTGAAGCTTATTCCTACTTTCCTATTCTAGTTGTGATTTATGTTGTATGGCTATCGTGTAAGCATGTGTATATCCATGTTAGGGTAAAGTATATGTTATGCCATTGAATAGTCAAAAATTGTTAATAATCCCTTACCTATCTACCCCTATGTAAATGCATGAATAGCACAAGTTAGGAGTCTTAACTGTAATATGAAGTTGGCTTGTCTCCTATGCTATTGTGTGTTGTGTGGTTTATGCTTGAAAGAGTATTATTGTCTAAGAGGGTGACTGCCTCAATATGTTATTGATAGACATTATGTGATCATGTTAACAAATGTACACACATACTCACTTTACATGCATATTTTAAGTAGTATAGGTCATGGTGTCTAAATGAAAGGTAGTTCTCATATTCACCAGTGTCTACTACTATGCATGTTAATTTTATGTTTATGAAAGCATGATATGTGTTTCTTTAGCTAGGATGACTTAATAGGTGAACTAGTATGTGCAAGGGTATGGGACTTTGCCTATGAATTGCACATGTGTACCTTGATAGGATAGTTCTAGTTTTGGTTTCTATATGTATGAATATGTATGTATGAACATGTTTGTCTAAATGTGTTGTGTGAAAGGTTTGCTCACATATGTGTATACACAAACGCGTGTATGAAAACCTACTCAAGAGAGAGGCATTGAATGGTGTATACATGTGTACCCTAAACTAGATGATGCTTTACGTATGCTATGTTTATGTGAAGTGATTCTTTACATGATTGAAGTTGATGCATTTTCATAGATGACCTATGAGTTTAGCATTTGAGTGGTTGAGTCTCCTAAACCTATGTTTTATAGAGAAAAAAAATGAAGGTTTTCAATGAAGGAACTTAACTTAGCACTGTGTAAACTTGAATACGAGTGTTTGTCCCTTCCAATGGTAGGAAGGTAGGTCACTATAAATCTCAGGAGGTAGATAACCACAATGCCGCAATGGGCTTAAATAGGGTTTGGATAAGTGAATAACTATAATTCCTAATCATTTCATAAAGAGGGTTTTCACATATATTGCCACCATAGGATACTAGCTAGTGGATCCATCTAGGAAGCTATGTCACATTTAGTTCTACTTTGACCGGTAGACCACCTCCATTCGGTGTGGGGTTCTATGACACCGGATTCTATGTGTATCATCACATGGTCTATGTTTGTTAAGTCTATAGTTTCCCCAAGGTAAAATGGAAAATGGAAGTTAATGACTTGGACCCTAAATAGAATGACTTAAGGGAGATTACTTAGGATAGGTGGAAGTAATGAAATCATCTAGACATTGCACAAGTAGCTCCTTAGGAAGTTCTAGGAAGGTGTTCTAATGCATGTAATTATGATATTTTCATTATGCATGACTTGCAGTATTTGTCTACTTGTTATGAAGATGTGTATGGTATATTCTTTGTGCATGATGTTAATCTTGTTGACTATATGATTTAGGTCTTTCTTGATCTAAATAAAGTTGTTTCCTCTCACTATGTTGATACATTAATTGGTTGTAAACGGCTTCTGGTCTCATGATAGGTTTACTAAGTATGTGTGAGGTAAAGGGGCCTTACATGTTTATTGAACAAGTATACTTTGATTGGGTGCATGAGTTAGGTCCTATAAGGTTCTATGTGAAGTAAGGTAAGTATATGTGCATAATGACTAGGAGTTCACTGTAATGTCCTTTTTTGTCTTGGCTTAAATATGTCTATGTAGTACGATACTTCTATTATGGTATGTGTTGTCTTATGTAGATGATATGTAGGGTTTTCCTTGTGGTTCTAAGGTGACACGTTGCACCAATTACCCCTAAAGGATTACTTGGGAGACTAATGAATTAAATGAAACACTATTAATAAAATTGAGCTCATTGTAATGTGACCTCAAATTGCACTTAATTTCTATATGTACTTTTCTATGATGTTTGGCATTTGATTGTGTTTCTATGAAGTATTAAAATAATTTAAAGGCTATTGTTTAAAGGTTCCATAACGATTTACCCAAAATGTCATGAAATATGATTTTCAAGAAAAAGGTCCCATTTAAATGCATGTTTTTGCATGGTTGTCGTACTTTGTGCATTCTTGTACTAATCTCATTCTTCTCTACTTTTTGCATAAAGTGTAGGTTATGGATGCATAAAGGGTTTCTACATGGTTGAGGAGCTTGATAGGTTATTGCCTAGCTCAAGTTAAGGAATCCTTATATCCAAAGATGTCCTAATGTGTACTTATTGTAATGTCTATTAAATATTGTATAGTTTGGTATTATGTCTTAAGGTCTTGTCCCTAATGTATTCTAAAGTTGTTGATTCTAAGATGGCAAAGAGACTTAGGTCTAATATGTATTTTGACTTATGTTTTATATATATATGAAGTTAAGTTTCTAGCATATGATGTTCTATGAAAAGTTCTAAATTTTCAGCTAAATTTACTATGTCAATGTGATGAATGATAACTATGGTCTTGTATAAGACGTCCGAGAGGTCAAGTAAGCTATGTTACTTCTAGGGGTGCTTCTCGGATGTGACAAATGTGGTATCAGAGCACGATGTTTTTAGAAGTTGTTTAGGGTCGAAGAAGTCTCATATTACCACGTCTAGTAGAGTCTTGTATCATTTATTGTGAGTCGCGACCTATCAATTGGAATGAGCGGCTATAGGACTGTAGAGCTTCCCTTCTTTATCATTCTCATATCCTGCTATAGAACATGACTTTATAAGATCTGTATCTTATGTTTTCTCGTCCGGTGGTCTTTTAGATATGTTTGCTTGGATGAAATTGTTTTGTACGCTTGGGGGAGAAAAGGTGAGTTTAAATACTTTTCTTGGTTTTATTGTTTGAATGAGTATGTGTGAAGGTGAATTTTTACATGTTTTGATTATGCGATGCCTTTTATCGATATGGATGAAAACTATGTGAAATAGCATGCTATATTGAAAAATATATGTCACGATTCATTTAAAGTATGTTAGAAGTTATGAAGGATAAAATGAGTTATTTTGGAATGATGCATTTCTAAATGTTTTTGCATGATGGTAGCCTTATCCTACAAATTGACTTGAAAGGCTTAGTGACTACCTAAGGAAGCATACTACCCTAAAAATATGTGCTTAAAAGTTTTCAATGTTACCTTTTGTATACATGTGGTCCTTAATAAGTTGCCTAGTATGAATTAGAGTCCTTTTTATGGACTTGATCCTAGTGTCATGATAGTATGCTTGTCATGGTAAAGTTTTGTACATCATATTGTCATGTTTTTCCTATCAATTGACTAAATGTTGCATTTTTGGATAAAATAGTTTACTGTAACATTTTTGAAAAATCAACTAAATTATTCTTTGATTAGATGTTGTCGAAATGTGTATAGAATTGTACATATGAACATGATAATGAATGTAAAAATGATATTTTCTATTTGGAATGAATAATGAGAGTCTTATGGCATGATGAGTCGTACAATTGTTTCTAACTTCTTATTGTATTGTGAATCCCTTGATGATTGTGGAATTGATGTTTCCCTAAAATTGAGGGTAGTACTCTTATCTTTGTAGAGTGATGATGTGGGTTGGTTTGACCTAGAAGTTACCTTACTTTATTTTTGAAAGAAAAGAAAGAGTCCTTTAGACTAAGTCTCATATTATTGTTTCCCCTAATGATATATGGCCTTGGTGTCTATTGTATTGTATGAAAACCTTACGTGTGTTGAATGAGATTGAACTAACTTGATAATTGGATGATAAATTTCCTAGGAGATGAAGTTTAGAATACCTTGGTGTTCCTATGTTGACTTACTATAAATTCCTTCAAAAGTTGTAACACTTTTAAGTAATGAAAAAGAAGGTTGTTTAGTTAAGATACTCTTAAGATTTGGTTAAGTTGATCTTAATTGGGTTTACCCTAAGTGGGGGATGGTAATTGAGTAGTAAGGTTGTAGAAATTGTCTACCTTTACCTCTATTTTTACTTGAACTTGAATCTAATGAAGTCTTGATGAACTTGTTTGCGAATAGGAGTTGTGCCTAATGTATGAATTGCATGTCCTTATATGTTTGGTATGTCTTGATTGACATTACCTTAAGGACATTTTAAGATTCGAAAGTGCATGAAAGAAAATTTTTGATAAAATCCATGCTTTCTCAAGTATTTTGTGCATCTTAATATGCTAATTGTGCATTTGACTTCATGAGCTATCATAATAAACATGGTGATAGTCACTTGTGAGGTGTAATATTTAGCCTTATAATGAAAAGTTGAGCGTCTTCAAAATTAAATATGTTGAGTCTCTTGAAAAATATGTGACTTTTATAATATGGAGTGCATAATTATGGTCTCATTCTTGAAAAGTGAAAGCATGTTTAGCTAAGTATTAGTGTGTGTGACCATAAGTTGTATTGTTTTACCCAAATGACGCTTATTGTAAAGGTGATTACTATGTTAGAAATTGATTTTTTTTGAAATTTCTTCCTTTTTTTGTGATGTACTTGGTGTGTTTTATCACTTAGACATCACTAGGAAGGAATGATAAGCATGCCTTGGATTAGAAGTTGAGATTTCTCATTTTTAAAAGGAATTGACCTTCAGCTTTGCTTAGGTGTGAACTCATGATACATGTAAGTGTGTTGAGGAGACAGACATTCCTCCATCGACACCACTAAGCATGGTATGATTTAGTATGACCTTCATGACACTAGGTCTAACTACTATAGATCTTTGTTGATTTAACTAACTCAAGTCAATGTGCATTGAAGTATGATGCCTTCTTGTTTTGAGTATTTTTGAAAATTACCTATGTGACCTTGCAAGATGCTCTTAATAAATTAAGGTGTAATGACCATGTTATGATTAGAAGAAGGATGTACCTCCTATGAACATGATAAGAGCCTTCGTGTTTGATCCATGAAAGAGTGAGTGAATAATGGAAGTTTTGCTTGATTGTGCGCTTTGAGTTCTAAAACGATTTGATATTTTTATAAATGTTATGAACTGCTCTATGATGCTTTGAAATCCTTGTTTTGATTAAAGAACCCTAAGTGTCACTCGAGGACGAATTTTCCCAAGTGGGAGATATTGTAAGACCCCAAAATGAGATAGGGTGTATAGAGACTAAGATGTTCGTCTTACGGTTATAAAGGTACTCAAATGTCTTAAAATATTGTATAGAGGCAGTGTGTAAAGTCTGAAGTGATTTGGAAGTCGAACGTCAAGGGACGACCAAAATGTTCGATGACTAGTCACCTATGTGCTTCATGTATCCATGCATACATATATTTGTGTTTCATGAGCTTTTGAAGACTTTAAATTTTTAAATATGGTATATGTAATTTAGGGAATTTTGGATGTCAAACGACCAAGAACGTCCAAGGCGTTTGAAAGATAGCCCTTAAGATGCTCATCGTGTGTCTTGATGTGGCCTAGCCTGTTTTAACGTCTTGCAGGTGTTTTTTTTGGGTGAAACTTATGTGGAGGGTATAAAACTTGTTAAGGGTTCTATTTAAGTTGCAAACGTCCGCGTACGCCCTCTAAAGGGCCTCATAAAAGGCCCCACAAGAAGGCCCCAAGTCTTGTCGAGACACTGCCTTAGCTGTGTCAAATCGACGGAAAAAACAACAGATCGTTGGTCAACCAAAGGCCCATTGGTGAGGTCTCATCGACTTCTACTTAGTTTGGAAATGTCTCAAGACAAAAGATGGCCAAGGACCAAACGCCGGAGGCCAATGCACGGCCCGTCGACTAACCAACGGCCAATAGATGCCTCTGTTGATGGTGGCCTGTAGTTTACTGCCTGCGTCTGTTTCAATTAAGGGGTGAATGGTAAATTCACCCGACGTCCTAACCTGACTCTAGTAGGTTTATTTAGCTAATTTTGGGTGTATATAAGTAATCAAAAATGTGATCACCCTATTCTCAAATCAACTCACACTATTAAAGCCTTTTCCTCAAAAATATTTCCCTAGAAACCACCATTGTTGTTGAAGATCAAGAACTGACTGGAGCCTGTATTTCCATGTATTAATCATCAAGTTCTATAGTTTTTTAACTAAACAAAGGTATGTTGATCCTTCATCTCTAGTTATCCTTCCATCTAGAGAGTTAATCTCAAAGGATTCAAAAAGAAAAATATGAACAAGTGCATATTTTTCATTCTAGCCAAGATTTCTTTCTTAAATTGATTTCAAAAAAATAATATGAATGTATTGATAATAATATAATGATTTGGACATGATTTTAAATCCTATTGCATGATGAACCCATGCTCTTTCACAAACTCAGTTTTCGCCTATGTATGGCTTTATGATCTTGATCTTATGTATGTCGATTTGTGATTCAGGTATGTTAATATGATTATGTCTACTGTTTAGTATGTATATTGAGAGTGAATCATTGATGAATTACCCATGTGAATCAATGTATGAATATTCGAACATGTTTGGTCTAGCTTTTCATGGTTCACTGTAATGTTAACCTTTTAAGGTATAAAAGTGTAATTCGGTTATGTTTTGGTTCATGTAGATACTGACTTAGGTTAATAATTTTTTTGAATTCTATTAAGTGATTAATGTTGATCAATATTGGTTAGCCTATGATTCTTCTACTTTCCATTGATGTCTTAAATAGCATATTCACAGTGATCTCAAGGTTATACCAATTGTAGTAGGATTTCATGTAGAGCATGTTGTCCTTATCTACTGCCTTATAGTTATGATATTAATGTATTGTGGGTATTAATTATTGATGATCAAAGAAAAGGAATATTGGAATGAATTGATCTAGGTTCTTAATTGATCTAGGTTCTTCTAGTCTACAATTTGAATGTTGTAATGAACCTTATCTAATCTTAATTCTAGGGTGGATGAAGCATGATTTAGGTTTAATTTATATCTATTTAGATACTGCCCGAAATGTATATTATTGATACATGATGATTGATGAACTAAGCTAGGGAGGTTAGTTCATGCTCTAGGACTCTCTACTTCCTAGTACATGTGAGATGCCTTATATTATGTGATAGTATGATCTTGTAGCGACTTGTACAGGGTTTCTTTTATGATTAAAGTACTTTTAGATACTGCCCTATATATGAATTGTTGATGAACAAGGTATATTGATCAATGATGATCAAAGGGTGAAAAGTTGTTAGGAATGCTTATCTCTTCTACTTTCCTTATAGTATTGTAGTTGATGAAGCCTTGTATGGAATTATGTGGTATGGTCCACTTATGTTGGCGGTGTTTATATATGTGTTGACCATTGCCATGAAGGAAATTGATGAATACATGAACATGTGCTTATGATGATAATATGTGAAGCTTATTCCTACCTTCCTATTCTAGTTATGGTTTAGGTTGTATGACTATCGTGTAAGCATGTGTATATCCATGTTAGGATAAATAATAGGTGCTTCCATTGATGATTCAAAAAAGGTTAATAATCCCATATCTATGTACCCCTATGTGAATACATGAATAGCAGAAGTTAGGAGTCTTAAGTGTAATATGAAGTTGACTTGTCTCCTATGCTATTGTGTGTTGTGTGTTTTATGCTTGAAAGAGTATTATGGTCTAAGAGGGTGGACGGCTTAATATGTTGTTGATAGACACTTTGTGGTGATGTTGACCAATACACACACATACACTTTACATGCATATTTCAAGTAGTATAGGTCATGGTGTCTAAATGAACAATAGTTTTTATATTCACCAGTGTTTACTACTATGTATGTTAAGATGATGTTTATGAAAGCATTATATGTGTTTCTTTAGCTAGGATGACTTGATAGGTGTGCTAGTATGGGCAAAGGTATGAGACTTTGCCTATGCATTGCACATGTATACCTTGATATAATAGTTCTAGTTTTGGTTTTTATATGTATGAATATGTATGTATGAACATGAGTGTCTAAATGTGTTATGTGAAAGGTTTGCTTAGATATATGTATGCACAAACACATGTATGAAAACCTAGTCAAGATAGGGGTTTTGAACGGTGTATTCATGTGTACTCAAAACTAGATGATGCTTTACATATGCTATGTTTATGTGAAGGGATTCTTTACATTATTTAGGTTGATGAACTGTCATCTATGACCTATGAGGTAAGCATATAACGGGATGACTCTCCTAAACCTATTTTTTACAAAGCAAAAATATCATAAAGGTTTTTAGTGAAGGGAACTTAGTTTATCACAGAGTGAACTTGAATATGAGTGTGTGTCCCTTCCCATGGTAGGAATGTAGGTCACCATAAATCTCATGAGGTTGATAAACACAATGCCTCAATAGGCATAAATAGGGTTTCCATAAGTGAATAACTACAATGCCTAATCTTGGCATAAAGAGGATTTTCATATGTACCTCCAAGTTCCATAACTATGTTTACACCATAGGATACTAGCTAGTGGCTCCACCTAGAAATCTATGTCACATTTGGTTCTACTTTGTCCGGTAGACCACCTCCGTTTGATATGGGGTTCTATGACACCAGATTCCACGTTTAGAATCACATGGTCTATGTCGGTTAAGGCTATAGTTTCCCTAAAGTAAAATGGAAAATGTAAGTTAATGACTAGGACCCAAAATATAATGACTTAAGGGAGGTTACTTAGGATTGGTGGAAGTAATGAACCCATCTAGACATTGCACAAGTAGCTCCATAGGAAGTTCTTGGATGGTGTTCTAATAGATGTTATTATGTATATGTTCTTTATGCATGACTTTGTTGTATTGGTCTACTTTTTATATAGATTTGTATTGTATGAGCCTTTGTGCACGGTGTCGATCTTGTTGACTATATGATTAAGGTCTTGCTTGATATAAATCAAGTTGTTTCCTCTCACTATGTTGATATGTGAATTGGATGTAAAAGGCTTGTGGTCTCATGATAGGTTTACTAGGTATGTGTGAGGCTATGGGGCCTTACATTTACATTGCCCAAGTAGCCTTTATATTTGGGGCATGATTTAGGTCTTATAACGTTCTATGTAAAGTAAGATAAGTATATGTGCATAGTGACGAGAAGTTCACTATAATATCCTCTTTAGTCTTTGCTTAAATATTCCTATGTTGTACTATACTTCTATGATGGTATGTGTTGTCTTATGTAGATGATATGTAGGATTTTCCTTGTGGTCCTAAGGTGATACATTGAACCAAGACCCATAAAGTATTACTTGGGAAACTAATGAATCAAAAGAAATAATTCACTGTTAATAGAATTGAGCTCACTATAAAATGACCTCAAATTGGACTTAAATTCTATATTTGCTTTTCTATGATATTTGACCTTTGATTGTGTTTCTATGAAGTATGAAAATTATGTAAATGCTATTTTTAAAGGTTTAATAAAGATTTACTCAAAATGGCATGAAATATGATTTTCAAGAAAATGTCCCTTTTAAATGCATGTTTTTTGCATGATTGTCATACTTAGGGCATTCTTTTACTTATCCCATTCATCTGTACTTTTTACACGAAATGTAGGTCATGGATGCGTAAACGGCGTCTACATGATTGAGGATCTTGATAGGTCATTCCCAAGCTCAAGGAATGTACTCATTAAGTCCAAGGATGTCCTAATGTGTACTTATTGTAAAGTCTATTAAATATTTTATATATTTTATTATGCCTTAAATGTTGTGTCCCTAATGTATTCTAAAGTTTTTGAGTCGAAGATTGCAAAGAGACATAGGGCATAATATGTATTACGACTTATGTTTTATATAGATATGATATTAAATTTTTAGCATATGATGTGCTATGAAAACTTTTAAATTTTCACCTAAATTTACTATGTCAATGTGATGAATGATAACAATGGTCTTGTATAAGACCTCCGAGAGGTGAAGTACGACATGTTACTTCTATGGGGTGCTCCCCGGATGTGACCAAAAGACCAAGGAAATTATTTGGCTACCGTACTCACAAGGTATATTTCTCATTCTTGTTAAATTGGGCATGAATGTATTTATAAGCCAATCTTTATTGCATATGCCCATTCTTTGATCATTTGCATAATATATTGATCTTGTCGCATATAGTTAAAACTTATGATCTTTCTTACTTTTGGCATGAAGTCTTTATAAGCCAATCTTTATTTGCTATACACATTATTTGATCATTTTGGATAATATAAAGATTATTGGCTATATCCATTATTTGATCATTTGCATGATATGAAGAAAAGATTATTGGCTATGCCCATTATTTTATCATTTGCATAATATAAAGATTATGGGGAATTGAATAGACATTATGTTTTTCTCCCCTTTATTGCATAATATAAGAAGACATTATAAGCAAATCTTTATTGGCTATGCCCATAACATGTTTAAAACTTCATTCTTATCAAAACTGAGTATTTGACATACTTAAGCTCTTGCTTTCTTAGCTCACTTTGAGCTTACATTTCTTCTTATTTCGTTCTTACTTTCTTAAAGAAATCTTTTGCATTAAGATCATGCGAGATGACATGAAATCCAGTGTCTGCCCCACACTGAAAAGGGGTGGTTCACCGATCAAAGTGAACCTAGATCATGTGAGCTAAACATGAAATCTAGTTTCTGCCCCACACCGAAAAGGGTGGTTCACCGCCTAAAGTGAATCCAAGTCTAGTTTATTCCCTACACCGAAGAGAGGTGGTTCACGGCTAAAGTGAACTGAATACTTTCTTGAGAATTTAATCAACATAGTTCATGTTAGATTAACATGAAATCCAGTGTCTACCCCACACTAAAAAAGGGGTGGTTTCACCGACCAATGTGATACCGTATCATACCTAGCTCTTTTAGGTGGAATCCACTAGCTAGTTCCTATGATGGCAACATAGTTCGAAGACTAGAAGATTTTTGAAGACTCTTATCCACCTTGGTGGATCCTCATCTTATGAGGCTTACATCTTCTTGCGCAAGCTCCTTGCTAGTCTATCAATGCTTTGCTCAATTTCTTTTTCTTTATAACTTTTAGAGTTTGCTAAAACATTATGGAAACTTAACTCTTTGGATAACCAGTCATCATTTTCTTTAATTGATGAAATGTGAATTTACCCTTACATTGTCATCTTGGTGTTAATGTGACTTGTCTCACGATTATTAACACCCTCTTATGTGAATATCTTTAACATGATTGTCTAGGTTTGAGTGAGACTTGTCTCACTTCTTTTCACACCTCATTCTGTTCAGTTTCATAATTCTTGAACTTTTAATTAGGTCATTACTCACGTTATCTTGTTCAATGACATTTGGTAGCTTTATGCCACTCTTTATGAACATTATAAACTTTATTCAATCTACTTTACTTATATTCCTAGTTCATTTGGAAAGGGTATGTTGGGACTTGTACCAATGATTGTCATACCCTTGGTTATGAATTCAAATTTACATTGGTCATGCTTAATGTTGGTATAACTTAGTCATTAGCCAATTTTGTATCATATTTTGAAAATACATTGTAAGCAAATTTATTAGCATAGACTAATTGTTCACATATTATGGTAATCTAGAATATTGTTAGCCAATATATTGGCATAATCCAAACTTTCATTAGACAATGGTCATGAGAGTATCATTGGCCAATTTTTTATGACATAACATAGTAAGTCAATTCTATTAAATTTTTTGGACGATATATTGCTAGCCAATTTATTGGCATAAATCAAACTATGATATTATCACTAGCCCAGTCAATTAAATTCATGAATATACTATAGTGATTTCATCATTCTAAGAAAGTTGACATTTAACGGTGAACAAAACTTCATGAACGATTTATACAACTTCATCTTCTCGAACACAATTAGGCATTAAAATATTCATGAACTCATGTAACTAATACCATATTCATAATCAAATCTATAGGCCTCATTAGACATTACAAATAAAGAAACCTACATATAATGATCAATTAGCACCACATACCAAAAACATGTCGCGATTACAGCTACATACTACTAGAATCGAAAACAAGGGTAACTAGGGAGATGGACGTTCAATAATTTCATTGGAAACAACTCTAGTTTCAATTTCCTTGAATTCATAAAACGTTTGAAGAGCCTCTTGGAGAAAGGAATCCAATAGAGAAAACCCATACCTTATGCAGAATTGCATCTACGAAAATCACCTTGCACGAGAACCTTGAACAATACCTTCAAATCGCCTAAGAAATTTTCTGTTTTTCTTGCGTTTTGGTCAATGTTTTTCTCAATCTTGTTTTATGTTTTAGCCGTGAGTTACTAGGTCTTAGGAGCTAATATTAAGTATTTTAACTTATACTTAATTAACCTAATTAATAAATCAATTAGCTAATTTACTAAATTGCACCTCCTAGATTGACTAGAATTAGAAGAACACTTGACTTAACCAAAATCTGGAAATTGCTTAGTGGTTTATGTTTTGACCAATAAGGTAATTACTAAAACACACCTAAGTTGTTAGGACCATAACTAACCCTATGGACCATCCTTGGTTAGGTATTAGGATGTTTCTTAGTTAGTTACGTTTCTAGTGTAAGGATTTTGGTTTGCACATTTAAATAAATTAATTATGTTGTTAGTTTAATTATTTAAGTGACCTAGGGTAATTCATAAAGTACCCCTAAGTCTTTAGGGACATAACTAACATTTTTGGTCTATTTTAGGTTACGTACTAGGATGTTTCTTGAGTTAGTTACCAGGTTAGTGTCACCCGATTAGGTCTTAGGTTGTCCGGTGCACTAGTTAGTTAATATTGGTTAGTCCTAGGTTATTTATCTAGTTAGGTAAGTTATATAGATCCTAGAGGTTGTTAGGAAGCTCATCCCCACATGGCTTGACTCTGACATGTGCGCCTACTTCTAAATACCCTAACCGAATTCTTGCACATGTGCTTGCACATGTGTTGCTGCTCATTTCTTGTTGTTATCCCAATGATACTCACTATATCCTTGGGCAATGCTTATCCTACATGATCATTTTATTTGATTATGTGCTATGGTACCTAGGCTTGACACTTGGATGCCTAGTACCTAATGTGTGTAAGTGATGAACTCAAAAACTTTTGCTTAAGGTCTTCATTGGAGGTACAATTCATAAACAATCTTGGATTATATTTTAAATACTTGTGTATACATAGAAATTTACTAACGCCCTTAAGACAATATTCTATAATATTCCCAATATTGGGCATTAGGATGCCTATGTACCTCATTACGCATTCTTAAAACATAAAAAGATCTTTACTAGAAATGTACATTTTTTTGGAATGTTATAGTCTAGACCCACATCTTCAACTGATACTAGGAGTTTCTTTGGTTTGAGTGGCTACTGTAGAAGATACGTTCAGGGGTTTTCATCCATTTTGTCTCCTTTTACGAAGTTGACTCAGAAGGCAGTTAAGTTTCAATAGTTTGAAGCTTGTGAGATAATCTTTCAAGAATTGAAAAAGAGGTTGACTACTGCCCTAGTTTTGACCATACTGGAGGGTACTCAAGGTTTTGTGGTGTACTGTGATGCGTCAAGAGTTGGTTTGGATTGTGTACTAATGAAGAATGGCAAAGTTATAGATTATTCCTCTAGAGAGTTGAATCTTCACAAGATGAATTACCCAACCCACGACTTACAGTTGGCTGTTGGAGTTTCTTCCATAAAATATGGCGTTACTAGTTGTATGGTGTTCATGTTGATGTCTTCACTGATCACAAGTTCCTTCAATATGTGTTCACTAAGAGAGAGCATAGACTCAACGAAAGGATGTGGTTAGAATTGCTCAAGGATTATGATATCAGTATTCTTTACCACCCATGTAAGGATAATGTAGTTACCGATGCCTTATTCCGGTTATCTATAGGTAGTAACACCCATCTTGACGAAGAGAAGAAAGAACTAGAAAAATATGTGCACTGACGTGCCCGATTAGGAGTTTAACTAATGAATTCCACACTAGGAGGGATAATGGTGAATAATGGGTTTGAATCGTCATTATTGTCAGAAGTGAAATAAAAGCAACACAAAGATCCCATTTTTCTTGAATTGAAGGCATATGGTCATAAGCAAAGAGTTTTAGAATTTTAATAAGGGGGAGATGGTGTGTTGAGATATAAAGGTAGATTGTCTGTACCTATGGTGGATGGACTCCAAGAGAGGATCATGGAGGAAGCTCATATCCCCTGATATTCCATTCATTCGGGTTCCACAAAGATGTGTTGTGACTGAAGTGAAGTTTATTGGTGGAATATAATGAAGAAGGGAATTGCCGAATTTGTTGCAAAGTGGCCAAATTGCCAACAAGGTAAAGTAGAGAACAAAAGGCCTGGAGGTTTGGCTCCAAATATAGAACTTTCAGAGTGGAAGCGATGATGATCAATATGGATTTCATCATAGGTTTTACCAAAAATTTGCAGGCAGCATGATTCAATTTGGGTGATTGTTGATAGAATGACAAAATCACCTCACTTTTTTCAGGTAAAGAATACCCATTTGGAAGAGATTATGCTAAGTTTTAGATTGAATAAATAGTAGGGCTTCATGCTGTTCTGATCCCCATTATTTAATATAGAGGTGCAAAATTTATTTTACAATTCTGGAAATGTTTTCAGAAAGGTTTGGGTTCAAAGGTGAACTGGAGTAATACCTTTCATCCTCAGAATGAAGGGCAAGCGAGCATACTATTCACAGAAGATATGTTGAGGTCTTGTGTGATTTATTTCCAGGGAAATTTAGATGATCATCTACATCTCATTGAGTTTTCCTACAACAATAGTTACAACTTTAGCATCCAAATATCTCCTTGTGAAGGTCTTTATGGGAGAAGATGCAGATCTCCTATTGGATGGTTTGAGTTTGGTGAAGCATGGTTGATAGGACACGATTTAGTTTACCAAGCTACAGAGAAGGTGAGGGTGATTTAAGAAAGGTTGAAAATGGCTCAGAGTCGTCAAAAATCATAAATAATGTTAGGATAAGACCATTAGAGTTTGAAGTAGATGATTGGGTATATCTGAAAGTTTCATCCATGAAGGGTGTTCTGAGGTTTGGTAAGAAGGGGAAGCGCAGTCCCTGGAAAGTTAGACCATATAGAAATCCCAAGAGGATTGGCAAGGTAGGTTATGAGTTGGAGCTACAAAAAGAGTTGGATGCAGTTCATCCGGTGTATCCTCCATGTTGAAAAAATGCATGAGTGATCCTTCCTTGATCATTCCAACTGATAATATTGAGATCAAAGATTACTTGTCTTATGAGGAGATTTCGTTTCAAATCCTAGATTGCCAAGTTCGCAAGTTGAGAATAAATGAGGTAGGATCAGTCAAGATCCTTTAGAGGAACCAATTTGTTAAAGAAGCTACTTCGGCAACTGAAGAGGGCATGAATAAGAGATATCCACATCTCTTTGAATCCAGGAAAATGCAAACCAAAGTACTAATTTTCTTCTTAGTACTATCTAATTTTGAGTAAGCATGTGTTTTGGTTGCATTTGCTTATGGGTGTATGAACTTGATGTTGCTACCATAAGTCTAGTAAGAGTAACCTCATGCGAGGACGAATGTTCCCAAGGGGGACATATCGTAACATTTCACAACTAAAATGACCTATAAAAGAGTTTAAATTTGAAAATGCTTATTTTTAGAAAGAATAAGGAAATCAGGAAAATTTGCCTAAGTTAAAAACGAGTTTTGATCAACTTCAAATGAGAATAACTACTAGCTCTGGATAAGTTAAGGGTAAATTATTATATGGTTGGAAGAAGTTAGAATAATCTTTTCAATGCAGTAAAGTTTGCACGATTTTGATATAGTATGATTGAGTTATTCCTTCCGAAAGTTGGGCTGTTCAATTAAGGAAAGTCCAAATTCGGATTATTGGAAGGAAAACTAGTCATTTCCTTAATCAAAATTTCTTGTTTCATTTTTGGGGATTTATTGTGGTAATATAAGAATTTTCTCTTTTTTAAAAAAGGAGAAATTATGCTAGGGCTTGGAGAAGACAGAAAACAAGACAAAAGAGGAGAGAAATAAAGAAATTCCCAAGGACATTCAATTGTTGAGATTGGAATTCGTTGGGGTGATCTCTACAAGGTTTTCAAGATCATATAGTATTTGGTTATTTCACCTACATTCCAATCTCATTTAAATTCAGCAAATCTAGGTTATTTGAATGTTAAGAAAGTGAGTTCGTGAAAAATATGGTTGAAGTTTTCGATCATTAATGGTTGAGTTGTTGAAGTTTTGATTCATGTTTCCAAGTGTAATTTTGGGTAGAATCTGTTGTATATTGATAGTACTTGTCATTATATGTGTTTGGGGAAAGAACCATTGAAGTGTCAAGGGTTTAGAGATGAAAAAAGGAGAGAAAAGTCCAGAACACCTAGTATGGAGTTGGGCGCGCGCTTATCAAAGACCTAAAGGACAATATCTGTCTGGTAGGTCCTTGAGGAACCACGCCAGCCAGAGCGCCCCAACCTACTCTCTGTAACATGAGGGTTGGCACCCTACGCCTCTTAGAGCTCCAGGGACACCAATTATCCGCATTCTTTCCCAACCTTTTTCTACTAGTTCCTATGTGATGTACATATCTTCCATAGTTGATTCTAACACTCTAAGGTGCATCTAAAAATAATGAAATCATCCATAATCATGAGACTATAATTCAATTCAAGGAAAGCTTAAGATCAAAGTCAATGAGGTAAGAGCCAAGTCTAGAAGTTAAGAAGAAAGTCAAAGAAAAAAAAGTTATCAAGAGTCTTTAGAATCGTTTAACTTTGTTTTTAAGACTCAATTTCCAACCTATGTAATTTATTTCATTTCTCAAATGTTATAAGGGAACTAAGTATTCTCTATGTTTTCACATTTAGGATAATAGGAAACTCGGATTTCTCAAAAGAGTTTTGAGCAAGGAAAGGGAACATTGACTCCAAGAGAGATTTTAAGCAAAATGTTGAGTAATTATCTCAACCCAAAGAAAGAGGTTATTTTAAACACATAAGAGATGAGTATATTTTTTGGAGTAGTATTGAGCACCGATATGGATATGCCTGTTTATATTAACTCAAGTCTCCATAAATCATGTAGCCATCATTGGTGTTAAAAGATCATAATTTTAGATGATCACTTGATTTATTCTAGTGGATCCACTAATTTATGTTAATCTATGAGACGATAGAGTATATGAGAGTTCTTGCAGTGTGGGCAAGACAATTTATCACCACTTAGGCTCATCGTAGTGGTTGACGATTAGAGAATCTCTCACAAAAACTATATTACTTTATCTTAAAAGTAAAGTTGAAGTTTGTTATTACATTTATTTATCGAACTAAGTTGTTCACTCTCTTTTACAAGCTTTAAATGTATTGCATGTGCCTTATTTCTTTATGTTGAGCTAAATTATTCATAAGTTTAGAAGAGCCAACATAAGTGTACCTTATTTAAATTTTTAACCATAAGTTGTTTGTACCATTAAAAACTCGCATACACGTACATTTAATTTACTGATCTAAGTTGTACTGCATCATCTTATGATGAAGATGCAGGTAACTAGGATAAGCATCCAACATATCGTAGATCTAGAGAGTAGATAAGTGTCAGTAGGTGAGCTTCGCTACATTCTGAAGGACATCTTTATAACCCATTTGTTGTTTTTAGTTTTCAGTTGTTAGATAGAGTTGGGTTCATGTCCCAACTTCTTAGTGTAGTAGTATAGTAGTAGTAGTAGTAGTAGTAGTCGTAGTAGTAGTAGTAGTAGTAGTAGTAGTAGTAGTAGTCAAGGCTATTGTATTCGTGATAGACTCAAGGCTATCGTCTTTGTGATGGCCTTTATGGTTGTTATGATCTTTCTAGTGAAAAAGGATTGTGTTGACATAAATTTACTACATATGGTCATCTTCATCTTTAGGGGACGTGTTAGAGTGAGTGACCATCAATCCCTTGATCTTTGAAGAAATATTTCGATCATTATCCCTCAACTATAGAGGATATGAACACTTTTATCAAAGATAAGTGAAAAAGGGCACTGAAGAACTCTTATACAACAAAATCAGAAGCTATGTGATGAGATTGAGCTAATGGAATGCCCTAAATAACGAAGAATTTTGGAGCCTTTTATTGACCTATATCACAGGGAATCGTATTCAATGGCGACTACCGTGGGTCCATGGCCAAGCTTTTTTAAGATCTAACCATGCCTATTTCATTAAGTTAATTGGGTTGGAAGGCTTCCAGCCTTACACACCTATAAGAGTCCTCTGGTTGTTTTGGATTACCAAGGTGTTCTTCTATGTTCAAATATGGCATTAATAGATTTTTATTATGAAGAAGTAAACTCGATCGAATTTGTTTTTGTATAAGGATGGTGCGGTATTCTTGACTGAGATATGGGGTTTGAATTGTGGTGCACACCTTAATATTATACTTGGTTTTTGATGGGAGGAATTCTTTCTAGACCTAGCTGTGAGGGAATCTTGGGGTTCACTTACACTCAAAGAACAAATAAAAATTGCATGGAACTATAGAACCTCATGCACATCACTACAACTATCTATCAACAAGTGATCCCCACGGTCTTTCAACAATCTCGTAAAGGCAGTTGATGATGAACCGATTGAAGAGATGGAGGAAGACCTTGAAGAGCACCAAGAAGAATACTTAGAGCATGACACTAGATATGGAGGAGTGAGTAATATAGAGGATGAACCTTTTCGAACAGTAGAAGATACTGACTCGGAATGGAAATTTAAAAATCCTCAAAGTATCCGTCGGGACCTTACTATAACTGCGAAGTTCATGACGATGATGTCCCAACCTTGCCATAGATCATCATTCTTCTTCGAATTCCCTCATAAGTTTCTCCAAGTGTCGTGTGTCCTATCACACTTGTACTTCCATTTCTTAGGCATCGGATCTTTGTAATAGCAAGACTACCTTATTCAATGATATTATGTTTGCTCAGAATATAACAGACGTTTAAATGGATAATTTATTATCCTACCTCAAGAAATAAAGAGGTTCTACATTAGGATTATTTTGAATATCCCTAATTTGGCTTATATATGTGCTACATTTGCTTGTTTGTTATATTTTTCAATATTTCCCAAGCTAACATAGTTTCCCTCTTTTGTTTTTTTTCTCTATTTGTCCCCAAAAGAATATAAATTTGTGTTGACTTGCAAACTACCTGACTCACGATACATACTTTGATCAAAAGAAAAAATGACTGAAAAATATGAGGTCAACGTTGTCGCAAATATAATAGTTCCTATTGAGAACCACGAAAGTTCTCAAAGTGTAACTAAAATCCAAAACGAGGAAATAATGGTTCACATGGAAGAAGAACTCGACATCTTAAGGGAAGAATTACATCAAGTTTGAGATATGGTCAAACTATCGTCTATCGACGACCACATTCCATACTTTCAAGACACCTATCTACTTCCCAAAGGTTTACTTGCCTTCTGCTGACTTACCAAATCAGCCAAAACTGACTCAACATGCTCCTGCACACGGTCAAGTTCCACCATCTTCTTTGACTGCGGTCTGTACCATTCTCTAACTTTCCAATCGCGACTCTACAAGACCCAAAATGTAGCATATACTTAAAGAGAGCATGTTACCTCTCCTTGTGAGCAACATATTCCACCCGTATATGTCGCCAAATATCCTACCTTCATTATGCCAGCTATTTTTTAATATCGCATATGAGGTTGATCAATATGAAGAAATGGAGAAAGATGTTAGTTTGATAGAAGACTCATCGATAAATGCTCAGCTTCAGGATTTAAGAAAGGCATTGAAAAGCTTGCAAGTTACTAAAGAAATGGAGAATCTAGATCATAATAACTTGTACATCGATGAAGTAGGGTACAAATCACCCATGTTTGACATGTTTATGGAAAAAGTGACCCTCTTGCACATTTAAGGACGTAATGTGAAAAGTTAGTTGGTGTATGCATAAATGTGAAATTGAGGATAAAGTTGTTCATCCAGAGTCTATATAAAGAAGCATTGACTTGGTATACCCGCTAAGACCTTCGTAAGTGGCGTGACTAGAAAGAAATGTTTCGGACATCGGGATTCATTTCAGATTAAATACTGAAATCACTATTCAGAGATACTCATTGGCTCACATAAATAAAAAGCCATTTGAGAATTTCAAGGAATATGCGCGATGCTGGAGAAAATAGCACCTGAAGAAGACGACATCCCACATATCTATTTCGTTTGTGCTGATGAGTTCTGAAGCTTATACAAATTTTTTGATGGGAGTGTTAGAAGGAGTGAACATTTTGAAAGAGAACACAAGTGAAACCTTAGCTTCAATGATTAAAATAATAATGGAAGCTAGCAACATCTCTTTCCACAATGATGAGTTTCCCATAGAAAGGACTGGTCGCAACAAAGAACTTCACATCCCATTCAAATGTTGTAATAAGATTGTGACTCCAGTTTGAATTGATGGTGGTTCTGGATGCAAAATTTGCACTTTCACCACTGTAAGGGATTTAGGTGTTAATATGATAGAGATAAAGGACAAACGTGTGAAAGTTAGAGCTTTTAATTGAGTGCGAAGAAGTGTCGTTGGAGAGATCTATCTCACATTGCAAGTAGGATTGACAAAACTCCTCATTCTACTTCAAGTGGTGGATGGATCATCCAACTACAACCTGTTATTGGGAACACCATGGGTTCACATGGCAAGAGTTGTTCCTTTCATGCTTCGGTTCCTTCCATGCTTTATATGTGTGTAAATTTAAATGGGGTCACACAGAAATACCATCCATGGAGAGATCAGTCACTCCATTCATTATGTTAATTCAAAACCAATCGCTGACGAGTTCGACGGACACACTTTTCACACTTAGGAGATTACGTAAGTTGTAAGGATCAAAGAAGAAGTAGATCCAACCGATGCAAAATTGTCAAGTAAAGCAAAAATGGTTGCGTCAGATATGTTGAAGTATGGTTATCAGCCCATGAGCGGACTTGGACCCCAGTCCAATAGGATAGCGGAGACGATATAGTTGAAGCATAAAAAAGGCACCAATGAACTCGAATATGAGCCTTCCTCGGGAAGGGACCATCATAGATCAAGCCAGACAATCATTATATCATACAAACTTTGATTCCAGACCAAGCAAGTTCTAATGACATTTTTGAATGAATAAGCAAGTTTTTTAGTTCATGGTTGGAGAAGAGGAAGCGATATGTCTTACCAAATTGACCATTCGTGATGCCAAACCTTGAGAAATCTTGTAGAACTTGACCATCGACTTGTCATTGTTTCAAACAAAGTCCCGGTATTTTAGAAAAGTAGTTTTAATTAAAAAATTCCATGATCAAATTTAGGCTTAAATCATGCCTCACCTTTTGTTGCTTGCTTCTTCTAAAAGCTCAAAATATTTTGAAATAAAAATTCTTTGTATTCATTTAAATATTCACGTTATGTAAAATTTCTATTTATGTTTGCTTACCTTTTGCACTTTTCAGCACTTATGTTAATAAAAATCCTTGTTCAACGGTTATGACATGTAATGAATCCACCGATCAAGGTGAAAATGATAAAAAAAAATCACAAAGAGTATGATGAGAGCATGATGCCCTAAAATCCATCACATGAGATTGAGAAAGTTGAAAGTCAAATGAAACCCAATATGGATTAAACAAACGCTATTAACTTAGGAGATGAGGAAGCAGTAAATGAAACGCGAGTCAGCATACATTTGGAGGCTGAAAGAAAGAAAGAGTTAATAAAGTTGCTTAAGCAGTATATTGACGTATTTGCTTGATCTTCTGACGACATACAAGGATGAAGAACTGATATTATCTCACATAAATTATCAAGTTTACCTAATTGTCTACTCGTTTGTCACGACCCAAAACCGGGACGCGACTGGCACCCACACTACCCTCCTGTGTGAGCGAACCAACCAATCTAAACCAAAACAAAATAATAAAATACAACGCGGAAGACTTAACTCAATAACCAAAAAAAACGAATACTTAAAATACGATACATATCCCCAAAATCCGGAAGTCATCATCACAAGAACCTCTACGATCATATTACGGAACTAAGAGTATTTCTAAGAAGTAAAACAAATGAAAGCTAGTCCATGCCGGAACTTCAAGGCATCAAGACGAGAAGAAGAAGATCCAGTCCAAGCTAGAAGCATAGCTCACCCTGAGATCCGGTACAGTGAAGACTGGCTAGAATCGCGGTCGAGTTGAAGACGACGGCACGGTTCCTGCACTCCACAAATACAAGAAAGAACAAACAAGTAGGAGTCAGTACAACCACACGTACTGAGTAGGTATCATCGGCCAACTCAGAATAGAAAACAGTATATATCAGTTAATCTCACAAATCAACTATAATACTCAACATGTAGTAACAACAAATACTACAATCATCAATAATATCACAAAGTTCATCCAGGAGGACTCAAGCCTCAACATCGTACTCATTAAGGAAAAACAAGTTCATTAGATGTAGCATATTAACATCTTTCAAGATTCAGAACTTATTCCTCTCGTGTCGGTACGTGACACTCCGATCCATATTCTATCCCGGTGCCGGAACGTGGCACTCATTTCTATCTTTGTGCCGGAACGTGGCACTCCGATCCTCATTTCTATCCTGGTGCCGGAACGTGACACTCCGATCCATATTCTATCCCGTGCCGGAACGTGGCACTCCGATCCATATTCTATCCT
>CM064966.1:26524519-26877519 GCA_032847665.1 Solanum chilense
CTGAGTAGAGAAGTTCGCAAGTTGAGGTCGAGAGAGACTGCATCCATCAAACTTCAATGGAATAATTGACCGGTTGAAGAGGCTACTTGGGAGAAGGAGGCAGATATGCAGGAAAAATACCCACATCTGTTTACAGATTCAGGTACTCCTTTTCGCCCTTGTTTTTCTTCTTTTGATCGTTCGGGGACGAACGATGGGTAAATTGGTATCTATTGTAACGACCTGTTTAGTCGTTTTGAGTAGCAGATTTTATTTCTGGAAAAACTGGCTGATACGACGGACACCACGACGGACCGTCGCAGGCACGACGGACCGTCGAGGGTGTCCCGTTCCAAAACACTTGGAATTATGAATTTGAGTGTTGAAATTGAGTCTCTGAACTCTGTGACGGACCTGCAGGACGGACCGTCACAGTCACGACGGACCGTCGTGAGGCCCCGTTTCAAAACACTTCAACTCTTGAGAATTTGGTACTGGAACAACTCTCTGATAGTCGAGGGTGTCCCGTTTCAAAACACTTCAACGCTGGCACGACGGACCGTCACAGGTTGCGTAATCCCAGGCGGGGTCGGATTTCTGGCTAATTTTTAAAGGGGTGTTTTGGACTATTCCGGCTTTAAATTATAAAATTAGTGGGTTAATGTTATTAGTTCAATTCCTTGGGGGTTAAAGGACTAACTTTGAGTTAGTTGGGGGGTTGGTTTCATCACCTTTGATACTTGAAATCTTGTGATTTAGGGTAAGAAGAGGAAGGTTTGAGGAAGAAAATTAGAAAGAGAAAGGGAAGAGAAAAGAGAGGCGCTTGAGAGAGAAGGAGCAAGGCTTCCTTGAAGATTTCTTGCTTGAACACAAATCCTTGGTGAAGGTAGGTTATGGTTATGCTATTTGTAGTAAACTCTTAATAGCAAATGATATGTATTGGGTAATCTTGTAAACCCTCCTATATGCTTACTTGTATGATTGTATGAGTGTGATTATATGTTTGTAAAATTAAGCATGATGAAGCTTTGAACCCTAAATCTTGAAGAAACCCTAATTTACTTGGAATTGTGATGCCTTAGTATAAAAGAAGGCTTGATGAACTATGTTTTGTTATTGTGATGCCTTAGTATAAAAGAAGGCTTGATGAACTATATTTTGTTATTGTGATGCCTTAGTATAAAAGAAGGCTTGATGAACTATGTTTTGTTATTGTGATGCCTTAGTATAAAAGAAGGCTTGATGAACTATGTTTTGTTATTGTGATGCCTTAGTATAAAAGCAGGCTTGATGAACTATGTTTTGTTATTGATGATGCCTTAGTGTAAAAGAAGGCTTGATGAACTAAGTTTTGTTATTGATGATGCCTTAGTATAAAAGAAGGCTTGATGAACTATGTTATGAGAATTGTGATGCCTTAGTATAAAAGAAGGCTTGATGAATTAGAGGATCGGGTGCCACGTTCCGGTACCAGGATAGTATATGAGGATCGGAGTGTCACGTTCCTACACCGGGGTAGTATATGGATCGGGTGCCACGTTCCGGTACCAGGATAGTATATGAGGATCGGAGTGTCACGTTCCGACACCAGGATAGTATATAGATCGGGTACCACGTTCCGGTACCAGGATAGAATGAGGATCGGAGTGCCACGTTCCGGCACATGGTGTTAGTGGAGCGGAGTGTCACGTACCGACACGAGAGGAATAAGTTCTGAATCGGGAAAGATGCTAATATGCTAAAGCTAATGAACCTATTTCCAAATGAGTATGGTATTGAGGCTTGAGTCCTCCTGGATGAACTTGGTGATACTTATTGATGATTTTAGTACTTGTTGTTACTACATGTTGAGTATCATAGTTGATTTGTGAGATTAACTGATATATACTGTTTTCTATTCTGAGTTGGCCGATGATACCTACTCAGTACGTGTGGTTGTACTGACTCCTACTTGTTTGTTTCTTTCTTGTATTTGTGGGGTGCAGCAAACGTGCCGTCGTCTTCAACTCGACCGCGATTTTAGCCAGTCTTCACTGCACCGGATCTCAGGGTGAGCTATGCTTCTAGCTTGGACTGGATCTTCTTCTTCTCGTCCTGATGCCTTGAAGTTCCGGCATGGACTAGCTTTCATTTGTTTTAGCTTCTTAGAATACTCTTAGTTTCGTAATTTGATCATAGATGTTCTTGTGATGATGACTTCCAGATTTTTGGGATATTTATAGTATTCGTTTTTCGTTATTGAGTTAAGTCTTCCGCGTTGTATTTTATTAATTATGTTTGGGTTTTAGATTGGTTGGTCCGCTCACATAGGAGGGTAAATGTGGGTGCCAGTCACGTCCCCGATTTGGGTCGTGACAAATATAAGGTAAAGATAAGGGTTAGGATAGCAACACACGTAGCCGGACCAAGGTGCGGAGTGAAATTTTTCTAATTGCCGGACCAAGGATTTAGAAATACATAACTTATCACTTTGCATGCAAGATACTAGGAAATAATTGTTATAGTTAGACTTATAAAGTTCTGAACCTGTGGGGAACACGTAAACCCTAGTTAATTTGATTAACTGATTAAACTCCAACATTCGAAGCTGTTAGTTGTCTCCTTTTATTTCGCTAGTTATTTTCATTTATTTAGGAATAGAAACCCCCCTTTTTATCATTTTATGCTTTTTAAGGAAGTAATTGACTGAACAATAGTAATAATAGATTGAAGTTAAGTCTAAACTATTTTCCTCGTGGGAACGATCCCGACCTCACTAGTTGGGTTATTTACTTGAAACGACCGCTTTACTTCTTATTTGAGAAGTAAGTTTGAGCATATCATTGACTAATTTTTTTTGTAGAATATATAGATGCCTATAATTTGATATTAGAAATACATAAGATATACAATAGCATTAATTTTTTCTAAATTTATTTATTTACCTCACTTCTTTTTCTAAAGTTTTGTGTTTTGTTGTGCTTTTTAAGAGAAGGAGGGGGGAAAAGGTAGCGAAAATTGAATTGAAAAAAAATTTGTCACATTTTATGATCCATAAAACTGATTAAAATATATTTTTTGTTTCTATATCTCTTCAAACTTTTCATTTTACTAACTTATCTCAAAAGGTCTTTTTATTTAGAAGATGAAGCATCTCCTATTTATTTGTTTTTGTTACATTCAAACTAATTTTTATTGTTCTATTTTCGCAGCATGAAGAGATCGAGAGATGCCTCCCCATTTTGTATTTATCATAGAAATTCGTAAGATTTTTGCCTTTCGTTCATTTATTTCTACATCAATTTTTTAGCTGCTAAAATTTTTAAGATGAATTTTTGATAATTAGATATTTTTTATTACAATGATGTATAGTATGTGTATGTAAAGTGATCAATGCATGTTAGATGCCATTTTTTGAAATTAGTTAACAACACAGAGTAGTTAAAATAATTTTTTTGTTTTACACAAAGAAATGTCATGAATAAAGATAGAGATTGAATATTTACCATTGGACACGTTTGTTTGGGTTGATCTAGATTTGATTTTCATTTTCAGTTAATTCTTTGTAAGGTTAAGGGCTCCAACATATGAAAAGTATCGCTATATATTTGGTTGTATTATTTTTTAACGGACTTTCCAATTCACAACGAACAATTAAAAGTTTTTTCATTTATTTCAAGATAAGCATTGATATAAAGTGGAAGAGAGTTTAACGTAATTCTATATTATATATGAGAAAAATAAATTATACTACACACTTTTAGATATGGTTCTATTTGTCAATATAAATCACATGTTTTTGGAAGTCATTTGGGCTATATTAGTGGTGACAACGATGTTGACGGAGTTGGTGGCAGTAAGCCAAAAATGAATATTGATGAGGCATTCTCTTATTTGTACTAATTTAATGAAAAGTATCCAAATCAAAGGGAGAAGTATAGCACATTCCTTGTTGTCATGATGGGCTTTATGATAAAAAGGTTTGCTACTACAAATTGTTTATTGTCAAGCTTCACTTATTTCTATAATAATTTGATGATATATGTGGAACTTATTTTTAATATTGCTTACTGAATTGATATTGTTGGTGTCATTGAAAAGGGTAAATATTTATTCAAAGGGCATCCTAGTTTACTCCTTAGTTTAAATCCTTTTTTACTTTAGGGCTATGAAATAACCCTGAATAATGTAAATGAGGAAATATATTTGATGGAAGAAGTATTTAATTTTATGGGGAAAAAAACATATGTTATATGTATGTTAATTTTTTTATTTTAATACTAAAAGGTTTAATTTTTAATTAAATAAAAAACTTTACTCATAATTTTTGTCCTCATAACTGCTTATTGGAATGTCTAGAAAATTACAGTTAGCTGAAAGATATTTATATCCATGTTTTGAAAGGAGAGAAAGAACACAAAGTAGTGCATAATAATGTGATACTAATTATTTGTCTTATCTAAACCATGTTAAACAATTATTGAAGTTCGATATAGTACTATTTATCATGCTCCTTGTTTAAAATATATATCGCATTGTGGATTTCATGTTAGTGATATTTTGTATAGTTTGATTCGAAAGTCAAATTGTTCCATATGAACGTTCATCCTTTATTTCATCTAGCCCTATATTACTAAATTGTTACTTATTTTTTATCATATGTGATTTATATACATTTTTAATTAGTTTAATATTAGAGATAAAGATAATACGACGTTTGTATTAATTATGCTGATGTTAAGGGTTATCGATTTATGAGATGGTCTATTAAAATTAGCTTATTTAAACATAACTTGTACAATCCTTCCTATTTTTTGGTATAAGTCATCTATTTATCAGCTTTGTCCATTTCAATCCAAGACGCAAAAAAGAAACACCAATATGTTAGCAAAATTGACCAATGGTTGTTATCTTATCAAACTATTTTAAAGAATACTTTTTCGCATTAGGTATGTTATATGTTGGATTAATAAAGAAAAACATAATAATTTTTAGTAGTTATAGAACTTATAAAATAAATAATAAAGCAATTATAATTTAGTAAGAGGTGCATGGCTGGGGGCATGAACTACATTTTAGGCCAATATATTGTAACCGAAATAGCTTTGGAGTGATTTAGCAAGTAATCTATGTAGAAACTAAAAATGAAATAAATTTATCATAACCGACCCATTTTGTAGATGTACCGACTTCACTTATATTGAGGGGCGTTATAGTTTAGATCACATAAAATTTAGTTAGAAAAAATGTGATCACATAACCCTCTTCCATTTGAGATGGATTTAAATGACGGTAAATGTATAGTTTAGACAATGTATTCCATAATTTTTGGTAAAATCATTTAAATGATTCGCATAAAGTCATCTAATTCAGCATAAATTTATGATATACAATATGATGTAATCTAATTCCTCTTTCAAAAAATTGAAGTATAATTGTAAACATTAAATATTCCACATAGTTTTTTTTTGTGGGGATGAAATTCACCGAACAATTATTTCAAAAATATAAGGGTAGTTGCATTAATTACAAATTAAATAATAAACAAAAAACTATACAGAATAGTCAATAGTTTTTTCTACTATTCTCATAATCTTCATTTATTATAATCTAGATTGATATTCAAAACTATAGCCTAATTTAAAAATGTTTATACTTATTAATTATTTTAACCTCATTTTAAAATTTTACCTTTTTTAACTATTGACCAATATTTTTTTTATAGAATATATAGATGTGCATAATTAGATATTAGAAATACCTAAGATATACAGTAAAAATATATATTTTTCTAAATTTCTTATTTTAGCTCACTTGTTTTTGTAAACTTGTGTATTGTTGTGCTTCTAAGTCAAAGAGTAGGAGGGGGGCAAAGGTAGAGAACTTAATTGTAAAAATATTTTTGTTATATTTTACGATCCATAGAACTTATTAAAATCTATTTTTTGTTTATAGATCTCTTCAAACTTTTAATTTTACTAACTTATCTCAAACGGTTTGTTTATTTAGAAAATGAAGCATCTCTTGTTTATTTGTTTTTGTTACATTTAAACTTATGTTTGTTGGTCTATTTTTGCAGAATGAAGAGATCGAGAGATGCCTCCCCATTTGGTTTTTATCTTAGAGATCTGTAAGATCATTGCCTTTTGTTCATTTTGTTCTACGTCAATTTTGTAGCTACTAAAATTTCATAGATGATTTTTTGATAATTTAGTTATTTTCCATTACTATGATGTATGGTTTTTGTATGTAAAGTGATCAAGACATGTTAGATGCCATCTTTTGAAATTATTCAACAACACAGAGTAGTTAAAATAATTTTTTTGCTTTACACAAAGAAATGTCATGCACAACTAAAGATAGAGCTTGAATATTTACCATTTGATGCGTTTGTTAGGGTTGATCTAGAT
Organism: Solanum chilense; assembly: GCA_032847665.1. Classification (NCBI taxonomy): domain Eukaryota; kingdom Viridiplantae; phylum Streptophyta; class Magnoliopsida; order Solanales; family Solanaceae; genus Solanum; species Solanum chilense. Next base: position 26,530,888 of record CM064966.1, read on the forward strand.
TTGTTTTTTCTTTTTCAGATAATTCTTTGTAAGGTAAGGGCTCCAACATATGAAAAGTATCGCTATATATTTGGTTATACCATTTATTAAAGGATTTGTCAATTCACAAGGAACTATTAAATTTTTTTTCATTTATTCCAAGATAAGCATTGATATAAAGTTGAAGAGAGTTTAACAGAACTCTATATTCTATTTTTGACAAATAAATTGTACTTCAAACTTTTAACTATGGTTCTGTTTGTCACAGTCAATCAAATGTTTCTGAAGGTGGTCTGGGCAATATTAGTGGTGACCGCATAATTGGTTAAAAAATTGTAATCTTCCTCTATGTCATTTATTTGTTTTAGATGTTTTACTGTTTTACCCCTTTCTTACCTTTTGTATGGCATTTGTGTCGTTTCAGAATAAGTAGCATTCTTCTCAAGGTAATTGATTCAGTTTAGTTTAACTTTGTCAATCTTTTGTGGCCTTATGCTTAAGGAGTTTAATTTAGTCAACTTGCGGATATTTTGATGTTAGATCGGAATATCATCAGTTCCATCTACTAGAAAAGAGTTATCTTGGTCAAGTGTGATGATCCATTACGGTTTTGAGGATTCTTTTGGAGTTGGTGCGAGTAGGAGTTTTAGACTTCAAGTTTTCCATAAAATTTAACATCCACTAAAATAAACTCAATTATAAGGAACAAATAATTTTGTTTAAAGTTACTAATAATTATAGTTCATATATGAGTGCTATAGAGCCTTATGTAGAATAATTTTACACAAACAAGGAGTCCCAAGAAAATCATTTAAGTGAGATAAAAAGTTTGTGTCGGAACAAGCTAAAGGAAAAAGTCAGTTGCTACTGTACTTCGAAAAATGTCACAGACAACATAAGCTTACAATTAGGTTCGTAATATTGATCCACAAGTTTCTATTTTATTTAGAGGATCCATGAGAAATTGTTTATGAAGGAAGTTTGAAGAGATGAATGTATGCCCCTAGTTATTATTATAGTGGCATTGAGCTGTGTTGATGTGCTATAGGTTTGTTTCAGTAGCAATGAGTATGCCCCTAGTAGTTGTACATTAGTAGCAATTAGTTGAGCTGATGTACTATATATTTGTTTTCTTGTTTATTAACTGTTTATAATATAGATCCACAACCTTCAATCATTTTTACAGGATCTGTGAGAAATATTTTATGAAGGAATCTTGAAAAGATGAATGTATGCTCGGAGTTTTGTCTAGAAAATTCTTTGGTTTTATTTTGAGGTTTCTTGGATATATTTGTGGCTTTCAGCATTTTGCTTATTATTTCATTGAAAGTGTTGAGTTTGTTTAACATTTTGATGAGAGAACTTGTTTTTGGTTGTTTCATTGACTCCGACATATCGATTCTAGTCTAGTGTCATACTTAGTTTGCATAAATAGGATTCTGGATGACTTCTTGACCCCAACAGAGGATTTTGTTCTTTAGTAATTTACTGATGGTGCAGAATCCATTCCTTTTTCATGATCGTGGGGAGTTTAATCCATTTTCCTTCGTGTATGGGGTCTTTGGTGCTTTCACGAATCATCAACTTTGCTGACCTTTGTGATCGCGCGGAGGTCTCCATGATCGTGAAAGCAATTCAATTATTTCCAATGTCTTTTTAAAAGAGAGGACAACAACCAAAACCCAATTTAAAATATGATTTTTAGGTGATTTTTGGAGCATTTCTTGTCAGATTTTGGTGATTTTTGTTTGAGTCTGTTCGGAATGTTCCGATTGAGTGTGTCTCATTCCAGGATGGTCGAATTTTCTGTTTCTCTCGTAATTTCTATAATTTCATCTTTATTTCCCTATTTTGAACCCTTGATCTAAATTAAATAATGTTCTTGGTTTATGTTTATCAGAATTCAGTTTGTACTCATGTTTGGGTTTCAAGTTCCATGAGTTTCTTGAAACCATGTAATATACTCGATTTCATGACTCCATGCACGATAATGCTTTTGTTTGTTGGAGGTTTCATGATCATTTGAGTCCCTTTATTTATAATTTCTTTGTAGTTATTATTTTTGTGTTCCCTTGGTGTTTTTGATAGCGTGGCCACGAGGCTCTTTGGAAGGGCAAAACTCTTGAGTAATCTTTATGTGAGCATGTATTCAGCCTTGTATTGACCCTAAGATTTAATTAGGATTAAATAGAGCTTCACATGTGTTTTATGAGTTGGTAAATTGTTAAAACTATAAGAAATAGCTTATAAAGTTTTGGTTAAATAGTTTTGAGGTCGAACGCAAAGGAACGATCAAGATATTCGGAAACTAGTATTTTGGTGTTAGTGTGTTCTAGTGTGTTGTCATTTGATTGGTTTGTTTTTTTGAGTCCCAAATTTGTATAAGAGATCCTACTATGTAAGTTGTTTTTTGTAGGGTTTAAACGTTGGGGTACGACCTCCTCAAGGAACACCCCAAGGGTTCTTGATGAGGATCCTAGGTTTAGGCCCCAAGCTGCCAAAAGTTCACGAGTTACGGCCTATACTTACGTCCCTTAAATCGATTGATGCCCCGTAGCTGAAAGGCATAAAATACATAGACTATGGAGGCTTGACCACCTTGAGGAGCCTCTGAACAAAACCACGAGCCATCCAAATGTCTCGTAACCCCACATATTGTCGGTAGGTGGGGCAGGTAGGTCATAAGTGGTTTGCTATCGTGGGTTCGACCAAGCGAAGGGTGGTTCGGTAAATTCCACCCTTTGCTAATTATATAAATGGACGTTTATTTTAGGTTTTTAGGTATTTAGGTATTATAAGATTATTACATCAATTTAACTATCTTTTAGACTTGAACATAAAATCAAACCCTTCCCTCCCAAAAGTTCTTTCTATAACACCATTGAAGGTTTAGGTCAACTTCAAGATAGGAGAGAGGATTTGAACTTCCTTAATCTTAAATATTAGTGGGCTTTCAACTAGAGAGGGATGGTGATCTTTCATCCTTGGTTAAACTCTCAATCAAGGAGTCCGATCAGAGGTTTTTCAAATGTTTTTAATGTTAAAAAGTCTCAGTTTCTATTCTAAGCATGGGTTCGTTGGTACAGTGTTTTCAAAACCACTGTTTTGATCATTTAATGTTTGATTATTGTTTTTAAGATGATTATACATGAAATTCCTTGGAGTAACGTTGATCTCACTAAACTTCTTAATTGACTTATGAGGTGGGTTTTTGTAATTATGATTGCATGTTGGTGGAATTAAACATAATATTAATTTTTTTATTGGTTTCTATTGTTATCAATGACTATTGATGGTTTGTTTTAAAATTGAGTAATGGTGATCATATCATTGGAGAGCGGTAAGTTGACTTAGCTTCTTGAATATAGTATAATTGTTCTTGTATTGGTTTGATCCACTTATGGTGGAGGTGTTTACTTCTAACATGTCTTGTGATCACAGACTTGAATGCATTATATGATTGAGTGAAATATTTTCATTATGTATAGGTATGGTTGCGTACTATGAAGGTTATGTATGCGGTTCTTAAAGGTAGCATGATTACTAGTGTATATATGTTTTCTAAATTGTACTCTAATGAACGAATCTGCGATTTTAGATGGATGCCGTCACTTTAATAAAGGTGGAGTGTCTAGTAGAAATCTCAATATTCGTATTACCTTTCCAGTGAATTAACTAATGATAGGTTTGGATGGATATTCTCTCATTAGTGGAGGCGAGGTATTTAGTTGTAATCCCCTAAAATATAATTAATGAATATGATGAACGTGTTATACTACATGGGGATAAGGTTAAGCACTGAGAGGATATGAAAAAGATGAGTGTTCTCCCGTGATTTTAGGAGTGGTACTTAGTAACAATCTCTAGAGATGGATACCCTCATCATAGTTTAGGAGGTATCTTGTATCAATCTCCCTATCCAATAACTATGAGCATGTATAGGTCTATAACTAGTGGTACCAATTAAGCGAGAAAGAATGACCCTACCTTAGGCAAGTAGGGATGGATCCCTCATCCTATATGGGTTTAACCAGGATTCCATGTAAAAATATCATGGTCTATGTCATTTAAGGCTTACCCCCACAATAAAAATTAATGAGCTATGGCTTACCTTGGGTGAAATACTTAGTATTGGTGGTCGTATGGTATGCCATCTATGCACTTCACAAGTAGATATTTGATAGCGGTCACGGTGGGTTCCCTATGATAATAATGAATAAATATGTTCTTATATGATGTTAATGAAGTATGTTGACCTTATGTTTAATGAGTAATGAAGGTGTTATTACTTGTTGAATGTGATGTTCCTAGTCTAGCGTGACTTCATAGAACTATAAAGTGTGAGTAGTAGAATGGGATTCTACTTGCACATTGCACTAGTGTGACTTGGAGTTATCTTAGGTGATGGTTCCGATGTTTATGTGTTTTCTTATGATGTGATTATATATTTATGAATATATATGGTTCATTTGATAAAGATTGCATGAAAATTTACTTTTAGTAACCTTAAGGTGATGCTTTTGTATGGAGGGTGGTAAACGACACTATCTATACATTGTACTAAGTTTCACTTGAGGGTTGGTTGGGGTGAGGAGTTGAGGTAAGAAGAAGGTATTGGGTTATATGTATTAAGTATTTCTAAATGTGATAAATATCTTCGTATGTTATTGATTTCCATGCCTCTTAAATAGTTTTGTTTGATGTTTTACTGAAATGACTTAAATACATGGCTTTAAACTAAATGACCCATTTCTAGCATGTTTTGTATGGTAATCAGACTTAGTGCATATTTTTATTAACACCATCTTCTTGTTGTTTTTACAACAAAGTGTAGGTTGTGGTGACTAAAGGATCGTTTAAGATTGAAGTGCTTGAATTTGCTATTCCCAAGTATTTGTATATCCACAAGCATTCAAGGACACTTATCGTAAGATTTTGTTTAAATTCATGTAATAGCCTTCTATTATTTTTCTTTCAATTGTAAAGGGATGTGTCCGTATTATGTTGATACGTGCTTAAGTTCGTGATGTTGAGACTTAGTGTTCCATTGGTCTAATAAATGAGTTTTCGATTCTTGACTTTATTGAGATTTTTTTAAAAATTCTACAATATCTTTATGCCTATGGGATGACTGAATGATAAGGGATTCTATAATACCTCTTTGAGGTCAAGTAAATCGTGTTACAACTCAGGGGTGCTCTCAGGTCGTGACAAGCCTTAGGGTAGGCGATGGTATCTACTTCTTAGAATAATCCCTTTTAGATATATTATAATCTATTAGTGTTGTATGATTTTGTTTAACGTTAGGATTAGCTTAGATTTTGAAGCCATGTTGATTTATGGCCATCGATTGGTTATTTAGGTAGTATTAGCCAAAAGCCTTCGTTTCGGTTGCCCTTATTCCTCTTGATTGGTATCCTACAAATTTCTCATAGGTCACATGAAACAAAGGATTGTTGTGTGCTTTTAAATTTTGACTCGGTTTATATATCGCTATAAATTCTTGAATTTATGATTTCTTTCTCAATTATTATGTTTTTCCTCTTGAGTTCATGATCTAGTTTTTGGTGTTCTTGGTTAGCCCCCTTGTGGTGTGACGAGAATTCTTCCCAAATTTTTATCGATAAAACGAAATAATTGTGATAATGTCTTGGAGGGGTGGTACTTTTGGGATGATCTTTCATTGAAATGACTAGGAATTAAAAAGGGAAAACTTGACTTTAATACGTTAAAAGTCTGCGACACCCATTTGATTTAAGAGTGATAAAAATCCGTTTTACTTGATTATTTTTAAGTGTTCGATCTCTTCTACTCTAATGAGCTCGCTTAATCATTTTGTATAGCCCATTGTCTTAGGAAGGGGTACAAACTCTCATTAAAATTTATATTAATGGTAACCTCTATTTGCCATCCTGGGTGGCCCGTGGGTACATCTATCACAGTTAGTGGCTTTCAGTTAAGCTTGAGGTATCATTATAGGAAGCATGATGTTTCTTTTGGGCATACATGCTTCCTTACTTGGTTTTTCAAGGCATTATAGTGTGACTTGGATTTTTGTTCTATTGAGTGTATTATGGCTTATGCATAACTTGTGACTTAATCTTTGATATTGTTTTATTGTTCTTTATATTATATGTTTCATACCGATATTTATGTAGATGTCAAAAAAAATGTTATATATCTCATACCAATATTTACCTAATTATTGAAAATAAATGTCTTATATTTCTCATACTGACATTTAACTAAATGTCATATATCTCATACTGAAACTTAACTAAATGTCGAAAATAGATGTCATATGTCTCATACTAACATTCACCTAAATGTCAAAAATAAATGTCATATTTCTTATCGACATTCACATAAATGTCAAAAATGAATGTTGTAATAATCTTACCAAGATTGACATATATGTTGCAAAGTAAATGACGCAAATTATTTTCAACATTTACCTAAATGTCACAAATTCTTTCTGATAATTACCTAAAGGTCAGAAACATTCTCGACACTAATCTTTATGACATTTTTTCCAAATGTATAATAAATGTCGGTAAACAAATTTGTGACATTTAAACATCATAATACAACATTTAGAGAATATCATTGTATCTCCACTTTCTCAAGTATACTATATTTTTTCTTTCTCGGGTTCGGTGTTTGTAAAATTGTTGTTTTGTTTTACTTTTTAAAAAAAATTGTTTTTTACTACTCTTTCTTCACACTGTTAGAGTTTGTCATAAAAACCTTTACTTGATTCTATTTAAAGGTACAAATGGCACCATCGAGCAAAGGACAAGATTCAAAAAGGCCTAGAAGCGTAGCAATTCCAGAGTTCATGATCGTATATACTATACCAAAATATTTGTGGTAATGATGGACAGACATGTGAAGTCATGAGAAAAAAAAGAGTAAAGGAACAGTTGGGGCATATAGTGCATCTTATGAAGATTGACACTAGAAGGGATGAGGTCGAGGCATTGATTCCTTTTTTGGATCTCAAAAATAATGTATTTTGTTTGTCTAACTGTGAGATGACACCAACATTGGAAGAAATTGCCGGCTTCATGGGGAAGGGGTCGACTGTGCGAGGTACTGATCTACGCAATAAAAGACCCATAATTCCGAAACATGTTGATGCCAAAAATTTCCTAGAACTGCTCAAGATTAATCAAATAGAGAAAGAGAGTTTGAAAAATGGGTGGGTCTCATTGGACTTTCAATAACAGAGATACGGCCAAAGGGATGGATTCATGAACTACCAAAACCAGTTGAGTAATCAAAGGGGTGAAGAGGCTTGGAAGGTAAATGGATGCTTTGCTTTTATGGTCGCATTTTTGGGGCTCATTATTTTCCCCAAGAGGGACAAGCATATTGACATTCGTCTGGCAGGTGTGGTGAAGGCGTTGACCACTATGGAAAGTCCAACTATTATTTTTATGATCCTGACAGATATGTTTCGTGCATTGACTAAATGTTTAATCGGGGAAATGTACTTTGAAGGCTATAATATTTTGCTCTAAATATGGTTTTTGAACACCTTTATCACCATGATGGTGCACCTAGGTTTACCCTAGATTGGTGCAACTATGTTTCCTTTCATAAGGAAAGGGAACCCAAAATTGATTTTCCAAAAGGAATCATAGCATGTGAAGAAAAACTTTCAGTGATCACATCTGATGAAATAGTGTGGAATTATTACTGGATCCCAGCGAAGGATATCATTTGAATGTCTAGTGGTATCTCATTTCTTGTGTTGATTGGTCTTAGAGATGTTCAACCATATGCCCCACTTCGGGTTATGCGTCAACTAGCTAGAGTTCAAGAAATCCCGCTCAATTATGATATGAGTAGGTGTGCATATGACACTCCACCAGGTTTTTCTTTTAATAGCGAAAAGATTATGTAGATTTGGTACGGGAGTATTATTTTTGAGCTAAGTGAAATGGTTGTGGAGAAAGATAAAGGAGAGGTGGTTCCTGGGTACCTATCGTGGTTTCATGATCCATTGACATTTGGTGAAACCCCCGAAGGATACAGAAGAAAAAAAAAGATCAACATATTATAAGACATTTGATAAAAGAGTTGGAGAAGCCCAAAGCAACCATTGCACGGCAAGAAGTACAGGTCCAAAGAGGAAAAAATCACAAGTTAGAGTTGCAAGATATGGAAGGAGAATTGAAGCATGAGGGGAAGATTATCCTGCTTGGAGGAAGAATTGCATAGTAGAATCCACTTGGCACGACCGATAAAAAAGGAGCAGAGTTTTGAGATCTCTTGATTGAAGAGGGACTTAGTGGAATCCGAAGAGGTCGTGCATTATAAAAAAGGAGAACTTAAGCGGCATAAGGAAAAATTTAAGAAAGAAAGATTGTGTTGGATGCATCAGTTAGAAGAATGTAAGAGAAAAATCAGATATTATTTTGATATTGAAGAAGGGTAAAGACAATTGATCATCCAGAGAGCAACACTTCGCCATCAACTTGAAGCAGCAGCAGGGCGAGAGGCACTCTTGAGGAATAATCTTGGTGATCATTAGACTTTGTTAAATGACTGTCATCAAAACATAGGGACGGATAGACTTCAAGTTCATCAACTGGCAGAGCAAACCTTATATATTATTAAAAATCAACGTCGTATGAATGATAAAGAAGTGGTTGAGCAAGAATGGACAAATTTTCCCCATCTACCGAAGGTGTTGCTGAATTTGTATGAGACCTTTGGAGGAAAAACAAAGCCCCAAGAAAGTGATGAATATTGAAGAGAAGTTTTAGTTGTTTTTTTTGTTCGTTCATTTTGTTTGTTGAAAGATTTGGTTTTCAGTTTAAAATCTTGTGTTTAAGGATATTATGTTGATCCGGGTAGTTTTTAAACCTTTTGATTTTGTTGTTTTCTTGAAGTTTTGGTGAATGAATTCCAAATTAATGTTTTTGAGGTTTCTAAATCTTTGAACTACGTAATGATCTGATTCATGCAGTAACATGATACATAAGCAACCTCCAAAGGGTCCGATCAATATTTCTTTTTCAAAAAATTTTCTTTTTCCAAAAAAAAAAAAAGACAACAACCAAAGCAAAGATGGGATGAAACAATTGCCTTTTGAACCCATGTTACTATGTGATTTATAAGTGTGTAATTGATGTATAAGTTGTCTAACCCCTAACAAGTTTGTGCATTTCACATCAACTCTAGTTAGCTTTCGGTGGTAAACTGGCAGAGCACCCGTACTTTAATAGGTCTAAGGTAAGAGCGTCAATGATAACCAATACTGAAACTATGGTGGATCCAGCGGATACTCCAATTGATTCATCAATAAGAGAGACAGTCATTGTTGAAGAAAATCGGACGTTGAGACATATTATGGAAAGATAGTGGCAAAACTGGGCCAATGGACAAGAACAACCAACGCCTATTCCTGGATTTCCTGAGATCACTAGTATCCAATCTTCATCTTCTCAGGTCCCAATATCAGAACCTTTTTTCCCTCCAGGGTATGGTCCATTTGATAATTGTAGGGCCCGACAATCAACAACATGTCCTCAAGGTATGCCATTCAAGAATACTCCTACTGTCACAATAGTTGCACCGGTTTATACACTCCCACAACCGACTGTGACGCAAAGAGCAGTTCAAGATGGACAGTTCACCACTCATCCAGAGCAGTACTATACTTCTGGGATACAATTTGAGGGACCTAACTCAGTTTAATTTGACTTCCCCATTGATGTTGAGAGGCCCACTCCAGGCTCAGAGCAAGAAGAAATGTTGGGAAAATGAAAGGCATCGAGCAACACATGAAGAACATGCAAGGGTTAGGAGAGAACAAAAGTGTTGCATTTAAAGACTTGTGTAGGTTCCCAAATGTCCACTTTCAACCTAGGTTCAAAACACTTAAGTTTGATAAGTATGATGGACACGGTGATCCCATTGCCCACCTTAAGAGATACTGTAATCAACTTCGGGGTGCAGGGGGTAAAGAAGAATTGCTCATGACTTATTTTGGTGAGGGACTGACTGGTGTTGCCTCGGAATGGTTTATAGATCAAGATATTTTCCACTGGCACATATAGGATGATATGGCTCAATATTATGTCAGACAATTTCAGTACAATGTCGACATTATGCCAGATCATAATACACTCTCCAATACAAGAAAAAAACCAAGTGAAAGCTTAAGAGAATATACTATCAAATGGAGGGAATTATTAGCCCGAGTCAAGCCCCCATTAAATGAGCAAGAATTGGTTGATATATACATAGAGGCTCAAGATCCTGACTACTTCCACCACCTCACAGCCCCATTGGGAAGACCGTTTCACACAACAATCAAAATTGTGGAAATGATCGAAAGTGGTCTCAAAACAGGAATGATCGTAATCCAGGCAGCAATCAAAGATACCACACAGGCTACTAAAGGTGGTTCAACAAGTTTTGGAAATCATAAAAAGAAAGAGGAAGTTATTTCACTGGCATCGGAGTCAAGGGGAGCTCAGAAAATGTCTAATTGTCCTTACACATCAGTTCAGGGACAACATAGCTATCCTCAACATTATTATCCTTATGCCCATCAATATCCAGTGTCTCCATTTCCTTACAGGGTCTTAAATGCTTAATAATATGTGCATCCTCCCAATTGCCCACATTTTTGGGCCCCATCTCAAGGAAACATTCGCCCACAATGGCCACCCTATCGGGTCCCTTACAACTCTCTTCTTATGTAGAATTATGCTCAAAATCATGCATAGAAAAAGAAATTAACTCCACTAGGAGAGTCGTACTCAAAGTTTTTTCAAAAGATAAGAAGATAGGAGTGATTGAATGTATTCCACCACATCGTCTGAATCCAAATTTTCTAGGTTTCCAAGACAATGAAAGATGTGAATACCATTCAGGAGCCCCAGGACACAACACTAATAATTGTTGGACCTTGAAGGGAGCAATAGAGAAGCTGATCGAGCATGGAGTTGTTGTTGTGATAGATGATCAAAAAACTTTCAATATGACCAATAACCCACTTCCAGCTGAAAAACAACTTAGTGGGTATGGTTTGTGATGATCAAGAGTAAAACTCCTCAACAAAGTGGGAAAGTTGTTTTGGAAGATCGGAGAAGAAGACAAGTCAATGAAGAGTTTAGAACCAGTTGCATCTCAGAGAGTGGAAGGTGTCAATCTTGACATCAAAGTCTTATGCGTCCCGGGGTTTAAAGGCGATTGAAGTTCGAGAAGCTATGCCAAAGTTCTATGCATCAAAAGGCTTTTCACTAACACAACATGACCAATGTTGCTTGACCAAGTTGAAAGAGCCTCTTTTTTTTAAACCCGTTTAACAGCTTCCAGTAATTGATTCAAAGGTTGTCCCTTGGAACTATAACAAAACCACAGTGGTTTATCGAGGAAAGGAGATTGTCGAAGAAGATGATGAAGCGGGGGGTTTGATATGTTCTAGAAGATGTTATTCTCCAGAAGAATTAAGAAAAGGGAAGATGACTGAAAATATCCAAGTACCACTAAAGAAAGTAGTTACTGAGGAAGAAAATGTAGAATTCCTAAAAAAGCTAAGGTTCAAGATTACTGTGTCATGGAACAATTGAAGAAGACGCCTGCACAAATTTCACTGTCGTCTCTACTTTTGCACTCAGAAGAACATCGTCTGATGTTGAATAAGGTTTTGAATGACCACATGTGCCAAAAGATACCATAGTAAATCAGTTGGAGAATATGACCAAGCGCGTTTGCGAGTCAAATGCCATTACTTTAACTAATGATGAGTTGCCCAAGGAGGGATCTATACACAAAAACACTTTGCATCTTATAGTGACATGTGAAGGTTACTATGTAAAGAGGGTAAAGATAGATGGAGGGTTAGGGGTATACATATGTCCTCTTTCTACGCTGCAAAGCTTGAGAAGAATTAGCCCCAATAATGTATTTGTGCGAGCTTATGACGGCTCAAGGAGGGATACCATTGGTGAAATCAAGTTAAACATGAAAATTAGGCCAGTAGTCTTTATAATTGTGTTCCAAGTAGTAGATATTGAAACATCTTATAATTTTCTACTAAGGAGGCCATGGATCCACATGGCTCGAGCCGTCCCATCAACTCTACATCAAGTTGTCAAGTTTGAATCCAACATTCAGGAAATCATTGTTCATGGGGAAGCTGATTCACCTATTTACAGAGATCCATCCGTCTCATTCATTGAGGAAAAGGAAGGATGTGATTATGTTGTTTGCCACTCTTTTGAGGTTGTATAAATTGATCGTTTTGAAGAAAGAGAATCTATCATCCAATCATGTATCTCTTCTTCCGCTTTAATGGTAGCAACAATGATGCTCAAATATGGTTATCAACCCGGTAAAGGTTTGGGAGTATATTAGCAGGGAATCGTGGATCCCGTTACTATCTTAGGAAACCAAGGCACCTTTGTCCTCGGATACAAACAAAGCAAGAGAAATGGAGATAAAGCTAAGAACCACAAAGGGATTGATTGGTCGTTGCCACAACCGATTTCCCATATTTCTCATTCTTTTATCAAACCTCAGGGTCAAGAATAGAAAGATTCATTAACTCTTGAAGACATTGAAGAAGTTATTGAGGATCTCAGTCAGTTGTTTTGTGAAGTAAATATGGTCCAAGTTGGTGAAGGTACAAGTCATGCCAATATACAGCTCGTGGGCTCAGTTGTTGAGTTAAGCCATTGGGAAGCCACTCCTTTCCCCATAAGGAAGGAGTCGTGGTAGTTTGTTTTGCTACAATTTTGTGTTTTGTTATTCTCAGGGTTATGGCCAAAATAGTTCAAAGTATTTTGTCATTGTCAACCTTTATGTCCCTTTTTGTTGTCAATGAAATGAAATTTTAGTTTCATTGTAAAATTTTGTCTTTTTTCCTCCCTTAATTTCTATTCTCTTGTTTTCATTTCTGAAAATTCCGGCTTTGATAACATGACATGCAGACGCAATTCACTCCCTGATTTCAAATAGTTGTTTATTCTTGAATCACCAAGTCAAGAGGTGGAATATGATGAAGAAGAAGCTTTTAGGGAAATTTATAGGGAACTGGAGTAGTTCGAGCACAAACGAAAGGCTAATCTTAGTGAAACTGAAACAATCAATTCGGTAAATTCTAAGGATGTTAAGGAAATGAAAATAAGTTTACATATCAATCAAGAAATTAGAGAGGCAATAAAACAACTTTTGTTTGAATACAAAGATGTATTTTCTTGGTCTTATGATGACATGCCAGGTCTGAGTGTTGATTTAGTGGTTCATAAGTTGCATGTTTATCTTTATTTTCCACCTGTCAAAAAGAAAAGAATGAAATTCAAACCAGACGTGAGGGAAAAAATCAAGGAAGAAATAATGAAATAACTGAATGCAAAAGTGAATAAAGTTATTTGTTACATTACTTGGTTGGGAAATGTTGTTCCTGTGCCGAAAAAGGATGGAAAGACAAGAGTTTGTGTTGACTATCGGGATTTGAACAAGGCTAGTCCAAAACACAACTTTCCATTGCCAAATATCCACATCCTAGTTGATAATTTTGCAAAACACGAGATGCAATCTTTTTTGGACTGTTATGCGGGGTATCATCAAATCATTATGGATGAAGAGGACGCTTAGAAAACTGCTTTGACAACTCCATGGGGAACTTATTACTACAGGGTCATGCCATTTGGTCTTAAAAATGTTGGGGCGACTTACATGAGGGCTATGACAACCATGTTCCATGATATGATGCATAAATAAATTTAAGTATACGTCGACGACATAATCATCAAATCTAAAACACAAGTTGGTCATGTGCAAGATCTGAGAAAATTCTTGGAAAGAGTGCAAAGATATGAGCTCAAGCTTAATTCACCAAAATCTGCATTCGGAGTTCCATTTGGAAAACTTTTGGGTTTTATTGTCAGTAGAAGGGGAGTCGAATTGGATCCCTCCAAAATAAAAGCCATTTGAGATTTGCCATCCCCGAAAAATAAGACAAAAGTCATGAGTCTACATATGAGGTTGAACTACATCATCAGGTTTATTGCTCAATTCACAACCACATGTGAGCCCATTTTCAAACTTCTGAAGAAAGATGTCGTTGTCAGATGGATAGAAGATTGTCAACGAGCTTTTGAAAAAACCAAGCAGTATTTGTCCAACCCTCCCATGTTGGTACCGCCTGAAACTTACAGGCCTCTCTTTCTATATCTTTCAGTAATAGATAATTCCTTTGGGTGTATTCTCGGTCAACATGATGCTACTGCAAGGAACGATCAGGCTATCTACTATTTGAGCAGGAAATTTACTAGTTATGAGGTCAAGTACACCCTTTTGGAGTGTTGAGCCCTAACTTGGGTATCTCAAAAGTTAAGGCATTGCTTTAAGTCCAAAACAAATTACCTCATACCAAGGATGGATCCTTTTAAAGTATATCTTTGAGAAGCCAACGCCAACTGGCAGACTCGCGAAATGGCAAATTTTTCTCAATAAATTTGACATTATATATGTCACTCGACCTGCAATTAAAGCCCAAGCTTTGGCAGAGAACCCAGTCGATGGTGATTACGAATCATTGGATACATATTTTCCAGATGAATAGATTAACTCAATTGAGGAAGTAGGTTCAAATGTAAATCAAGCTTGGAAATTGTACATTGATGGAGCAACCAACACAATTGGCACAAGGATTTGGGCAATTTTAATATCTCCCACAGGGCAACATTACCCTGCAACAGCTCGACTTCACGTCTTTTGTACAAATAACATGACAGAGTACGAATCTTGCATCATGGGTCTAAATTTGGCAAAAGATTTGGGTGTAGAAGAACTAATTGTGTTGGGAGATTCAGATTTGCTTATCCGACAAGCTCAAGGCGAATGGAAAACTCGAGACCTCAACCTCCTTCCATAAAGACAATGTGTGGAAGATCCTAGAAAAAGGTTAATGTACATCGAGTTTAGATATATCCCCAGTTTTCATAATGATTTGGCCGATGCCTTGGCTACTTTGGCCTCAATGCTTCACTATCCTTGAAACACTTACATCACCCCATTAGAGATTCAAGTTTGGGACCAGCATGGCTATTGTAATACAATGGAAGCAGAACCTGATGGTGAGCCATGGTACTCAGACATCAAGAATTTTTTTATGACAGGGAGATGCCTCGCACACGCCAATATAAGCCAAAAAAGAACTATTAGACGTCTGGCTAATGGTTTCTTTTTTAGCGGGGATGTTTTATATAAAAGAACTCCGGATCTGAATTTATGTGGACCACACATGAAAGGATATGTCTTTGCAAAAAAAAAAACTCCAGGGGGGGGTATTATTGTCTTACCATGGAAAGGGATTGCTTTCACTTTGTGAAAAAGTGTCATCAATGTCAAATCAATGGTGATCTCATTCATTCACCTCATACAGAGTTGCACCCCATGGCTGCTCCTTGTCCCTTTGTTGCATGGGGAATGGATGTAATCGGATCAATTGAGCCAAAAGCCTCTAATGGACATCGATTCATTTTGGTTGCAACTGATTACTTCACCAAATGGGTGGAGGCGATAACTATCAAAGCAATCACAAAGAAGGCGGTTGTGGATTTTGTTCATTCAAACATTATTTGTCGATTTGGTATCGGAAGAGCTATCATCATAGATAATGTTGCAAGCCTCAATAGTAATCTGATGAAGGAGGTATGCAGTTGTTCAAAATTGTGAACAATAATTCTACTTTATACTCACCAAAAGCCAATGGAGTTGTGGAGGAAGCCAAACAATTCTACTTTATACTGACCAAAAGCCAATGGAGTTGTGGAGGCAGCCAACAAGAATATCAAAAAGATTCTCAGAAGGATTGTTCAAGGCACTAGACAATGGAATGAGAAGTGGCCATTTGCACTTTTAGGATATCTCACAACAGTACGCACCTCGATTGGTGCAACTCCTTATTTGTTGGTGTATGGAACTGAGGCTGTGATTCCAGCGGAATTCGAAATTCCATCTCTTCGAATTATAGTCGAGGCTGAAATTGAAGATACTGAATAGGTCAAAACCCGACTATAGCAACTCGCATTAATACACAAGAAACGATTGACGGCTGTCTATTTTGGTCATTTTTATAAGCAAAGGATGGCTCGTGCATACAACAAAAAGGTGCACCCAAGACAATTTGAAGTAGGTCAACTTGTCTTAAAGCGCATTCTCCCGCAAAAAGTAGAAGACAAGAGAAAGTTTCCCCCAAATTGCCAAGGTCTATATCTTATCAAGAAAGTATTGTCAAAAGGAGCCCTCCACCTTACTGATGTGGAAGGAAAAATCACGGGCATAATTGTTAATGCAGATTCAGTCAAAAGATACTACATCTATGCATTCTAAGGTTCTGCGACAAGTTTGGGGTTAAAAGAACAAAGGCACCTCTTCCAAAAAAAACTCTCATTGAAAACTCTGAACTACGTTTGACCTGATTCTGAAAGGATACGAAGGCAACCCTTTAGTGGTTCAGTCATATAAAAAAAATCAATTTTCCAGTACTTAAAAAAACTGGGGCATTGTTTTAGTTTATTTTATTTAGAATAATGTCAGATTGTAATTCGGTTTATTCTGGCAAGCAACTATTTTATCAAATATGAAAATGATATTAATCATGAAACGCAACAAAAAAAAACAAAAAAAAAACTTATGAGTGAAAACCATTGGGGGTACCATAAGTAAGTAAAAAAGAGAGATAGAGAGAGAGAGAGAGAGAGTCTTATCGATGAAAATCTTTAGAGGCATCATCAGACAAAAAAATAATAATAAAATTTTAGAGGCGAAGATCCTATGGGCACCATAAGATAAATGGAGAGAACATCATGAATGAAATCTGCAAAGATGATTATTTCTCGACACATAGATCGATTGACGATGACTCAAATTTTGAGAACAAAAAAATTCAAACGGATCAGGGGGCAAGTCCAAGTGCATGTCATGGTTCAATCAAAGTCGACATATGCCTCCAGATAAGTTCTGTTTTTCATTTTAAAAGATTATCCTTTTTTAAGTTTATAGTCTTCTTGATCCAATCTTTCATACTCTTAAGTTTGATATTTGTTTTTTTTTCTCTTTTTGATATAATCTATTGACAAAATAAAGTACAGAACGCAAGATTACTACGGGTTGCCAAAAGTAACGCTGAGTATCTGAGTTGACAAGACATTGAGCAAGGACTAAAAACACCTCAGATCTTCACTGAAAATTCATGAAGGTCGTCATTCTTTGAGAGATCACTCGCACCATGATATTTGGTAGTACCAAAAGATCAAGGCCCCTGGTTAACAAAGAGGGAGCTTCAAAGGTTGCTTAACCAAAGAGCTGTAGTAGAGTTGGAGAAATTGGTTATGAGTATGTTCAAGTCGTTGGAGAACCAAGTCCACAAACCAACCACCACTTTAAATTACCAATTTCGTCTTTCATTTGCTCAACACGGAAAGAAAAAGAAATGCAGGGTTAGAAGTCAAAAAGGAAACATCACAAAAAGGAAGATCTCGAAAGTCTTCAAATGTTTGGTGTTTCATCTCATTCTACACGCATTTTTGCCTATCAATGCGAGAGGTTCAAGAAATATGCTCCAATTTGAAATCCGTGCACTACGCACACGTCCTTTTAATCATGGGAATTACACACCATATTTTGTTCATGTGCAATATGCACCTGTCTGAATTTTGTGCAATATGCACCAATCTGAATTCCGTGCAACAAGCACACGTCCTTCATTCATGGGCAATACGCACCATCCTTTGTTCATGTTCAGTACACACCTGTCTGAATTTCTTGCAATACGCATCAATATGAATTCGGTGCAATACATACACATCCTTTATTCATAGGCAATACGCACCATTCTTTGTTCATGTGCCATACGCACCTGTATGAATTTCACACAATACGCACCAATGTGAATTCCGTGCAACAAGTACACATCCTTTATTCATGGGCAATACGCACAAATTGGAATTCATGTGCATTACGCACACATCCTTTATTCATGGGCAATAGGCACCATCCTGTGCTCATGTGCAAAACGCATTAATCTAAATTTCAAACAATACGCATCAATCTGAATTTATGTGTAGTGCACACTAATCCTTATTCGCATGCAATACAGATCAATTCTCTATTCATGGCCAATACGCACCATAAAATTACAAAACTCCAAATAATTAGAATTTTTTTATTTTAGATATTTTTTATTTTTCTTCTTCCCCTTACTACCGTGTCGCCGGCAGGCCACTGCTGCCGCAACCACCGCCCGGTGCCTACCACCTTTTTGGCCAAAAAAATATTTAAAATTTTACCATCTTTTCCTTTCACCCTCCTCTACCTATATCTACAAACCTTTCATCCATATATATAGCCAAACTCCGTAGATCTAAGGAAAACCAAATATGAATTTTTACATTTTTCCTTAGATTTAGAAAGGTGCGGTCATTCCCATCCCAAACTCTTTACATGAATGTGTATAACTCTTCAAGGGCTACCATTTGATATAAATTTTAAGTTCAAAATCCGTCAAAAAATTTTCCGGCGACCTTCATTTACCTGAAGTAATATCAATCTCCCCCCCCCCCTCTCAATCTTTATCCAAATTCATCATTATCTTTTTTTCGTTTGACCATATAAGTCATTTGATGTCGGATTTGTGTTATTAATATTCTTTAAGTTTATCATGTTGATGTTGTTGCTTGAAGAATTATTACTATTTATTTATTTATTTTATTTCATTTTATGTTTATTTTTTTCTTTTTCTTTTTTTCTGCATTATTTTGTTTTGTTTGATGTTTAAAATTGTTTTGATGTTTAGATTTTGTGTTAGTGGGTCAATTTTTTTGGGTCTTGATGAAACGGGTCAACATTTGGGCCTATTTTAGATTTTTTCAGATGGCCCATCAGCTATTATTCAGACAGTGAAGAAAAGAAATTGGTCATTTACATGACATTTGGGCTTATTTTTAGATTTTTTCAGATTGCCCATTAGGTATTATTCAAACAATGAATAAAAGAAATGGGTTATCTACATGACATTTGGGTCTTTTATTTTTAGATGACCCATTATCTATTATTCAAACAATGAATAAAATTAAGGGAAAATTTCATATATGGCAAACTCATTTGATTAAATAACATTATATGGGTATAGTTTACCTAATTACATTCTATGGGAATAGTTTAGTTATTTTAGGTATCTTTAATTTTGTATATAAGGTTTCTTTTATTTTTTATTTATACAATTTTATTTTAAAAAGTGATTTGTAACTGAAGCGTTAAATATGCTAACAATAAATATAGATAATGCCATAATTTATGGTAAACATCCCTTTTTTAAGGTAAACGTTCAAATTCAATTTTTTTCAAAAAATATAAGAATTATACAGCAATTGAAACAAAAGATAAATGTTTTTGATGTTTATGAAACAACAGTTCATCAATTTTAATTTTTTTTTTCTTTATAATCGAATTCAGGTAAGTGTTAATTGGATGAAAATTCATGTTTATTATTGCAATAATTATACAATGTTCTATTGGATTTACAAATTATGATTTATGTGCATTCGTTATTGTGGTGTTATAATTTATTTATTTTTTGAAAAACTGGTTTCAAAATATGATTATTTTAAGCAGAAATTCGTACTATACAATTATATACTTTTTGTTGATGTAGTATTTGATTGTATAATATATACAAAAACAGACAATTTTAAAATAAGTCATGTACAGATTAATTTTTGTATATGTCTACAAACTTACCTTTTTTGTATATTAATATGTGTACATGAATAGAGTAGTTAAACATGGCAATATATACAACTGTCTAAATGACTTTTTATATACTCCAATAATATATAAACTTAATATACACTAACTTCAATAATTTGTATATAACTACTAAAATATACAAATTAAAATTTTTGTATATGTATATAAACTTAATATATACTAACTTCAATAATTTGTATATAACTAATAAAATATACAAATTATAATCATATCCAATTACTTTTTGTATATATATACAAAAACAAAAATAATAATGAGCCTTTAATATACAATCTGCTACTACCAGTGTTAAGACTTAGTATATTATTCATTATACATCACTTAAACTATGTATAAAGTAATCAAATCTACAGACACATATACAAATATATCACTAAAACATGTGTGTACTAAACATGCAATATACTATATACAATTACGTGAATACAAAATTTACTTAAACAATAATTTTTTGTATATTGACATCTAAGTAACAAAAAAAATGTATCTAAATTTGTATTTTAAGCCACTACCTCATGATTATGATGTTCTTCAGATCCGTCAACTTCACATGCATTTTCCTCTGAATCAATGTTTACTGCTTTCCTCTTTCTTCCTCCTTGTACAATTTTAATGCCTGTAGCTTTAACATTGTTAATAACTTCTTGAACTGCCGTAAGGTCATATTTTTTATTTGATCTCAATTCTTCCATTGTTTGTTCACGTTGAACTTGTTTTGATTTTACCATAGACCCTACATCAACCCCAAAATCTTGAGTTAAACCCATTGAAAACGATGGTAAATTGTCAACAAAATTGACATGCGATAGAATACCTCTGGTAATCCTCATAGATGAAGATGATTCATTCATTCTGTGACTAATTTGAGATCTAATAAGAAGAAACAATCGATTATTTTATCAAAAAAATATGAAAAAACATAAGAAACACAATACATATACAATTGTTGAATAAGAAAAAAAAAAGGAAAACGACTAAAATTTTGGAGTACCTACGAAAATTGAATTCAACTTCGGGAGGGAATAATTGAATTTTGGACAATTTGAAATTTGAATCGGATAGAAGTATTAATTGTAGGAGAAAATGGTGGAATATGAATAGGAGAGATAATATTGTTTTGTGTAAAATTATATACAAAATTTTAAAAAATAATTATACTATTGGTTATATAATAGGTGGTGGACCCCATTAATTATAGCAAAAAAATAAACTATAATTATAGAAAGTAAATAAATTAAACTATACCCCTATCATATAATTAATTAGGAATGTTTGCCATTACATATAATTTTCCCAAAAATTAATGTGTCATCTAAATGACATTTGGGCCTATTATTTTCTGATAACCCATATAACTATATTCAATTAATTAATAAAGTAAATTGGTCATCAAAAAGGGCAAATGAATCATTCAATTAATCTGATTTTTTCTTAAAACAAAAAAAAACATTGGCAATCTTGGGTGGCTCCTTGGGAAAACAAAGAGTCCAATGCATGCATTGGCTCTTAAGTTTTCAAGAAAAGTGGGAGGTTTAATGTTGAACACTTATTTAAACCCCCTTCTTTTTTCAAAAGAAAAAAGAGGAAAAAGAAGAAAAAAGATAGAAAGAAAATCAGAAGAAGAAAAAAAAACTAAAAAAAAATACCTCTTCGGTTGTCTTTGCTTCTATTATTTGCTTGTCATCAACTGTATATATTTGGTTTTACATTTCAATGTAATCTTGAATTAATGTGTATGTTCTTTTTATTTTATTTTTTTTGAAAAATTGTTGATTTTTTTTTTCCTAAGTTAACTATGATTCTCGTATGATTATGTTTATCCTTATGTTACTTAGTTTGTATATTTTTATTAGTTTATTCTATAGTGTTTCTCATATGATTGTGTTTATGATGATGAACATATATATTATTAATCATATTTAGTTTAAATGTTAGCTTTAGTAAGTAAAAAAAAGGTAAAAAAAAAATATAAAAATCGCATTTTTTTTGGTTATTGATAACTTTCTTTTTAAAAAATGAAGTTAAGAAAAAAAGAAAAATAAAAAATGTAAAGCTAGTCATTTTTTCAAAAGGGTTTAATCTGGTCATTTTTGCAACAAAAAAAATTTGTAAATCTGGTTATTTCTGCAAAAAATATAAATCTTTTATTTCTGCAAAAATAAAATGTAAATATGGTTTTTTTTTTCAAAAATAAAAATAAAAATAAAATTTCCTTCAATAAATATTTGAATTGACTATTAAAGTAAAAATACAAATTTGACTAATTTGACTTAATAATTTAACAATTGGAAAATTTGTTATTTTATAATCTTCTATCAAATAAGTCAAGGTAGTCATTTTATAAATTTTTTTTTAACAAATTGGTTATCTCTTAAATTTTTATCAATATAACAAAAAAAAAATTTAAAACTAGTATATCATTAGTTCAAAAGAGTGTTTAATTGTAATTTTGTAAAAGTTTTTTTTTTGTTTTTCTTCTTTTGTTGTCATTGTCTAGTACTAAAACTTAACTGTCTATTTTTATTTCTTTTGGTAAAACAGTAAATATAAATGCTAGATATTTTTTAATTATAATAAATGACTAAACACTAATCATTTCTTGGTCTATATGTTGCACCATTTTCTTTTATTCATTTTTATCATTATTTTTTTAAAAAAAATTGAGTAATTAATTATTGTGTTTTGTTTTCTTTAAAAATAAAATAAAACTTCAAATACCAACATGTGTTCGGTTATGATCCTTGGTGTGTATTCTTTTCTAAAAAGAAGGGTCTCAGTATCAAGATCAGGCTTAGACCGTTTCCCGATCTACAATTCAGCAGAATCAATGGTGAGTCCTCATTCTCTGAGGAAAATAGTCATTAGTTCATTTAAGTTATTTAGTCCTTTAGCTTCAGTTTTTGCTAGACTTAGTTGGGGCCTGTCCCAACATTTCCAGTCAATTAGAGGCTATTTTCAGGCATAGTTAACTTCATCATAGTATTGAGTTAATAACTTCTTTGTATTAAACACATCAGTTTTCATATATCTCAGTTTTAGCGTATGGTATTCCCCATCTTTTCATCTATATTATGATTTAAATTCTCCATTATTTTATTATTTTATTATGCTCATGATCATCTCAGCAGGGTTAGCTTGGGTTCATTTGTGGTCCTATGTCCCTTGTCTGCGTCTCAGAGGTAGCTCGGGGCATGACTGTAGGATCATCATTTGAAAGACCAGTAAACTGCCCATTTGTGTACAGATTTGCACCATACTCTTCTTCACTTCAAATATCCCTTAGGCTTCAGGTATCTGAATGCACCAAGTCACATTGGTGGGGCGTGGGATTTCCAAATCTCTTACTTTCATTTCAGCAGTTATTGTTTTAGGTTCTTATAATTTTTCCTCTGTTTTGTGAAAGGAGATGGTAGTTCACCAATAACCAGAGGTATTGGATATTCAGCTTTTCTCCATCTTCTGTGTAGGAATCTTTCAGGTTTTGAGATAGGCGACAACAATCCTTGATCCAGGTCTATTATGTAGTTTCACACAGCCTGCAATAATGAAATGCTAAGATAAAGTTGTCAACACATTCTTGTTATTTCAGAATTTAAAAAATCAAATATTTTCTAATTCTAAAGTCTACGGGAGTATAGCCAAAAACTTGTTGCGTCCAAATCCTAGAAATGAATCAACCTTAGGTATTTAGAGTTCAACAAGATCCATATGTCCACGTTCTATACTCTTATTCCTCTCTCAAGCTCAATTCGGACAATGGATTTATTTCTATGGTGATAAAGCATGAAAAACATAAGTAAGAACATATGAGAGATTCATAGGATAGTCAATACTAAACCCAATAGTAAACTCAAGAGATCACATTGAAAGGAAAAGAGATTGAGAAACAACCCTAAAGCTTCAGAAAAACATCTCCAAAGTCTTCATTTTTAAAAATCCAGAAAAAAGAATACTCCCTAAAAAAACAAAACCTTAGTTATATTAAAAGTCGAGACAGCCAAAACTTGTCCTAAGGCGTGCAATGCCTTGAGAATTCCGAGTCCATGCAAATTTTCCTTCTGTACGACGTGCGATTATCACAACGTGTTCTGCCTCATGATTTCTTTCTTTCCCACAACTAGGCATCCCATCCGCGATGCGCGAGCTACATAAGGTCTTCTGCCTCATATTTAATTTTTTTTACCATGATTCTACTCCCTCTCCGCGACGCGTGAGCCACCCGCAAATGTCTTGGTGCATTTTACTCAAATTCTTCCTTGCTCTCTTTTGACTAAAACCTTAAGATTGCTTCCTTTCTCCATTTTTGTGCTTGTTTCACCCATTAAGCTAACCTACACAACTAATTATTTTGGTTACCTCATAAATAAACAAACGACTCGATAAGACTCCTAAATACATAAAGATTGAATTCATACTAAACTTAAATATGGGCATTAGTAGAATTCTAGGAATAATATTATGCCTAATATCAAAAATAAAATGTGTATATAAAATAAAATTACTTATGTTGGAGTTTCTCTAATCGACAACCATAACATAAGAGCTATTGTGATGATACAACATTTTGCCTCAAGCTTCTAGGATCGTGAAATAAATAGAAATGAGTATAGACATGGAATACTAAGCAAATCCACTAGTCTGTGCTAAAAAGATCTGAGGGAATCATCTAAAAAGTATGACCCTTTTTACCCATTGTGGATACATGGTTTATAGCAGCTCGGAGTTTTCTCAACTCTCCCCCATATTGGTGCTCAATACTACTTCAAAAATATACTAGGTTTTTATATTTAAAAACATATCTTGTTTCAGCGGTTTCGGATAATTGCTCAAAAACTTAGCTCAAAGGCCAACTTGAAAGTCAAAGTTTTCTCTCTTGCTTTATTAAGAAAGTGATTACTCTTTTCTGAAAAGTAGCTCAATTTCTCTTTCGAAATCTCAGCTTCCGTGAAATTTTTTATACTCTTGGAAATAGTTAGTCCCCATATATTTACTTGAACAAAAAAAAATTCAAACTTTACTATTTCACTCTTTTACTCATCTAACTTCAAGTCTTAGAAAAAAGTTAAAAGCATTTGAGAAATACTTATGGTTTCAAGGTTGTAATTCCTATTTCTGGATGATTTTTAGAAGTCATTTATAGTAGGTAGAATCAATAGAAAGTGTTAATACACTCTAGAAAAGTTTGAATAGACTGAATGACGAAAACTGTGTGAAAAATGCCTATCCGGGAGCGTTCAGGGCAGGCCGCACCAGGCCCCACTTTTATGAAGCTCCATTTGAGAACACTACACGCGCGCTAACCCAAACCCTTTAGCGTAGATGGGGCGTGCCGCACCTGTCCCTCCCAAAGTTTGTCTATTGAATATTTTGACTCGTCTTCTAATCCTCAATAATTCTAAATCGATTTGTTTTCACAATAAATTCTTAGATTCAGAAACCAAAAGCATGTACAGTAGAAACTAACTCAAAATTACTCTAAAAGAGTCTAAAACTCCTCAAGAAAACCCATCAATCATATATAAGTTGAAAAATGAAAAACAATTCATGAAGACAACTCATGAACTTCAATGTCTAACTCTTTTAGGATGAAAATCGTTTAATTAAACACGATCGACGCGTAGGTGAATGGACCCAATGCTATGTGATCTCATATACCTTGTAGGGATCACCCCCTTGACGAAATCCACAAGAAATTCATAAAGATCTTCACGATTCTTCCTTTCTTTCTCCCTTTTTCTTTTTTTTTATTTGTTCAAAGCCCTAGAGTAAAATGAACTTTTCTGATCTGACTAAAATCTTTTTTATTTGTACCAATTGAACTCCTAGAAATGAATTAATTAAGTCGGGAATGGAAAAGAGTAAACTATCTTTGCAAAACACAGATTGGACTTTCCTTAGTCGAAAACACAACTTCCAAAGGGCATAGCTCACTCATAAGAACTCAAAATCATGTAAACTCGACAGTGTTTGAAAGATAATTCCAATAGACTTCCAACCACGTCTGGAATTACACCTAACTCATCTTGAGATAAAAGTTATTGCTTTTTGATGTTTTCCAAAATCTCAATTTATTCTAACTTTAAAATTGTTTTCCAGATTTTTCACTCTTTCCAGGAATAAATATTTCCAATTCTAAGCTTATTCCTAGTTATTTCAAATTGCGAGGTGTTACACATTAGGTAAGACATGCATCTATGTACTTGACATAAAATTTAATTGCAATGCATATATTTGTTATTTGTGAACTTCTGAGTGTGCCATTCTGTGAAACGTTTGATTGGTGAACATAATCTTGTCTATTGATATCTGAATTTGTCAAACTGTTGTTGTTGAGTTATGCGTTATATTATTTATGAATTATTAGTTTAGACTAATTTTATACAGATTGTAAGTGTGGAGGTTCAGCTACGATTGTAGGAGTACCCGTATTTTATATTCATAACTTGTGTTTAGTAGTTAAGTTGTAGAGTTTTGATAACTTTTATGTTACATACCCATGAATGTAAATATGGTTTTAAGGAGATCAATCAATATATAAAATTAACTTTTTTGACATTTTCAACACTTTATTCGAGTGCTAACATAATTTCATTATCATTTAGAGAAAGTGAAAAATAGAGTCAATATCTTATACGATCATTGAACTATGAAAAATTATTTAGTCATTTAGTTTTGTATAAATAAATTTCCCAACTTTACTTTTTTATCTTTAAAAATCACTCATCTACATTAATCATTAAAATAATTTTTTTATGACAAAGTAAATTATTTAAAATTCCACTTAAATATGGACCCCACAAATAAATATAGTTCAAAATTTTGCATCATCATAATTCTTATTTTTTTCTTTTTAATTTACCATTAAAATATTTGAAATGAGGAATAAATTATTTTATATAATATATAAATTCAACTATACATCTATATATTTTTTATAATATGTTCAATATCAGTGCACATATTGGTAAATCATCAATTTCAATTCTATCATAAAAATGTATCTGAATTTTGAACAATATTGTCCATTATTCAGTCCATATATTGAGTATGCAATTTTATATTCTAAAATTAAAAACCGATAAAAATCTGGAATCATGAAAGGTAACCTGCACATTTTGCTTCATGTTTATCGACCGAGTATCAAAACTTGCACCACCTAGTCTTAGGGATTAGCCCAAAAAACTCGTAAAAGAATTTTTTTACTATAAATCACTGTATGAGATAGAAGTTTGGATGATAACTTTGAGTATTTAAAGTTAAAAACAATGTCTACGCATGCACTGATTGGAACATATAATATGGACTTACAACTAGAATAATTATAATGGAGAATGACTTCTGCCCATTAGTGACAGAAGTTATCTTTCATAAAAAATATGTCTGCTTTTTCTACAATTATATTCAAGTTAACACAAAACACTGAAATATAATTTTACCAAGGAAAAAAAAATTCTGGCACATCAAATACACCCAAGACTTTAACTTTAACAAAAACTACAAGGCATAATATTCTTCAACCTAAAAGATTGGATACACACAGCTAATGTAAACTTATTTATTAATCCTTCAATTGTACAACCACATACAATATGTTACACTTATGTCTTACATAAACATAAATTCAATACCATTTCTATATTATACGAGGTGAATCTGGTTAACCGTAAAACCTAATGAACTGTTACTTTAATCACAACTAGTTCTTACATTTCCTATAACAATCACTACCAACAAATTACAAGACACAAATAAAAAAGTTTAAGAGAAACTAGTGCTCAAATAAAAGAAATTTCAGAAGAAAGAAAACAAACATTAAGAAAACGAACCATCACTTGAGAGAGGGGATTGATGACAACGAGTTTACATTGTTACACAACGATGTTTTAGATCTGACAAATCTGGCTATAGTGGATTTACTATTGTGAGTCGAACTAGCTCTAGAACAACGTTGTAGGACTAATCAAGGCCATTTGTAATTGATTTGATCTATTGTTTGGAGGTTGGTCGGAATTTCGATAGGCGAAGTCTACAATGCAAAATCAATTACAACTGGCCTTGACCAGTCCTCCGAAGTTGTTCTCTAGCATGTTCGACTCGTAAAAGAAAATCTTCAATAATAAGATTTATCATCTCCAAAATATCGTTATACAACTATGTAACTTCACTGGCACTAATCCTCTCTCTCAAGGGAGGGTTTGTTTTCTTTGTTTGTTTTTTTCTGCTGTTTCTCTTATTTGAGTACTTGTAATTTCTCTTAAATTCTTAATTTATGTCTTGTACTTTGTTGATAGTGATTGTTTTAGGAAATGTTGAAACTATCATAAGTTAAGTGGACGGTTCATTAGATTTATAGTTAACTAGATTCACCTTTTACAGAATAGAAATGGTAATAAATTTCGTGGCTTAAAAGAAAAGGTCAAAAAATAGACATCTACTCATTTAGTGACAAAACCCTTCTTTAAAACTAGATTCACCTTTTACAGAATAGAAATGGTAATAAATTTCGTGGCATAAAAGAAAAGGTCAAAAAATAGACATCTACTCATTTAGTGACAAAACCCTTCTTTAAAAAAAGCTTTTTTTAAAATAAAGAATAGGGGCATAGAACATTTGTTCTTTCTTTTTTTGAATACATTATAAAGTTTGAAAAAAACTTAATAAAGTAGTGTGTTTAAAGTGGTGCAAAAAGAAGTGTTTCTAAAAAAAAGGGTTTGCCAAATAAACTTTATTAATGCTAAAGAGACTAATAAAGATTTGTTTCTAACTAAAGGTACCGAAACACAAACATCTATATTAAGTTAGTTCATATGAAACAAGAAATTAACACATATCCTTAACACATAAGAAATTAAAACAAATAAATGCTAATTGTTGATAAGTAAAAATTACCCCAATGAATTTCGCTTGCTATTTGGATAGTCTAGGATGTCGAATTTATCAGGTACGATGGTGTCGAGTCCATGAAACTCTAAATTTGCAAGTGTCCTTTAATGAGACTCCATTTCCCCCCCAAAAATATTCATGCAAATAATGAGAGGATAAAGAGATTCATACGAGTAAACTTTAATCAAGTATTTAATAAACCAAAAATGGAACTAATAAAAAATCATACAGCAAAGAGACTATTTGAAATAAAAAATATGCAAGCATGAGAAACATTGAACCAAACTATACATGCCCTTTAGGCACTATATAGTTAGTAACATCAACATGTTTAAAGTACAACATAAATATTTTTCAAACCATGATCAGTTGACTTGATTTTTTAAAATTGATTACACTTAGTATTTCGAATTAAAAATAAATAAAAATAAACTCATTTAACTCTTCTTACAGAATAGAAGAGAGGCTTCGGCAAGCAATACAATAAAGCTAAACTGAAGTTATATGTTAATATAGTAGATATAGTGTAGATTGTGGGCAGTGAGCATAGTTATTTATTCCCGGAAAACCAATGAGCAAACACTGAGCAAACCATTCCTTAAGCATGTGACTACTAAAGTGAAGAGAATATAACTTCAAATTTGTATGAGTATCTAGCAAATCCAAATTTTTAAACATCATTTATATAATAAGTAAGCAGAACTTAAACCATTGCGGTGCAGCAAACATGATGTTTCGATCACAAGTCTACACTTGAACAAAGATGAGTCTAAACAGACTCAAATCTAAAATCCCGATGGAGATCTGAATGGAGTGAAAGATGAAATCTCTTAGAGAAAATATTAATGCTTTAGAGAGTATATGAGGCCATAAAAATTCTTCTCCCCTCATACATGACTGAATGAGAGTATTTATACGCGATTTAGAGCTAGTCTTGTGTTTTGGACGGGATTTTGAAATTTCAGATTTTTGAACTTGGTCAAGATAACCATTCAAACATGAATAACGTGAGTAGTTGAACATAGCAGCCTTCACGTGATTGATATACACATGTCACAAAAATGGAATGGAAAGTCTGTCCATAGTTGGTGAAAGCTTGTTGTCTTCTTGAAAATTGCAGAATGAGAGAGACAGGGGGGCTTCCTGCCCTACCTTCTGAATCTGATGGAAGTTGGGCCGAAAATTAAGTCATGTTTGGGCTTTGCTTTGGGGAGACTTGGCAGCCCAATTGGCTGAAATATTTGGTTTTGTTCCATTCTTTATATTAATTATTTTGAGCTTCTAACATAATATATATGTAGTATGTAAAAAAAAAAATACTAATAATATATTTTCGCTGATGATTTAAAAATATACTAATAACTTATAACTAATTTAATATGCTAGAAACTTTAGATAAGATGACGACAAGCGATCTTTAAGAAAATAAGGTATAAAAAGTGATATTAGTAATTTTTATAATTAAAAAAATAATTTAGAAGATAAATAATTGTAGAAGTAAAAGTGTTATGAAAAAAGATAACTATATATATTATTAATTTACATGCTCGAAAATAATGAATTAGAAAAAAGGAGGGTCATAATTGGGTGTCAAAAGTTTGTCCCTTGTTGACCAGAGACGATGTAAGAGATTTTGGGCAAAGAAGTTGACATCGAATCCATGAGAATTGAATAATTTAACAAGTAAAGGATTTTGATAACAAGGTAGACACAAGCTTACAAATGTTGTCCCAGCGTTGAATTACGTTGTGACTGATATTGTTATGGAGGAGAGTATTTGAGAGTAGAGTCGAGCATAGTTTGAGGCAAACCTTTGATCTTTGTCGGAAAGCTAAAATTTCACAACAAATTTCTACAGTTCACTACTTAGATAAAGTTTCACGTTGCATTGTGTCTCGTGTTGCTGCATGTGGATAGTGCTGCCAAATAACGATACTGTTAGGAAATAATATAACACTAGAAATATAAATAAATATCTTATGACAAATGTAGTATGGAAAATGTTTACTTTATAAATCAAAGCTCTAGATAAAATTAATCAAACATATTGTATTTCCTTTAAAGTTAAGCAACTATTTGAAATTATGCGTCTGCAAGTCTCATAGCAACGAACACATACATGTGTAACTTGTTTTTTCAAGAAATTTGAAATGCTTTCACTGAATAATAAAAATAACTAGGCCATTACATAATATCTACTTAGGGACTAATAATCTTTTCAACAAATTTAAAATATAATACTCATTGCTCATATGTATAAAATAAATGATTAATGCATTTGGAGATGTCTCATTGGAGACAAATAAGGTTTTCAAAGAATTCAAGATATAGCATGAAGTTCATAAGTATATTTTAAAAATGAATATATATTTAAAGCATTGAAAGATGTCACTTGAGAGACAAATGAGATTAAAATATCTTATTTGAGGGAAAACTAACCCAATATGTCCTATTTTGAAGGTGGATGAACCCCGATTTCTTATATTTTAGAGTGAAGGAACCAAAGAATCCTATTTTAGGGTGGAATGACCTAATGTACCCTATTAGTGGATGGAAAAACATTATGTCTCATTTAGGTGGATGAACCCACATCCTATTAGAGAATGGAAGAATCCGATATATCCTATTTGAGGGAAGAAAAAGCCAACATATCCTATTAGAGGGTGGAAGAACCCGATGTATCCTATTATAGGGTTGAAGAACCCTCCTATGAGAGGGTTGAAGACTCAATATATCCAATTAGATTGTGGAAGAACCCAATATATCTTATTTGAGGGTGAAATATTCCAATATGTATGATATTATTATAGGGTGGAAGAACCCGATGTATCCTATTTGAAGGTGGAAGAACCTGACATAGCCTATTAGATGGTGGAAGAACTCGATGTATCCTATTTGAGGGTGGAAGAACCCAATGTATTCTATTTGAGTGTGGAAGAACACAATATATATGATTTTAGGGTGGACTAACCCAATATATGATGTGAATTACAAATATGATTTTTTGTCAATCCAATAAGCTTGGTTCGATTTATTTACAGTAATCATAACCTAGTATGAAGAGTGTGTTTTAGTGCCTTTGTTATATTGATCATTTAAAAGGTGGTGTTTGGTGTAATATTTTGCAATAGTGCATATGGTGTCCATAACATAATAACTTCAACTCCAATGAAAATTTGTTGCTTGTAAATACAGCCCTCAATCAAAAATTATGAAATTAAAATTTGATTCTTGTTTATGTTGCGCCATGTGAATCTTTCAAATTTGACTTGATGTTGAGCTTTGTGGGGATATTGTTCAATAATAACTAAAAATCAACCTCTACATTACTCTTATAAAATTTGTTAGTATAAAAGAAAATGGTTGCCTTGCATTGAACCACAAAGCTTTGGCTTTGAATCTACATTTCCTGTTGTAACGACATTGAAGAAATTTGATGGTGAATATGGCTTGGGACCTCAACTTCTGCCCTTTTTCAAACCTCTATAGGTCATGTTCAAGTTGTCCCACCAATCTTTGCTTAAAGGATGAGAAGAAATTTTATTATATTGAGACCGAACCTACACTAAGTGCCTATGTATCCTGCTTTCAACAAGAATCACGTCACACGTAGTTCATTACAAAAGGTTAGAAATGATTGCAAAAGGGTAGATATTTCTTAAAAAGGAGAAGTTATAGATATAATGTCTTTGTTATTCTTCTTGACTCTTCACACACTTTCTTTTCAAATCCTTTCGTGTCAATTTCAATGGATCACCCTTAAAAACAATGTGCTTCTGTTTGTGATATTGCCATTGCTGGTTAGGCTCTCATTGTATTTTATCTTTCCACTATAATCATGCATTCAATCTTGAAATTTAGTGCATGACAATCTTCAATGTCATGTCCTTGAATGTGTTGAGTGTTAAGCACAACTCTTGGATAGATCATAGTGTTTAGGCATATACTCATGAATGAACCCATCTCTTGATTGTAGAAGCCCATTTGCTCTCAATATCTCGAATATATTTGCATATCTCTCATCCAAAGGAGTGAAGGAGAAAGATTTCACCTTCTTCTCCAGTTGTTGGCTAGATTGATCATCGTGCAACTTTTGTTTGCATGGATGTTGGAGATGCAGATCCAATAGTTTGAAAAAGTATGATATTGCAAAAAAAAATCATCATTTGTACGGTACTGCGGTTGTTGCATAGCCATGAAATTAGACTTGTTTTCTCTCATTTTGCTTTGCAAATTTACTTATACCTTCGGTTGGAAGGGTTGGTTGACAACTTGTGCTGTTGAGTTGCGTACAATTCTTCCTCCTTGAATACCATTTTCAATATCTTTGCCAACCTTAATCAAATCATAGATGGTGTGTGCAGAAGTTCTAAGCAACTTTTCATAATATAGCCCTTCTTGAACATGGATAAGGATGATATCAACTCCTCTTCAAAAAATGAAGGATGAATCTCATAAGCTTCAAACCTCCATCATATGACATATTCTTTAAAAGATTCATGCAATATTTACTTCACCTTGAGAAAATAAGTTATATGCAGATCATATCAATTTTGAACTCATATAGCTTCTCAAAGTCGCGACCATATCTTCCAATGTATGCCATTTTCTAAGGTCTTGCTCATTGTACCAAGCATGTGCTAATCCTGATAAACTTTGAATGAATAATCTCATTTGTATGTCTTCAACATGTCCATTACCAACCAATATGCTGCAATCGTTATTAAAGTGAGCAATGGGATGTCCTTTCCCATTGAAAGAATTGAACTTAGAAATTGTGTGTCCTGGCATAAGTTCAACATTTGGATGCACACATAAATTCCCATACTTTGAACTCTGATAAATTCTTGAGAACAACTCTTCATCAAATGCTTCTCTCATATTGTGAAGCTCTTTTCCAATATCTTCATGATAAATTTGCAGAATGTCTTTCTCACATCTAGAATATGGAAGAGCGGATAATTTGTTGTGCTTTTTTTTAATATAATATAGACGAGAAGATAATTTCTTGTGCTTTATTCATTGTAAGAAAATTTAATTGTGGGAGAATGAATATTTGGCATCACAATGACTTGAACATTATTGGGATTTATAGTTCATACTGATGGCATTCGTGGAGAGATTGTATAGGTAGAAGCTGAGGGGGGAGATAAGGTTAGACAAATACTCTGAGTTGAGCTGGAAGTTTTAGTAGTTGTAGGAAGAAGGTTAAAGGTTGTTTCCAGATTGACAAAATTGTTTACCAACCACATTCTTCTTAGATTCCTCATTTTTTTCTTGCACGAATCCCATGCCATTGTTTAATGCTTTCAATTTGTTAGCCATTATAATTCTGTCCATAATGCAGATTGATAGTCAAAACTGTGTTCAATGCTAGGCAACCTCTAAAGAAGAAACAAAACTTAAAAAAATAATAAATTGTTAGGGTAGGGGAATACATGAAGTAAATGCAAGTACGATAAAATATAAGATAAAAGAAGATTATGCTTGATTTTGTTAAAATAAGAATTTAGGCATGAGGCAAAGATTTAAGTCTATGAAGAGGGGACGAGAGTTAGATATAATATTCTAGGATCTAATGCTTAAAATGAATGAAAAGAAAATTTTGATTTGGAAAAAGTCTCATGTCGAGCATCGAATCTTGGCTTCAATTATATCCTTATCCTTTACGAATTTCGGCATGCTTCCAAAAATTATCTCGCTTGCATGCCAAAATTATGCTCCAGCTTCATTCTTCAGAGGAGGATGTGTTAATATATGCATTAAAGTTAGTCAAAAATACAGAAACAAAACCAAGATGAAATAGATAGAAAAAACTTTTTAATCCGAGTCCATAGAAAGTGTTGTGTCTTCTTAAGAAATTTAATTCCCTCATATACCCTAGGTTGCAGATTAATTTCCCACAAGATAAAATGGATTAACCTTTTAAATAAGTAGCGGTACCTCAAACTTCAATAATATCAGGGAACGTAAGAACAATAACAAGCCACACACAGACACAGTTGATCGACACTTTGCTTATGAGAGAAAATGTACCTATGGAGGAAATTTATTTCTGTATTTAAAAAACAAAAAACGACTTCCTTTTTATAGCCATTTTCAGCAAGAATTGTGTCTGTTCAGACAAATTTGCTCAGACGCATTTTTT
This sequence comes from Solanum chilense, assembly GCA_032847665.1. Taxonomy (NCBI): domain Eukaryota; kingdom Viridiplantae; phylum Streptophyta; class Magnoliopsida; order Solanales; family Solanaceae; genus Solanum; species Solanum chilense. The sequence continues at coordinate 26,565,698 of CM064966.1, forward strand.
CCAGAAGGTTGTGTCTTTTGTAAAAAATAACAAATTTTTGGAAAGATGTCTCTTTTGAAAAAATATATGATTTTTTGGAAATTAGATCGTTATTACTGTTGCGCACGAAATTTCAAATAAATTCCATTACGCCAAAAATAATTCTGTTATTTAACTAACATTATGAATTAATTTATAAGAGAATAGAAATTGATTAACAGGATTTATTCAATTAACAAAAATTATTAAATAAATTTTGTTCAAAATTTTTATCAATCAATCCAAATCCAAAGCAGAATCTGAATCCGAATCCGAGGCCGAGGGTGAGCGAGCGACGTCGGCGGCGCAAGGGAACACCTTTTTCTTAACCTTTTAAGAAGTATAGCAAGTGTTTCCTAATATACTTTTCATTTTCCATCCAAAATTTGTTCCCCCTCTTTTCCATTTTCTCTTCTAATTTCCCATTCACACTTTGCTAAAATCCAAAAATCCCCACATGATTGGGGAATGGCTATTGTTAAAACATATGCAAAAAAAACTTTTGTGTCTTGTAAGTAAGGGTTAATTTCATCTGTATAAGAAGATTTCCCTTTAAACTTTTTGTAGTAAACATATATCGGATATACTCGTTCGGTTGATAGATTTGATATCTTTGAACATCGAGCTTTTGTTTATACCTAGACAACATAAGTCACAAAATCAACCTTTGAACTATTCTTAGTTCTCATTGTTTTGTTCGTTTCATCCATGAACACATCTCGGTTAGTAAATTCTTAGAGAACATGCCTTACGTGATTCTCCTTGAAGCGTCTTACACTTCACACTCACATAGATGGTTTCTAAATGTGTTATCTCGTAGATACAATATTTGATATACCCTGTATCAAACAAAGAAATCATTTAAAAGTCCTTATGCCTTTATCCTTGTTACTGAACATTGTCTCATCATGACAATGGACCATAAAATAATTTTTGACAATGTTGAACCGTCATGAATGACTTTTTTTTATCTCCTTGAACCTAGGTCTTCGGATCTCCAGTCTTTTAGGTAGCTTTACCACCACGATGACTTGTTCTCGGGCATAGTCCCCTTCCGTCGATGAAATCTCAACTCCCTCTCTAGTTAGTCCATTTTTAAGTGGATCCGACTCATTATCCTTTTACTTTACATAGTCAATTTTGATAATTCCACTATAGAGTAGTTGTCTAACAGAGTTATGTCTTCGTGTTATTTTACCAGACTTGTTGTTATACATAACACTTCCAGACCTTCCTATTACATCTTGACTATCAAAGTGTATGCATATAAGGGTCATTGGTTTGGGCCAAAACAGAGTATCTTCTATGAAATTTCGGAGCTATTCAACTTCATTGACTTGCCTTGTCTAAGGCTATGAATTCAGACTTCATTATAGAGTGAGTTATGTTTTTTTATGATTCCCAAGATATTGCTCTTCCACCAATAGTGAAAACATATCCACTAGTGGATTTTTTTAGTAGGCCTAGTAATCCAATTTGCATCACTATATCCTTCAAGAACTTCTGGGTATTTGTTGTAATGCAAGCATAATTTTGAATGACATCTAAGTACCCCAAAACTCTCTTCATTGCCAAGCAATGATTTTGATTGGGATTACTTGTGTATCGACTCAGTTTACTATTAGAGCTAGCCATATCTGGTCATGTACAATTCATGACATACATCAGTCTTCGAACACTCTTGCATAGTCCAATTCAGACTGACTTTCACCTTTATTCTGTGCAAGATGAAAGTTCACGTCAATTGTGGTCTTTTCCCTTTTGAAATTTAAATACTTGAACTTTTCAAGTACCTTTTTGAATATAATAAGTTTGAGATAATGCTAGATTATTAAGAGTATTGAGAATCTTAATTCCCATTTAGCGATGGATATTTGCAACGAACAGTATTTCGTCACTATATAATGACGGATTTGCGACAGAAGAACCATTTTGTTGCAATGTTAACAAATAATATTTTGATTTATAATATAGCAACAGATTTACACCGGAATATATATAATCCGTTACTAAATATTAGAGCGAAAAAATTTGGCACCTAATTTTCCCTACAGATTTAGTAACAAAGTAGTTGTGACAAATTTAATTAATATTGGGCGACGGAATTAGTGACGAAAAAGATTGCTAAACTATCAAGTATATTTTTTAATAAAATTATATTATATAGTGATGATAATATCCGTCAATATAATTTTTCTAAATATATATATTTATTTGAAAGCGACGAATTTTAGAATCCATCATTAATTCCGTTGCAAACTCCAATTTCATATTTTCATTACAATAATTTAATCTCATCCGTCCATCATAATTTATCAAACTCCAAGAGTCAATCTCATTCGCGCGTCGGAATTTATCAATGGTACTAATTAAGACCCTTGATTTCCCATCTTATACAAAAGACCCAAATCATAATTTTCTTCATTCTCCTCCTCCCCTTTCAAAGCCACCGCCCAAACCTCGTTCGCCTTCTTCTCCGTTCTTCTTTCTGGACTTTGCAGCTTGGAGAACAAGCAGTCAACAACAATGGTGAGATCTAGAAGACGCGCGAAGAACACCAACGAACCTCCTTCGCTAGTAGAAACTCCAATCGGCGAGCAATTAGGCTACCATGTGGTATATGTTCGGCTACAGTAGCAACACAATGATAGCGCCATCAGTTGCCTCCTTCTCTGGCGAAAATGACAGAAACATTAGCTACACACAGCGAGCAGCGATGGTGAGCACCGGCAACATCTAGCTCCAGCAAGTGAGGGAGAACACAACAGTCATAGGAGCTCAATAAGAATTTTAGGTGAATAAACTCTTTCCTTCAATGCTCTCTAAATAAATCATTCTTATCATATCTTTTATCGAAACACTAAGAGCTTAAAAGAATAAAATGACAATCATTCTTATGTAATTTACTTTTGTCTATTTCATGAAAGCTATATTAAAGCAATTGTTCCAAAACAAGTAATGTATGGATTTCATGAGATGATGTTAGCTTAACTTGAATTTCTTTAACTCAAGTCAGATTCCACCTCTTGACATTTCTGAGAGATAGTAAGCAATCAAAATATGTGATTTTCATGCTTTTTCCATGTGAAACTTATAGATAGGTAGTATAAATCAACAAAAGCAATTCGAGTAGTCCAAAAGGATATGTATATTTGTACTGTACAATATGGTGGCGTTTCTCTTAGATCCATCAAAGACCAATGTGTTCTTCTATTCATTGCCTTCATTCTGTTATATCCTCAATTGTGTGTTAGCCATTTTATATTAGTCTCCTTTATGCCCCCTTCCCCCCTTTTCAATTCACATTGAAGCTGCTGCATTTAGGTGTATAAAGATAAATTGTTAATCCAAGTGCATCATTGAGTTGGCGGGCATGAAGTTTCTGTTGGAGTCACACGGGTGACTCTATCTCAATTGGAGAATATCACAGAAAACTTGTAAGTATATATTTCAGAAATTATATAAGCACTATCTATAGGTTGTCTGACATATACACCTGTATCTAAACACACATTATACAATAGATATTATTGTATCTAAAGGTGATTTATCTTTTGTATAGGCTATTGAAAAGGATCGAGATCCAACACCAAGCGAGTTACATTTGCACGTCCATACGCATGATCATGATGAAAAAATCTTTTGTTGATGAGCGCTCTCAAATTGTCCATGTAATGCAAAAACTTTGAAGCTATCCTAAAATATACATGTAATTTCTCATTAGAAGGGGAAACTATCTCTCTAGTTCTTGTTTGGTTTCTTTTTTTTCTTAGCTTACCGTTTCATGTTTTGTGAACCTGTTGTGAGCTTGGGATTTATCCATTTGTGATTTGTTAACTTTAACTGATTTTGTCTTTTTAAGATGGAATGTTTTAATCGCAGTTTGAGTCCTTCTGTTAATATATTAATCAAGTCCTTACCATGTAAACCCCTTTCTCAATCCTTTGTAGTATTCATGTTTTCATTTCTTTGTTTAATTTGCTCACTGCATACATTGATTTTTAACTTTGACTATGTTTTTATTTTAATTTTTTAGGAGCCAAATGTAATGAATTATTAGAAATCCGATTAACTTATCATGAGTAGTGGTTAAATTAATCTAGAATAGTGGCTTAAGCCTAATTAATATTTTTTAATTTTACATTATTTAAGTCAGTGTATATTTGCTATTTTATTTTCTTATTGCCTGGATGTTCATTGTTTCTTATGAGGATTTATTTAGATGCAATATTGTTACTATACTTATTTTGGGTTCTAATTATATTTTTTTTATGTGAACTCATGTGGAGTCCAAATTGGACTCAAATATGTTTCCCTTCGAATTTCTAATGAGCCGTAAAATCTCAAGTCCTTCTCATCGAGTCAATCCTTTACTATCACTGGGAAGTAGGAAGAAAATTTCTCTATTGTCTATTTTTAGTAAGGAGATTTTCAGCATATTAATTTCAGTTTGTAATATTCAGATAACATGTGAATGTAATTATCAAGATAATTGTGAAGAGGGAGAATTTTCTCAAAAGAAGATTAAGAAAAAAAAAGTAATACAAGAAGTTGATAGTCATTTATAATTTATATTCTCATTTAGTTCAGGCAAGAGGGTGATGCTGGTAACCATTAAGCAAAATCGAGAAAGGGAAACAAAAGAAAACATAACAAAACAATGTTACATGCATATTATTTTGTGTAGTTTACGTTACGATGATACTCGTTGGGAAATATCGTTGTTATGTTTCATTGTTTATGAATTTTTTCTAAAGGAGTTATAGCATTAAGTGTCTATTATAGACCACGGGAAAAAATTGGATTAGGTAGTTACTTTTTTCTTGAAATTTATATGAATTACATTTGTTTGGTCTTGAAACATTTGAAATCCATCCAAGATTTTCTGAACTTGAAGTGTCAATAACAGTGTGTTTCTTTATTTATTTTCTATCTAGCATTTTCACAACAAAAAAAGTTCAAAATTATCTTCATCAAATTATAAATGACTCAAAAATAATTTTCTTTCCCCTTATGGAATCACTGATCAAATTTTAGTATGGTCAATATCTACTTTCTAACTTATCTCCTCATGTGTTTGTTGGGGACTAATGTATAGTTGTAGGCTCATAGCATGTTTTCATGAGTACTGTGATATTGTATGTAATTATCATTTCACTGATTTTTAATCTAAGCTTAAATGTAATGTATATTAGCTAAAAAGTTATAGTACATTTAATTAATCTACAATCTTCCATATGTTACTGCACTTTTTTTAAATATAATTTTGTTACTAATCTTTATTGCTTTCTATTTATCTGTATTTACAGGAAAATTATGAAAAAATATTACTTGAAAAAACGTCTCAATATGATATTGACAAATGTGAAGCATACTACCAAAGTTGATGAACCAAAGTTCTCTTAGGAATAGTTGATAAATTGTTTTTGATGTTTTGCTCCAAAATATGTGATTAGGATTTTGCTATCTAAAGATTTTGAACTGTCTAATTATTTTTTTGTTATGAATGTTTGGTATTTTAGAGTTATTTTTAGTAAATGTTATAAAATTTATTTCAGTAATGTATATTTAAAATAAATAAATAAAATTATTTTACAAGATATTTTTTAGCAACAAATTTAATGACGATCTGCTCATTGCCATAAAAAAATATTAGCAACGAATTACCAATGAAATACTTTAGTGGCAAATATGTCGGCTCAAACAATAGAATATTTTGTGACGGATTAGTGACAAAAACTTTATGGCAAATTTATTTGAAATGACGAAATTACATATGAAATAGCAACGAACTATATAAGTATAGCGACGGACCAGCCTGTCACTAACAAGTTTTGACGGATATCATTATCTCTAATATGTCGCTAAATTTGTGACAACCTCATTTTTTTATCGCTAAGAGATTACTAACGAGCGAAATAGCAACAACTAGTAATCTGCTGTAAATCCGGTTTAGCTACAAAATACCATAGATTAGTGACGAATTTCATTTGTCGCTAAATGCTATTTTTTTGTAGTGATTGGCAATGTCCTTGCTCACTATCAGCATGTCATCCACAAATAGGCATACAAGAACTTCCTGATTCGGAGTATCTTTAATGTAATAACATTTATTACGTACATTGATATTAAATCCATTTGACAACATGGTTTGGTCAAACATTGCAATACATTGTTTCAGTGCTTGTTTTAGTCCAAAAAATGACTTAATAAGTTTGCACACTTTCTTTTCTTTATTAGGAACTACAAAACCCTCAAGTTGTTCCATGTAAATTTCTTCTTCCAACTTTCCATCTAAGAAGATGGTTTTCACATCCATTTGATGGATTTCAATATCGTACACTGCAGCTAAGTCAATTAACATCCGAATTGATGTAATCCTACTCACTGACGAGCATGTGTGAAAATAATCAAGACCTTCATTTTTCATAAAGGCTTTGGCGACAAGTCTTGCTTTATAATATTTCAATAGTTCCATCATCTATCATCTTCCTTTTGAAGAACCATTTTGAACCCAAGGGTTTCTTCCCTCGAGGAAGAGCAACCAACTCCCAAGTATGATTGTTTAGGATTGATTAAATCTAACTATTGACAGCCTCCTTCCAAGAGGTTGACTCGCTAGACAACATTGCTTCCTTGAATGTTTGAGGATCACTTGCAAGAAGGAATGTTACAAAATCATATCCAAATAAAGTAGATGTCCTTTGACATTTACTATGCCTTGGACTCTCTTCATTGAATTCATTCTCTTTTGGTTCTTCTCGGCGCAGTTTGGACCCCCTACTAGATGACTCAAGTCTAGTTTTATAGGGATAGATATGTTCAAAAAATTCATCATTATCTAATTTCGTTATTGTATTATCATGAATATCCGGATGTTCGGACTTATGAACCAAAAATTGACATGCATTACTGTTTGTGGCATACCAATTGAATACACAATCCACAATCTAAGGCCCTATCTTCACCCTCGTATGTTTAGGAACCTTGACATTGGTTAGACACCCCCACACTTTGAAATATTTCATGTTGCATTTTCTACCCTTCCATTTCTCATATGGAATTACATGTGTCTTCGTGTGAGACACTCCATTGAGTATTCGAGTTGCTGTTAGATTAGCGTCCCCCCATAAGTTTTGTAGTAAACCTGAACTTATAAGTAATAGATTCATCATTTCATTTAATGATTGGTTTTTCTTTTCTACAATCCCAATAGACTAAGGAGTGCTAGGAACAGTAGTTTGATGGATTATTTCATTTTCCAAACATACTTGTGCAAATAAAGATTTATATTATCTGACTCTATCATTTCTGATCATTTTGATCTTTCTATCCAACTGATTTTCAATTTCAGTTTTATATTGCCTAAATACATATATTGCTTCATCCTTACCATTTAGCAAATAGACATAACAATATCTAGTGCAATCTTCAATAAAAGTTATGAAAAACTTTTTCCCACCACGTGATGGTGTTGAATTCATGTCAAAAATATCAGTGTGAATCAGTTTTAAGGGATTTGAATTCCTTTTAACATATTTATAAGAATGTTTAGAATACTTAGATTTAATTCAAATTCGACATTATTTCACTCAAATTTTTGCAACACATTTAAATTAATCAGTTTTCGCAAGGGTTTGTTATTAATGTGTCGCAAATGTTTATGTCATAAGCATTTAGACTGAAGCAAGTAAGAAGAAAGAGAATCTTTATTCGTATCAACTACAATAACATTGAGTTTGAAAAGTCCATCACTAAGGTAATATTTTCCTACATACATTTCATTCTTACTCACTACTACTTTATTAGAAACAAATACACATTTGAATCTATTCTTAGTCAGAATCAGAAGAGAAACTAAATTCTTTCCCAATTTTGGAAAATACGAGACCATGTTCAATGTCATCATCATGCCTGATGTCATCTTTAATAGGACCTTGCCAGCTACTTCCACCTTTGTAACAACAAAGTTTGCCATAAACAACTTCTCGTCTTTATGTGCTGGAGTATATGATAAAATTAATTCTTTGTCGTCACAAACATGGCATGAGGCACCAGAATCTATCCACCATTCTCTTAGATTTCCAACCACGTTACATTCGGAAAGCATTGCGGAAAGATCGTCTATTTCTCATTTGGATTCAGCCAAGCTTGCCTCATCCTTCTTCTTCTTGTCCTTCTTGGGACCCGACATTCAACTATATTTGCCATAATTGAAATAGCTTCCATTGAATTTCTTCTTAGGAGGATTGCTTTTTGGACCAGATTTTTTCTTTTTTTCTTTAATTTTGTAGGATCTTCTTCAACAATATTTATTTTAGATATTGCTTAATTACCACGTTACCCCTTTTTTGCAGCGTTGTTATCCTCTTCAATTCTCAACTTTACTATGAGATCTTCAATAGTTATCTCCTTGCGTATATGTTTCAAGTAGTTGTTAAAAGTCCTTCCACAATTGAGGTAGCTTCTCAATTATGACAGCCACTTGAAAAGTTTCATTCACAATCAATCCTATATTAAAGAGTATGTGAGTATTAGGAATAAAGTTAATATTTCTAACATAAGCATTAAATAAATTTATACCTTCAGCAAGGAGATCATTAATTATGACCTGCATATCTTCAACTTGAGTGATGACGGTTTTACTGTCTATCATCTTATAGTCCAAAAATTTTACCACAATGAACTTCTTCATTCCGACATCTATTTTGTACTTCTTTTCTAAAGCGTCATGTAGTTCTTTTGAGGTTTTTACATTACTGTACACATTGAACAGATCATCTTGCTGCCCACTCATAATATAATTTTTATACAAAAAATCTATGTGTGTCCATGCTTCTGTTACTAAAAATCGTTCTTCAGACGAAGTTTCATCTGACATAACAGGAACATTCTTATTAATGAACCTCTGCAGACTTAAGGTACTGATATAGAAGAATATCTACTACTGTCATCTCTCGAAGTCGAGTCCAGAAATATTTAAAAGTTTCTCAGTAAGTGCTAGGCAGTAGTTGAACGATTAAGCGCAACCGATGTTGTTGCAACACTTATTGTTATAGCACTCACCGTTCCAACATTTACTTCACTTGATTAGTCATTTTTCTGTCAGAAATGACTGATGATTTTAGTATGTGAAATACTAACACTAAATAATAAATCTTTAAGAAATTTAATCCCCTCAATGTGCCCGAGGTTGCAGATTAATTTCTCCCAAGATAAAACTTTTTATCCTGTTAAAGAAAAAAGCGGTATCTCAAACTTCAATAACTTCAGTGAACGTAAGAACAATAACAAGACATACATAGACTCACTCGATCGACACTTTGTTAATGAGAGAAAAGGTATGAAGAGAAGAAACTTTTTGTTCAGACACGTTTTTTCCAAAAAGTTGTGTCTTTTGGGAAAAATTAAAACTTTTCGGAATGATGTGTCTTTTGGGAAAAAAATAATGACTTTTTAGAAATTAGATCGTTATTACCATTGCGTGCGAATTTCAAATAAATTTTGTTGCCCCAAATAATTAATTCAGTTATTTAACTAACATTCTGAATTAATTTATAAAAGAATAGAAATTGATTAACATGATTTATTTGATTGACAAAATTTAATCAATAAAATTTGTCTAAAAAATTTATCAATCTATCACATCATTTGTTAAATATATTCCAATTCCGATTTTGATTCTGAAGTGGAAGTTGAATTCGAGGCCGAGGCCGAGCGAGCAAGTAACGATGGCGCAAGGGGGGACCTTCTTCTTAATCCTTTAAGAAGTATAGGATGTATTTCCTAATACAAGGACACCAATTTCCTTTCTTCTGCTAATATGGGTGAAATGACTATTTATTTGCACTTTGAAAATGACTTTTCACTTTTGCTCCAAAATTGGTTCTCCCACTTTTCCATTTTTCTATTCTCATTTCCCATTAACACTTTGCTAAAATCCAATAGGGGGAATACTAAATAAATCGACTGGGCCCTATATAGGCTGTCTGCGTATCAACCAAGGAAATCAGGTCGAACATAGTTCCAATTACATGCAAACATATATATTAAAATTTCTATTCTAATATGACCAAGTCCATATGTTGGCGGCCTACGTATCCACCAAGGAAATAAGTTCAAGTGTAGGTGTAACATTTTCAAAATCAAAGATGTGTCTTAATGCCTAATATAAGTTTCATAAGGTCTAGACACTGTTTTAAGGACTATTTTAATGTTTACAAGTCCTTTATGAAGTCTAGAAACCAAAACATTCCAAAACGTCCATGATGTCCGGAAACTACTTCTAGGAGGTTCTAGCGTGCCTTATCCTATTTGACTAGCTTTTAAGAGTCGTACAATGGTGAAAATTGGTGGAAAGATAGTTAATAGCTGCTTAATTTGATTTATAGTCAAAACTTCCGGGTACGACTCCCGAAATACCAACCAAAGGCTCTGGAGGAGGACCCTTGCAAGTGGAGTCAAAAACTCCCTTGGTAGTGTGCATCCACGAGAGGGCATCGACGATCCTTGTATGGATCGACAGGGCGTCCTTGCCAATCGTCGATCAACAATTAGGCAATTTATTGATGGTCTACAATTTCATAATCTCTTATAGAATTGATGGATGTTCATCATGGAAGGGAACAATGACCATTGACTCACAGACGGACCGTCGATCGGGGTCTCGTCTGTGAGGGTCCATTTTCCTGCACATTTTTAAGTTGGTTTTAATTAATTAATTAAATGTTTTGGTGGTTATTTAGGGATTAAGGGAATAATAATTAACTTAGTTAACCCCCATATAAAGACCCCAACCCCATTAATCTAATTACAACTCTCAAAACAAACTCTTTCATTCTCTCTTTTTTCTCTCTCTATAGGAAGACACCATTGAAGACTATCTAGGGGAGGTATTTGGGGTTGTAAAGGGACAAAATCACCATCAAATCTTCATCAAAAATTGAGGTATGATATGTAATTCACCTTTGATACCTTTTTCCTCAAAGGGTTCCTTCAAAATTGATTTCCAAATATGAGTTTTCAAGTGGGTTTTCATCCAATACGAAATTAATGTTATGATTTGATTTTTTTATGATTTATTTTGGATATTATGGATATATTAAAATGTATTTTGATTCAATTATGATTAGCTTAATGGTTTGGTCTTTATTGAAGAAGATGACCCTTAAACCTTAACGCTAGGTTTGATTTTGATATAAATTAGGTTGTATTTTGTGTAGTTAAGTTGGTTATGGATTGAATTAATATTGGATGATGTTCTTATATTAATCATTAACAAGTTACAGTGAATTTTAGTCTTTCATGCTAGTTCTTGAGAAGATGATCTAGGTTAGAAAGTGAATTGACCGAAGCATCTTGTCTTAAGTTATATTCTAGTATTGAATTGTGACGTAATGATTCTCCTTGCCTTTTTATAATGTTGATTAAAGAATTATGATGATTTATACAAAATAATTGGGTTGAATGAGAGTTTATGTAAAACCTTGGTGATTAATTATGAAGAAGAGTTGGTAACTCTTATGATCTCTATCCTTTACTTCAAATTGTGGTTAATTATGATTATGTCATGATGTGACATTGGAGTATGCTTTGTAGTAAGATTGATAGGGTCGTACGATGTTGAATTTTAATGTCCTAGTTATGATTGTGAGATTGATTAAGGTGTATATGTTATAATGATGGTGATGACTACCAATGTGACTTATTATGATATGAAATGCTTATGTGCTAACCTCACTTATATTAATTGTAATGAAAGTACTTATTCTCATGCAACTCCTATTGAGATATGATGTTGATAATGTTATACAAGTGTTAGACCCTATGATCTAAGCTAAGCTATGATTTATAATTAAAGTCTTAAAGAAACTTTAAAATGGGACTCTAGCTTAGCACCGAGTTAGAGTGCGGAGTGTCCCTTCCCACATAAGGAAGGTAGGAGAACTAAAGTACTCTTGAGATTTTGTGACTACAATGTATGTAGCATAAAGATAGTCCCAACTTTATCTCATAGTTGTTGAACTATGTTCCCCCCCATAGGAATACTAGCTAGTGGATCCATATAGTTGTTATGATTTATCATTTGGTACTACCTTGTCAAGTAGTCCTCCTTCCTTCAATATAGGGTTTCATGACACCGGATTCCACATTAGCTAATGTAGTCTATGTCGGTTAGGGAAAGATGCTCCCAAAAGATAAAATGAACTAAAGGATTGAACTCTAACTATGATAACCTAAGGGGTATAACTTAGTCTAGGTAGGGGTATAGGACTCTACCTAAGCATTGCACTAGTTAGCCTTGAGGGGAGTCTTAGGAGGAGGTTCTTATATATGATTATGTTTATAATGTTATAAGATATGCATATGATGAACTTGCACATTGTTTATACTATATGTTGTTTAGTTCACTTATGAAGATGTGTTGGGTTATATTGTTAAATTAAGATGTTATGTATACCTAAAATTCTATGTTATGTGAGGTAGGGTGTTAGTCATAATTCTTGTTGGGTTAATTGATTGAGTAAGGTTATGGGGCTTTGCTTGGTCATTGCACATGTTTACTTTATTGGGGTCTATGGGTATTTGTCTTGCTTAATTTACAATAAAATGTACTCTTATTCATGCTTATTGACAATATGGGTTGATGATAGATTTACTTGAGTATGTATCTACTTATATGATATGAATGATGGACTTGACTATGATTGATGTTTATTGTGATTAACATGCCTATGACATAAACAATCTGCAAAAATAATTGGTATGGTATTGTTGAATGTGAATATTAAATGAAAAAAATGCATACTTTATGAAATTTCCTTTTCTTTGGCATGATTTCAAAGTATATGCGCATATGGTCTCATACTTAGTACAAGTGGCGTACTAACCCCATTTCTTCCTTGCCCCCTAATATTTAAGGTTACGGCGGTTGAAGTATTTTGGAAGGCGACTTGAAGAAAGCTTGGATCTTTTATCACCCAAGTAGGGTAGGTCCTCATTTTCCAAGGGTGGTGCCAATATCGATCTTCTGTTGTTTAAGTTTTAAGGCTCTTACATTCTATATCTTTTCATTTGAGTACGGATTGTATAAAGCCTTTATATGGCTTTCTTTACGTTGATGTATGGGCTATGCCCAAATTGCTAGTCGTGTTAGATATTTATGAGATGAGACATTCTTTGAAAGATTATTTTCTAGAATATATATATATATATATATATATATACACATATATATGTTTATAGCTCTGTGTGTGTGCGCAATAAAAGTAGAAGACTATGTATCATTCCTATACGAAGGGTCTATGGGTAACCTCCAAGTAGAAGTAACAAAAAGTTTTAAATTTTCCGCTAAGTTTGACATATGAATGTAATGATGTAAACTAAGAGGCTAGTCTTAATCCTCAATGAGGACGACAACGCTGGTTACATCAGGAGGTAATTCGGAAGTGACAGTAGGTCCCTTTACATAAAAAGAAATTCAAAAAAATAATAATAAATGATAATTTAAGCTCAAAAAAATATAATTATTTTCAAAAGATGGTACACAAAAACTAATTGTTCATCTCTGTGCCCTTTAAAAGTTATCTTTCGAGAAACCTCCTTGTACGCCTAATGGTTGCTCGAAAAGAAACCATTCTTGGCACTCTGTTTAATTAGATCATAATATCTTGCAGAAGATGCTTGAAAAGGTAATTTTAACACAATAATTCTTGACAAAACAATTTCTTGACTGTTAGGGGGAGTTGGAGTGACACTTTGTGGATAAATTACTTGATTATGACTTGCCGTCGGCATGACAGATGAAAGTTAATGCCAAAAAAACATAGGGAAAATTACATGTCTTTTAATGATCATTCCTCTACTCAATAGATTTTTTGGATCTCTTCTTTAAAACATTGACACACATCGGTAGTGTGACCTAAGGTGCCTAAATGGAAAGCACATTGTTTTACTGGGTTAAACAAATGTAAAGGAATTTCACGAGGATTCGGTTCCGATATGCCTAATTTTATAGAAAAAATTATTATCAATATAACCCCTTGAAACTAGAAAGAACTTGACAAATAGTTTAAATTTTAAAATGCTTATTTTTGGAAACAATAAGAATGTTTATAAAATTTACCTAATTTAAAAGTGTGTTTTGGTCAACATAAAATGACTATGAACTTCCAGATGTGGTCGGAAATGAGTTTGCGTGATTTTGACATTGTATGAGTGAGTTATGCCTTCTGGAAGTTGGTCTATTGGATTAAGGAAAACCCAAATCCGAATTATGGAAAGACAAACTAATCTTTTCCTTAATTAAATTTTCTATTTAGCTTTTGGGGATATATTGGGTATAATAAGACTTTGCTCAATCAGGAAAATAATAAGTTTCTTTGGGGCTTGGAGAAGAGAGAAAAGAAAAGAAAGGAGGAGAGAAATCAAGAAATTGCCAAGGACGTTCAAGTTTTGTGAGTGCCATTCGTCAGGGGTGATGTCTACAAGGTACGTGATATCACGTAGTGTTGGGTTAATTCATCTACACACCAATCTTATTTAAATTCAACAAATCTAGGCTATTTAAATGTTCAAAAAGTGAGCTCTTGAAGAACTTTGTTGAACTTTTCATTAAATTCTTGATGGTTGTGTTGTTGATGTTCTCATTCATGTTTCAAAGTGTAATTTGGGTTCAATATATTGTATATTGATAGTATTAATGATCCTAAGTGTTTTGGTGAAACAACCATGGGATTTAGGGGGTTTAGAGATGAAAAGCAGAAGAGTAAAGTCGAGAACACATGGGTATGGGGGTTGGGGTGCGGTGCCTCTCAAATCCCCAAAGGAAAATCTCTGTTCGTAGGTCCTTGGAGATCCGCAACATCAAGAGAACCCCAACCTTTAATCTGTAAGATTAAGTCGGGGTCCCACGCCTCTCAGAGCGCTAGGGATGCCAATTCTCCCCATTCTTTCCCATATTTTAATAATATTTCCTATGTGATGTACCTATGTTTCTTAGCTTATTCCAACACTCTAAGGTACATATAAACATCATTTAATTAGCCATAAACATGAGATCATGAACCTTGAATCCATAATCCAATTCAATGAAAGTTAAGAGCAAAGTCAAAGAAGTTAACAGTCGAGTCTAGAAGTTAAAAAACAAGTCAAAGAAAAGTTCTTAACAATTTTCAAAAGTATTTTGCTAGGTTCTAACTTTGTTTTTAATGCTCGAGTTTCAAGGTAAGTGAGGAGTAAAAAATTGAGTTCATTTCTCAAATATTATAAGGGAACTAAGTATTCCCAAATATTTCATAAATGTTTTCACATTTATGATAAGAGGAATCTGAGATTTCTCAAAATAATATTGAACAAGAAAAGGGAACGTCGATTCTAATAGAGGTTTTAAGCTATGTGTCGAGTAATCATATCAACCCTATGAAAGAAGTTGTTTTATACATATGAGCTAAGTATACCTTTGGGAGTAGTATTAAGCATTCATATAGTGATGCGAGCTCATATTAACTGAAGTTTCCATAAATATGTAGCCATTAAGGGTGTTAATGATCATACTCTATAGATGGTCACGTAAGTTAAGCTAGTGGATCCACTAATTTAAGAAGTTTTATGCAACAGAAAAGTACAAGAAAGTTCTAGAAGCATGGGAAAGACGTTGTATCAACACTTAGGCTCATAATGGTGGTTTTCGGTTAAAGAATATCTCATATAAACTTTGATACTTTATCTTAAAAGTAAAGATGAGTTTGTTATTGCATTTCATTAATGAACTAAGGTGTTTACACTGTTTTACAAGCATTAAATATATTGCATGAATCTTATTGCTTTATGTTGATTTTAAGTTATTCATGAGTTTCGCAGACAAGGTAAGAGTTCCTTCTCACTATTTTCAAGCTTCAGTTGTTTGTAGCATTCAAACTAGTATACTTATACAATCAATATACTGATTCAAATTGGCCTTCATCATCTTATGATGCACCACAGGTATGAGGATCAACATTTGACATACCATTTATCCAATGAGCAACCTCAGAGTCAGTTAGTCAGCCTCCCTACATTCCGAAGGACATGTTTATTACTCATTTATTGCTTTTAATTTTCATTTGTTAGTATTATAGGGTTCCTGTCCCAAAATCCCCTTTCAGGCCTTGCCTATACATCTCTTATCAGTTGTAACCCCTCCAATTACAATCATCATACAGATACAAATTCTCATTGCAGATTTTTTCTGGGGATGGAAGAATAGTAGGAAAAAATACCATTGGTCCTCTTGGAAAAATCTGAGCTACCCCTATGAGGAAGGGGTGGGGGGTGGGGATGAGGAACATACAAGATGTTTGTAAATCAATCCAATTCAAGAAATGGTGGATTTTCAGAACAAAACAAACTTTGTGGGGAGAATTCTAGAAAGCTAAATATTGTCAAAGGTCAAATCCGGTGATTAAGAAATGGGATACTGGGGATTCATTGAATTGGAAACAAATGTTAGCTAATAGACAGCAGGTTGAGCAACATATTCAGTGGAGACTTCAAGCTGGCAATTGTTCCTTCTGGTGGGATAATTGGCTTGACATAGGGCCACTAGCTCAGCATACAACCACCAGCAACAGATTCAACAACATTACAGTTGCAGATTTCTGGGAAAATGGGGGATGGAACTACAGCAAGTTGGAGCAGCGTGCACCAGCCAGCCAGTTATCCAGAATTCTGGCCACAGAAATTCCTCACCAATAGCACAGGCAGGATCAAGCTGTACGGAAACTTAGCAGCCAGGGTAACATAATCTGTTCTTCTGCTTGGGAAGAAATAAGGAACAAAATGGATAAGAATTACTTTATATCTCTTTTATGGCACAAATGCATTCCTTTTAAATCCTCTTTTCATTTATGTAGAACAATAAAAGGTAACCACCCTACCAATAATAAGTTATGTCACATTGGAATTGAGCCAATACACTGTTTTTGTTGTTTTGATAGAACAGGTATGGACACCATTGATCACACATTCAATTCCGGACAATTTGCAGCTAGGGTGTGAATTTTTTTTGCAGGATTTGCAGGCATGCAACCTGATCATTCCTCACTGCTGGCACTGATCAAAAAGTGGTGGATAATCAAGCCAAAAAATGTAAGCCATCGACTGTTGCGTCAAGCCACACCAATTTTCATTTGCTAGAATTTATGGAAGAAGAGATGCGCATGCAAATACGGGGGCAAAGCAACTAATATCAGCCATGTCAAGTATGCCATCTACAAAGATACATTCAAAATGCTGAAAAATAACTTCCCATACATCAACTGGCCTGCTAGCTGGGCAGCCTTAATCCAAATGAGTGAGAGGTGTCTCCATGTCATCAAAGTGTGCAAGGTAACATGGACTAAACTTCAAGATCAATGGATAAAAATAAATACATATGGTAGTGCACTCACCAATCCAGGGAAGATTGGGGCTGGGGGCATCATCAGAGATGAAGAAGGCAGATTAGTGATGGCTTTTTCAACACCTCTTGGAGAAGGATCGAACAACAAAGCTGAGATTGAGGCTGCTATTTTTTGATTGACTCGGGAAATTGAGGTAGGATTTAGAAATATTATGCTTGAGTTAGACTCTCAACTGGTGACACACTGGATATCCAAGAAAACACTCACTCATTGGAGTATTACAAATAAACTGGAAAGACTCCAATACAGTATCAGGCAAACCTTGAACTTCAAATGTTATCACATCTTCAGAGACGCAAATTGGGTAGCAGATGCACTCTCAAAGCACAACCACAACACAAAAGGCCCTCAAATTTATTTTAACAGCAATCAACCTCCTAAATGAGCACTGGCCTACTACCAAATGGACTTACGGAACATGCCAAGCTTTAGAAGAAAGAAGACTAAAATGATTTTTGATCCTCCTTAAGTTGTACCTTTTCAACTTAGCTATATTTAAATAATATAGCTACTTTAAATAGGGGTATAGGTTAGTTAGTAGATAGGCTTTCTTGTAAAGGGAGAGTCTCCCTAATTTATGTTTCCTAGATACTTTGTAATGAGAGGAGTCCTCTCCTTAGGTTCTTAGTATTTTGGTTTAATCTTTCTATGTACGGGACGGAGTTGACTTTTGTTAGGGAAGTCAACTCTGAACCACCTTAGGACTGGAGGTTAGGTTTATGCCCCCCTCCTTGTAGTTTGCTTTTTGTTATTAATGATAAGGCCTGGGGATGTCGCTCAGCTTTTACCCCTCACAGGGTTATTAAAAAAAAAAGGCTTAATAGAAATATAGTGTTAACTGTTACTTTTTTCTTTCACTTGTAATTGATTAAGACTTGAGTTGTCATTTTGGCTAAGTGATTTATTTTAGTTATTTGTTGAGTTATTTGTCTTTTGGTTAAGTCTTTCACTGAGTAAGTAAGCCACACCAAGGGTGAGCTCGAGGCTAGATATCATTTTCGAGTTCTAGACACATCCAAAGTGTAGGCTCAGGACATGAAAAACTAGGTATCAGAGCTCATAGTTCAACAGTTCTAGGGAGTCTATGAAGTCCTGTATGTAAAATCCTAGTTATTGGTATGAAGCACAACACATATATATTTAAGAGAGTGAATCATTTAGGAAATTCCTAACTTCTTTCATACTCATTTCATATGTTAGAGTTTATCTGTAAAAAGTTTTTTTATACCGCGTGCTTACTTGTAACGATTGTGAGACGAGCTTTATTTGAGGAGGCCTTTTTTGGGGCGTTTCTTTCCCCATGATCTAATAGAATCTAAGAGATGGTTATTTACACGATGGATAGAATGAACTCGTTTGTAGTTGGTTTGTCTCGTATATCGAGTAAGGAAAGTAATGTTGCAATGTTAATAGATAACATGGGTTAATAAGGCTGATGATCCCTATTCTATAAGTTTGAAGGAAAAGGTAAGGGATAAAGAATTGTTCAAGAATAAGAGGTCTAACACTTAATGAACGAGTCCAAGAAGCAAAAGGATATTGTGATTTGGTCTTCTTTTTAATAGGATCAGAAAGGAACTGCTCCATCATATCCTAGTGCACCTGCACAAAGAAGCAATGTGTGTACAATAGTCAGTATTCTGAGAAACTTCAGATCTAGACTTGTGCATTCACAAGGAAGTGACGCACAAAGGGGTACTTAAACTCCTGCATGTTCTAAGTGTGGTTTGAGATACTCAGGGATGTGTTGTGATGGATCTATTAGTTGCATCAATTTTGGCCAGCACATTCCTTTTATAATAAAGTATCCCAAGAACATACAGTTAAATGATAATGAGGGCAATATAGCCCACGCTTCTTCAACTTCTTCATCAAATACAGATGCAGCTAAATCAGCTACTTTAGGGGAAGATGAAGAGGAACCTGTCTTTATGTCATCACTAGTCTCTATGAACAATAGGATTTGCAAGATATTGTAACTTGTATGATCCATGTCTTCAGTTTTGATGTTCTTTGTGAGTTACTTCGTGATCCCTTAGTATTTCTACACTTGGCGGTTTGTCTGTTGTAATAGAGAAAGTGAAATCGTGACTGTAAATTTTTTGTCAATAACATGAGTACCATCGCTAATTTATTTTAGTTAGACATGGTAGTTTTGCTATCATTCAATTTATGTCCTAAATTAATGGTTGTTGTACATCAATAGATTGAAAAAGAATTTAACTAGTCAAGTTTGACTTTTCTAATGAATCAGATATAGTGTTCAAGAGTAATTAAATAGTGCCTAAGGGTTGTTTTAGTTTGTATCTTAAGGCAAGAAAGTTAATTTCAAAGGGATGTGTCTATCACTTAGTCCGTGTTAATGAATTAAGTGTCGAGGTACCTCCCATTAAATCTGTTCCTGTTGTAAAAGAATTTTCTGAAGTTTTTCTTGATTATCTACCTGGAGTTCCTCTTGATATAAAAGTAGACATCAAAATAGACATCATTCCATATGCTCATCCTATCTTTATTCCTCCATGTAGAATGGAACCAACATTGTTGAAAAAACATTTGAAAGATAGGTCAGATAGGGGTTTTATTCAACCAAGTGTCTCACCTTGGGGCTCTTTGTTCTTTTTTGTATGAAAGAATGATGTTTCCCTTAGAATGTGTACAGATTAATGTATATCGTACAGGTTTACCATGAAGAATAAGTGTCATATTCCTAGACTTGATAATCTTTTCGATCATCTTCAGGGTGCTTCTTGTTTTTCCTAGGTTGACCTCAAATTAGTGTAAGAGACTAAGAGTATTCTCTAAAGCTATGTGCGACCCTCGAAGACTTAATCACTAATATTTCAAGGATCTTTTAAGTACAAGGAAGCCTTTAAGACTTAGAATCGCTAAGTCAATGCTTGGAAAAGACTTAGAAAGAAAAAAGAGAGAACTTCGAAGAAGGCTTGTGTATTACTTTGGAGAATGCTTTATGACTTTGCTTGTTGCCTTGAAAAATGAGGGGAACCTAGATTTATACTACTTCCTGAGGAATAAAGTGCAATTAATATTTACTTTACAAGTCCCTTATATATTTACTCTTTGGTCCCCTTTCTAGAGAATTCTACACATTCTTGAAATATCTAAGGTGTTCTAGAAATCTCGAGAAGCCTCCCCTTAACTCGGGAGTCTTGTACGACTCTCCAGATGAAAAATCTAACTGTAATTTTGCCGGGACATGAAACTCTCCCACAACTGATGATGCGACGATCGCGTGCACTATTGTTGTAGAAATTCTTGGACTTGGTCTCGAAACTGCAAAAAGTCTTTGTATTTCTCCCATGTGAACTCTTTCAGATTTTATACGTTCCAACGAACAAGGAACATGGCGATGTATTATTTACTTTGGTTTCGTTTGTCTTTATAGTCTATCGTAGACTTAATCTCTTGTTAATTAGAGGTAGTGATTGTTTGGGTGCCCGTTACGATTGATTCTGGCTAGCATCCTCCTTGTTCTCACGGTACGACTTTAGGACGCTTGCATGAAACACCAGATGGATCTTTAAGTGTGTAAGTTACTCCAACTTTTATGAGATCTTTCCCACCTTGGTAACAATCATAAATGGACCTTAATATTTCCGAACTATGTTTTGAGGGACGCCCCTTAGTGCCTTAAACTGTCTTGGGTTGAATTTCACCAAGATCATGTCGCCTTATTTATAGTTCGTGGGACGATGCTTGCGGTCAGCGAACTTTTTCATCTTATTGGCTGTCTTGTCTAAGTAGGACTTCGAAAGTGTCATGTTGTTCCTCCCATCCCTTGACAAGATGGCAGGCACTCAAACTCTTTCCTTCAAAAGCAGCCTGTAGTTAGTGCGGAGTTTGGGGTTGTTAGCCTCTCGCCAACTCAAATGGTGTGCACCCAGTGGACTTAATCCTTTGAAAATTGTATGAGAACAGTGCCATATCTAGGAGTCCGGCCCAATATTTATAGTGCAAACTTACATAGTACCTTAGGTAGCACTAAAGCAGGGCGTTAACACGTTCGGTCGGGGCGTGGGTCTGTAGGTGGAAGCTCGTGGAGAAGTGAAGTTTTATGATAAGTATGACAAACAACTCCATCTAAAAGTTCATTATGAAGCGGGGGTTCTCGGTCGCTAATGATATGTATTGGCATCCCCCAATAATTAAATACATTTTTCAAGAACAATCGAGCGTCCTCTTTTGCGGTGCAACAGACTATGGCAGGCATTAAGGTAGCATATTTTGAAAACCTTTCCACCACAACCATTGTAGCTCTATACCCGTCATACTTTGGTAGAGAGGTGATTAACTTCATGGTCACGCTCTTCGTTTGCTTTCTGCCACGGGTATTGGCTCCACAAATCCTCCCGGTGGCCTTTGCTCCACTTATTCTTGCTGGCACAGAAGACAATTTTGCACATAGCACTAGATGTCATCCCGCATGCGTGGCTTAAACTATATCACCTTGATTAGCGCCCTTGTTCGTCGCTGCCTCAGATGCCCAGATCTTGGTTTGTTGTGGCTTTCTTTGATGATTCATTGCCTTATCGATCAAAACTTGGGTACATAAAGCCTCTGACCGGCAGTAAGAAAGATGCATTCTTCCACCTAAAAGCTCCTAGTCTTGCCTTTGGCAACCAAGTCCATTAACTTTTTCTCTCTGGATCATATTGCATGCCATCCTTGATTGTGTCTTGAATGGCACAGTGAGCTTGTAGTGATGATAGAAAGCTCGTCCATTATTCTTAATGCGTCGGACACAACATTTCCCCTTCCTTGCTTGTACTCCAAGACGTAGTCAAACTCTGCCAAAAGTCATGACACCTATCATTCTTCGGGGTTATCTTCTTTTGTGACGGAGGTAGCTATTTGACACATTATCAGTATATACCGCAAACTTGGAGCTTAGTATGTAATGTCTCGACGTGTGTAGGAAATGTACGATGGCCGACATCTCTTTCTCCTACATATTGTACCACTGTTCAGCATCGTTTACCTTACAGCTCATGAATGCTATTGGGTGTTTATCTTGTACTAAGACTTCCCCAATGGCAAAGTATGAGGCATCCATATGTATTTCGAAGGTCTTGGAGAAGTCGGGCATCTGCAAGACCAACTATTTAATCACTGCGGCCTTGAGACCTTTGAACGCTTTTTGGCCTCCTCTCTCAAAACCCATGGCTTATTCTTATTTATCAACTCGGGTAGTGAAGCGTCTTTTGTGAAGTAGCCACTGATGAACCTACGATAGTAGTTTCCAAGTCGAAGGAATGATCGTAGCTCAGTAACTTTTGTGGGCGCCTCCCCCTCCTGGATCGCCTTGATCTTCATCTCGTCCATCCATAGTTTGCCTTGGCTCATTGATATGTACTAAGATGTATACTTCGTGCGGGGAGAACTCGCACTTTACCCGCTTGACATAGAGCTGGTTCTTCCGTAAGACTTGGGAGACTCTCTTCAGTTACTCCACGTGCTCCTCCACGGTTTTGCTATATATGACTATGTATCTAAGTACACCACCACGAACTGGTCCAAGTAGGTGTGAAAGATTTTGTTCATCAACATGAAAAAGTTATCTTGTGTGTTGGTTGATAGGAAAGGTGTCACTAGCCATTCGTATGGTCCATATCTGGCTATGGAAGTTGTCTTTGGCTCGTCCCCCTCGGCGATGCGTATTTGGTAGTGGCCTTTTCTGAGATCCATCTTGGTAGATTACTTGGTCTATCCAAGTCTATCGAACCAATCCATGATGAGCGGGATAGGATATATGTTTCTAATTATTACCTTATTCAGCGCCCGATAGTCGATGTATAGGCACAACGACCCATATTTCTTTTTTCGGAACAGAACTGACATGCCATAAGGTGACTTGGATGGACAGATGTGACTGTCCTCGAGGAGCTGCTTTAACTACTTCCTTAGATCCTCTAACTTTGGTGGAGCCATGCAATAAGGTTCATGTGCGGGTGGCTTAGCTCCCACCTCCAGCTGTATTTCATGATCTACCTCATGCCTAGGAGATAGAGTCTTTAGTAGATCACCATCCGTCACGTCCTTGTTCTCTTAAAGGACTTCTTCAATAATCGGTTGAAAGGAATCCTTAGTACCATTGTCTTTTCCCAAACTTTCAATGGTAGCTAGGAATGTCGACTATCCTTTCTTCAAGCCCTTCAGGATTTGCATGGCCGACAGGTAGGTGTGTTCTTCCTTCATCAGTACCTTGACTAGAGGTACAATGCATAACCCTTTACGCTCTATCATCGTGAGTTGTTGAAGGTAGGGGTCGATCATCATGTGGCACTGCTGGAAGAACTATCCAACAATGATATCAAAGATATCTAAAGGAGCAACTGTGAAGTTTGTCTTACCATTCCACTTCCCCAATGTGATGCTCACTCATAATGGACGATACCCCTTATGGGAGTCGGTGGGGGAATCAACTGTCTTGAGGCGGGTTTTTCTTGGAGCATATTTCATTCGTAACCTCTTTGCTGCTGCCTTGGTTATGCTGTTTTCTTTGGCCCCCGAGTCTACCATTGCACGAGCTAGTCGTCCATTAAGGGCGATGTCTACATACTACGTGCTGAAGTAACCTACATTTTTAGACATCTTGGGAGTTTCACCACATAATCCTACTATGGCCAACTGCATCGTGCCCGCGTCATGACCTTGCTCTTGTGTGTCTTTCTCCTTTCATTTGCTTAGGATGGAACAAAGGTTCTTCATCTCGGGGCACCTAGCATAGCCGTGTGGTCCACCGCATATGTAGCAGCCATATTTTTTTTTGTTCTATGCTCGTCTCTGTGTGTAGTTTTAGTGCACAAACCGCTTGATGTCTGGCTTGTGGGGGTCATGCGACTTGGGGTGTGCCTGTTGTTCCTTGCCTCGGACACAGTATCCCTCACCTTTGGCATGACTACTCCTTGCATCCCTGCTCTTTGCTTAGTCATGTCTTTCATGATTAAAGTCTATCAAGGACTCGACTTGCATGATGGATTTATCTATGGTCCTGACTAGTCACTGCTCAAACTACGTCTTGCCCTAATTCTACAGTTCGTCCACGAAGTGGACCAACATGTCCTTGTATGTGAGGTTTGGAATTTGAAGTGTAAGAGTTGTGAAATCCTTCACATATGCTCCAATGCTTCTTGTTTGCTTCAATTCTCGGCACTTGCGCTTAACCTTGTACACGACGTTGT
Organism: Solanum chilense; assembly: GCA_032847665.1. NCBI lineage: Eukaryota > Viridiplantae > Streptophyta > Magnoliopsida > Solanales > Solanaceae > Solanum > Solanum chilense. The sequence continues at coordinate 26,590,356 of CM064966.1, forward strand.
TAGGGAAGAAGTATTTCTTGAATTCCTCACGGAATTGCTCCCACGTGTTTATGGTGCACGTTCCCTTTCTAATATCACCTTCTTTTTGCCTCAACCATAGCATGGTAATCTCGAAAAGATACAATATAATAGTGTTGATGTTATTTTCGTCACTCTTCACACGACTACACTTGAAGTAATTCTCCAAGTGCCACAAGAAGGTTCTCCACCTCTAGAGCGTCATGGGCACCTTTGGATATGGTTGGCTTTGGAGCCTCGAATATGACCTCTCTATCACGGTAGTGTGATGTAGATCCTCCAGTGTCTGCGCCTTCCTTGAGTGTTTTTACTTCGGCATTCAGAGTTTTGATCGTGCTTAGTGCCTCCATGAGGCGAAATTCAGAGGAAGTGACGGTCTTTTTCATCTCGAACTCAGCCCGCTGGAGACCCTCCAACTCCTTGCGGATGTTTTCGGTCTCCTCAAGAGTTCAAAGGACCTGAACTTGCCGTTTGCCACATTCATGCGCCGGCCTAATATATCCACGACTTGCCTCACAAGTTCCACCCTTGTGACCCATTTTTCTCTAGAAGAATGGTCAATGGAATCCTTGCTAACTTCATCGTTACTTGCCTTGGTAATCAATGGTGGATAAGATATTAGCACCTCGGTTTGTGTGGGATCGGGCAACATCTCCTTATTACCCTTTTGATGTTTTTTCCCTTTTGGTTCTTCTTTCCACCATTCAAACTGGTGTTAGTGGTGCTAGTTCCGTTTAGGTCTCCCTCCGTAACCATTCCCTTAATGCAAACTTTGAACTTGATTTCTAAGAGAATGCTTGTAAAAGACTTTAAAAGAACAAATTGAAAACTTTGAAGAAGGCTTGTGTATAACTTTGGACAATGCTTTAAAACTTTGTTTGATGCCTTGCAAAATGTGGGGCACATCTATTTATACTACTTCTTAAGGACTAAAGTGCAATTAATATTTACTTTACAAGTCCCTACAATATTTACACTTTTTTCCCATCTCTAGAGAATTCTACACATTCTTGAAATATCTAAGGTGTTCTAGAATCCCCCACAAGCCTCCCCTTAACTCTAGAATCTTCTACGCCTCTCCAGATGCAAAATCTGACTGGAATTGTTGTGTGACATGACATTAGGGTACCATCATCTAAGAGTAAGGGAATGTGATATTCCAAAGAGAGATTTTAGAACCATCTATGGGCATTATAAGGTTTCGGTCATGTCTGTTGGGTTTACAAATGCTCCTACAGCAACCATGGATCTTATGACCACAATATTCAAACCTTATCAAGATATGTTTGTTATTTTCTTCATTGATGACATACTAATCTAGTCCTTTAAACTTTTAAATATACGGAGTTATATGCTAAGTCTTGAAAATGTGAGTTTTTGCTTAAGTCTGTGGAATTCTCGAGCCACATAGTTATTAGTGATGGAATTGGAGTTGATACCCAAAAGATAGAAGTAGTTCAGAGTTGGTCTATGTAACAATTGGATACATGAATTCGAATGCGACCAGCATTGTTAACCTCTCAGAGGTTGAAGACAAGCCTCTTCTTAGCTTTCATCACATCACATAGTTAAATTTGCGGAAATTTAAAACTTTTTAATCACTTATTGAAGTATACATAGACTTCATATAATACTGCATAAGAGTGATATTCTAATAAGGTTGAATTCAGCAACCATATATAATAGATTAAACAATTCAAATTGAGAATCATAATAATAATAATACTTCGCCAATCGGCCTTATAACAAACACTTGAACAAATGTTTGAAATGAAACGCTAGGGACTACATCCACCAGCTATGTCTATTGTACTAAATCTAGAAAAATAAGTGTAGCATCCTCAAAGTCAAGAGGGCTTACAAACGTCTGGAGATCGCTAATCCACACCGTTTCAATGAGTGTTCAATATTCAATCTGACCTGCGCCTATAAAAATAGTAATAGTATAGGGTTATTACACACTTGTACTAAGTATGGGTGTATGCACATATACACCTAAGGACTATGCATGATAAAGAAAATCTCTTCCTAAAGCAACATGCCGTCTCTGGAAAGTTAAGTCACTTTACTTAATTAAAACCTTATTTTTAATTCATGATATGAATATGAAATGTTCCTATTCAATTAATGCATACAACTCATTTTCTATATGAAAATAAGACCTTGGAATCATGAACATAATTTTTGAACAATTCGAGCAAAACTTAATATTTTTGCTCCCCGAGTGGTTCTTTCACATACCTTATTTTATTTTTAAGTCCTCTTCTTATTTTTGTTGTGTATTTTAATGATCTCTTTTGATCCTATGTTTTACTTACAAGTGCAATGGTTCATTGTAGTCCCATACCTACAATGAATCACGTAAGTAATCCAAATGTAAGACCATAAAATGAGATATGGTGTCTAGATATTAACATGTTTTTATTAAGTTTATAAGGTCCTAAAATTTCCTATAATATGGTATAGAGGCAGTGGTTAAAGTTTAAAGTGATTTGGAAGTCGAACGTCAAGGGACGACCAAAACGTTCGATGATTAGTTGCCTATTTTCCTCATGTGTGTATGCATTATTATATTTGTGTTTCATGGGATTTTTAAGACTATAAATGATTTATAATGATTTTTAGTGATGTTATATGGATTTTCGAGAAGTTTGGAGGTAAAACCACCAAGAACGTCTAAGGCGTTTGAAAGATAGCCCTTAAGACGCTCAACATGTGCCTTGATGGGACATGGCCTGTTTGGATGACTTGCAGGTGTTGTTTTTGGTGAAACTTATTTTTAATATGTAAAACTTGTTAAGGGTTTTATTTACGTTGGAAATGTCCGGGTACAACCACTAAAAGGCCCCGCAAAAGGTACCACATGAAGGCCCTAAGGCAGGTCGAGACACTGCCTTGGCAGTGTCAATTAACGGACCAAATGAAGGCTCGTTAGTCATCCAACGGACAGTTGGTGAGATATAGTCGTATATTACTTAGTTTTTTCAGGTATGTATCCAAAATTTTCCCAAGGAAAAAACGACAAAGGCCAATGCACGGCCCGTCGATTGACAAACGGCCAGTACATGCCTCCGTCGATGGTGGCCTGCAGTTTACTACCTGCGTCTGTATTAATTAAGGGGTTAATGGAAAATTCACCCCACGTCCTAAAATAAATTTAATAGGCTTATTATCTACTTTTTGGGTGTATATAAATCATAAAAAACGTGATCACCCTATTCTCAAATAAACTCACACGATTGATGCCTTCCGCTCCAAAAATATTTCCTTGGCAACCACCATTGTTGTTGAAGCTCAAGAACTGATTGGAGCTTGGATTTCCATGTATGAATCATCATTTTTTAGAGTTTTTCAACTAAACAAAGGTATGGTGATCCTTCATATTAGTTATCCTTCCATCTAGAGATTTAATCATAAAGGTTTCAAAGTGAAAAATCTGATCAATTGCTTCCTCTTCATTCTAGCCATGGGTTCTTTCTTAAATTGATTTTAAAATCATAAGATGAATGTTATGATGATTATATACTGATTTGGTTTTGATTTTCAATCCTATTGCTTGATGAACCCATGATCTTTCACAAACTCGATTTTATCGTACGTATGGCTTTAAAATCTTGATCCTATGCATGTTGATTTGTGATTCAGTTATGCTAATATGATAATGTCTATTATTTATTATGTATATTTGTGGTGAGACATTGATGAGTTACCCTTGTGAATCAGTGTATGAAGATTTGAACATGTTTAGTGTAGTTTTCCATGGTTCACTATAATGTTGACCTTTTAATATATAAAAGTGTAATTCGATTATGTTGTGATTCATGTAGCTACTACCTTGGGTTAATAAATTTGTTGAATTCTAGTAAGTTATTTATATTGATCAATATTGGTTAGCCTACGATTCTTCTACTTTTCATTGATGTCTTAAATAAGATATTCACTTTGAGATAAAGGTTATACCAACGGTAGTAGGATGTCGTGTAAAGCATGTTGTTGTTATCTACTGCCTTATATTGATAATATTTATGGATTGTAGGTATGAATTCTTGAAGATCAAATAAAAGGAATCTTGGCATGAATTGATTTATTTTCTTCTAGTTTATAATTTGAATGGTGTAATGAACCTTATGTGATCTTATTTTTGGATAGATGAAGAATGATTTAGATTTTATTTATATCTATTTAGATACTTCCCCAAAATTATATTATTGTTACATGATTATTTGATGAACTAAACTAGGGAGGTTAGTTGATGCTTTAGGACTCTCTACTTCCTAGTACATGTGAGATGTCTTGTATTATGTTATAGTATGTTCTTTTAGCGACTTGTACATGGTTACTATTATGATTATATTAAATTTAGCTACTGCCCTATATATGAATTGTTCATGAACAATGTGTATTGATCAATGATGATAAAAGGGTGAGAAATTGGTAAGAATGCTTATCTCTTCTACTTCCGTAATAAAATTGCAGTTGATGAGGCCTTGTATGGCATGATGTTGTATGATCCACTTATGATGGTGGTGTTTACTTTATTGTCATTATATATGTGTTGACCATGGCCATGAAGGAAAATTGATGAATACATGAACATGTGCTTATGATGATACTATGTGAATCTTATGCCTACCTTCCTATTCTAGTTGTGATTTATGTTGTATGGATATAGTGTAAGCATGTGTATATCCATGTTATGATAAATTATAGGTGCGGCCATTGATGATTTAAAAATGGCTAATAATCCCTTATCAATGTACCCCTATGTGAATGCATGAATAGCACAAGTTAGGAGTCTTAAGTTTAATATGAAGTTGACTTGTCTCCTATGCTATTGTGTGTTGTGTGGTTTATTCTTGAAAGAGTATTATTGTCTAAGAGGGTGGCTGCCTCAATATGTTGTTGATAGACATTATGTGATCATGTTGACAAATGTACACACATACTCACTTTACATGCATATTTGAAGTAGTATAGGTCATGGTGTCTAAATGAAAGGTAGTTCTCATATTCACCAGTGTCTACTACTATACATGTTAATATGATGTTTATGAAAGAATGATATCTGTTTCTTTAGCTAGGATGACTTGATAGGTGTACTAGTATGGGCAAGGGTATGGGACTTTGCCTATGAATTGCATATGTGTACCTTGATAGGATAGTTTTAGTTTTGGTTTCTATATGTATGAATATGTATGTATGAACATGTTTGTCTAAATGTTTTATGTGAAAGGTTTGCTCAGATTTATGTATACACAAACACATGTATGAAAACCTAGTCAAGAGAGAGGCCTTGAATGGTGTATGCATGTGTACCCTAAACTAGATGATGCTTTACGTATGCTATGTTTATGTGAAGCGATTTTTTACATGATTGAGGTTGATGCACTTTCATATATGACCTATGAATTTAGCATATGAGTGGATGACTCTCCTAAACCTATATTTTATAAAGAAAAAAAATGAAGGTTTTCAATGAAGGAACTTAGCTTAGCACCGAGTAAACTTGAATACGAGTGTTTGTCCCTTCCAATGGTAATAAGGTAGGTCACTATAAATCTCTGGAGGTAGATAACCACAATGTTGTAATGGGAATAAATAGGGTTTCGATAAGTGAATAACTATAATGCCTAATCATGTCATAAATGGGGTTTTCACATATGTTGCCACCATAGGATACTAGCTAGTGGATCCACCTAGAAAGCTATGTCACATTTAGTTCTTCTTTGACCGGTAGACCACCTCCATTCGGTGTGGGGTTCTATGACACCGGATTCTATTTGTAGCATCACATGGTCTATGTCTGTTAAGGCTATAGTTTCCATAAGGTAAAATGGAAAATGGAAGTTAATGACTAGGACCCTAAATAGAATGACTTCAGTGAGATTACTTAGGATAGGTGGAAGTAATGAACACGTCTAGACATCGCACAAGTAGATCCTTAGGAAATTCTAGGAAGGTGTTCTAATGCATGTGATTATGTATATTTTCTTTATGCATGGCTTAGTAGTATTGGTCTAGTTGTTATGATGATGTGTATGGTATGACTCTTTGTGCATGATGTTAATCATGTTGACTATATGATTTAGGTCTTGCTTGATCTAAATAAAGTTGTTTCCTCTCACTATGTTGATACATGAATTTTTTGTAAACGGCTTGTGTTATCATGATACGTTTACTAAGTTTGTGTGAGATAAAGGGGCCTTACTTGTACATTGCAAAAGTAGACATAGATTGGGTGCATGAGTTAGGTCCTATAAGGTTCTATGTGAAGTAGGATAAGTATATGTGCATAATGACTAAGAGTTCACTGTAATGTCCTTTTTAGTCTTGGCTTAAATATGTCTATGTTGTACTATACTTCTATTATGGTATGTGTTGTCTTATGTAGATGATATGTAGGGTTTTCTTTGTGGTCCTAAGGTGACACATTGCACCAAGTACCCCTAAAGGATTACTTGGTAGAGTAATGAATTAAATGGAACACTATTAATAGGATTGAGCTCATTGTAAAGTGACCTCAAATTAGACTTAAATTCTATATGTGCTTTTCTACGATGTTTGGCCTTTGATTGTGTTTCTATGAAGTATTAAAATAATGTAAATGCTATTTTTTAAAGGTTCCATAACGATTTATCCAAAATGTCATGAAATATGATTTTCAAGAAAAAAGTCCCTTTTAAATGCATGTTTTTGCATGGTTGTCATACTTAGTGCATTCTTGTAATAATCCCATTCTTCTCTACTTTTTACACAAACTGTAGGTTATGGATGCATTAAGGGAATCTACATGGTTGAGGAGCTTGATAGGACATTCCCTAACTCAAGGTAAGGAATCCTTATATCCAACGATGTCCTAATGTGTACTTATTGTGAAGTCTATTAAATATTGTATAGTTTTTTATTATGTCTTATGGGTCGTATTCCTAATGTATTCTAAAGTTGTTGAGTCTAAGATGGATAAGAGACTTAGGGTCTAATATGTATTTTACTTTTTTTTTTATATATATATGAAGTTAAGTTTCTAGCATATGATGTGCTACGAAAACTTCTAAATTTCCAGGTAATTTAACTGTGTCAATGTAATGAATGATAACTATGGTCTTGTATAAGACCTCCGATATGTCAAGTAAGCTATGTTACTTCTAGGGGGTGCTTCTCGGATGTGACAAATGTGGCATCAGAGCACGATGTTTTTAAAAGTTGTTTAGGGTCGAAGAAGTCTCATATTACCACGTCTAGTAAAGTCTTCTATGATTTCTTGTGAGTCGTGACACATCAATTGGTATGAGAGGCTATAGGACTGTAGAGTTTCCCTTCTTCATCATTCTCATATCGTGCCATAGAACTTGACTCTATAAGATCTGTATCTTATGTTTTCTTGTCTGGTGGTCTTTTAGATATGTTTGCTTGGATGGAATTATTTTCTACGCATGGGGGAGAAAATGTGAGTTTAAATGCTTATCTTTGTTTTATGGTTTGAATGAGTATGAGTAAAGGTGAATTTTGACGTGTTTTTATTATGTGATGCCTTTTATGGATATGGATGAAAACTATGTGAAATAGCATGTTATATTGAGAAATATATGTCATGATACATTTAAAGTATATTAGAAGTTATGAAGGATAAAATGAGTTCTTTTGGAATGATGCGTTTCTAAATGGTTCTGCATGAGCCTTATCCTACAAATTGAACTTGAAATGCTTAGTGACTACCTAAGGAAGCATTCTACCCTAAGAATATGTGCTTAAAAGTGTTCAATGTTACCTTTTGTATACATGTGGTCCTTAATAAGTTGCATAGTATGAATTAGAGTACTTTGTATAGACTTGATCCTAGGTGTCATGATGGTATGCTTGTCATGGTAAAGTTTTGTACATCATATTGTCATGCTTTTCCTATCAATTGCCTAAATGTTGCATTTTTGGAATTTTGAAGCATGTTCACTGTAATTATAAGACAGTTTAATGTAATATTTTTGAAAAATCAATTAAATTGTTCTTTGATTAGATGTTGTCTAAATGTGTATAGAATGGGTTCATATGAACATGATAATGAATGTAAAAATGAGATTTTCTATTTGCAATGAGGAATGACAGTCTTATGGCATACTGAGTTCTAGAATTGTTTCTATCTTCTTATTGTATTGTGAGTCCCTTGATGATTGTGGAATTGATGTTTCCCTAGAATTGAGGGTAGTACTCTTATCTTAGTAGGGTGATGATGAGGGTTTGTTTAACCTAGAAGTTACCTTACATTATTTTTGAAAGAAAACAAAGAGACCTTAAGACTAAGTCTCATATATTGTTTCCCCTAATGATGTATGACCTTGGTGTCTATTGTATTGTATGAAAACCTTATGTGTGTTGAATAAGATTGAACTAACGTGATAATTGGAGGATAAGTTGCCAAGGAGATGAAGTTTAGAATACCTTGGTATTCCTATGTTGACTTACTATAAATTCCTTTGAAAGTTGTAACACTTTTAAGTGATGAAAAAGAAGGTTGTTTAGTTAAGATAATCTTTTGTTTTGGTTAAGTTAATCTTAATTGGGTTTACCCTTCGTGGGGGATGGTAATTGAGTAGTAAGGTTGTAGAAATTGTCTACCTTGACCTTCTATTCTTAGTTGAACTTGAATCTAATGAAGTCTTGATGAACTTGTTCACGAATAGGATTAGTGCCTAATGTATGAATTGCATGTCCTTATATGTTTTGTATGTCTTGATTGACATTACCTTAAGGATATTTTAAGATTCCAAAGTGCATGAAAGAAATTTTTTGATAAAATCCATGTTTTGTCATGTGTATTGTGCATCTTAATATGCTAATTGTGCATTTGAGTTCATGAGCTCTGATAAGAAACATGGTGATAGTCCCTTGTGAGGTGTAATATTTAGCCTTATAATGAAAAGTTGAGCCTCTTTAAAAATAAATATGTTGAGTATCTTGAAAATAATGGGACTTTTATATTATGGAGTGCATAATTGTGGGCTCATTCTTGAAAGGTGAAAGCATGTTTAGCTAAGTATTAGTGTGTGTGCCTATAAGTTGTATTGTTTTACCCAAATGAGGCTTATTGTAAAGGTGAGTACTATGTTAGAAATTGAAATGTTGTGAAATTTCTTCCTTTTTGTGATGTACTTGGTGTGTTGTATCACTTTGACGTCACTAGGAAGGAATGATAAGCATGCCTTTGATTAAAAGCTTAGATTTCTCATTTTTAAAAGGAATTGACCTTGTACTTTGCTTAGGTGTGAACTCATGATACATGTAAGTGTGTTGAGGAGAAGGACATTGCTCCATCGACACCACTAAGCTTGGTATGATTGAGTATGACATTCATGGCACTAGGTCTAACTACTGAAGATCTTTGTTGATTTAACTAACTCAAGTCAATGTGCATTGAAGTATGAGTGCCTACTTGTTTTGAGTATTTTTGAAAACTGCCTATGTGACCTTGAAAGATGCTGTTAATGAATTAAGGTTTAATGACCATGTCATGATTAGGAGAAGGATGTACCTCCTATGAACATGATAAGAGCCTTTGTGTTGGATCCATGAAAGAGTGAGTGAATAATGGAAGATTTGCTTGATTGTGTGTGTTGAGTGCTAAAACGATTTTATGTTTTTATAAATTTTATGATCTGCTCTATGATGCATTGAAATCCTTGTTTTGATTAAAGAGCCCCAAGTGTCATTCCACGATGATTGTTCCCAAGTGGGGGATATTGCAAGACCTCTAAATGAGATATGGTGTATAGTGAATAACATGTTTTTCTTAAGGTTATAAGGTCCTAAAATTTCTTCAAATATTGTATAGAGGCAGTGTGTAAAGTTTGAAGTGATTCTGAAGTTGAACGTTCGACGACAAATCGCCTATGTGCCTCATGTATCCACGCATACTTATATTTGTGTTTGATGAGATTTTGAATCCTTTAAATGAGTTATACTGAATTTTAATGATGGTATATGTAATTTAGAGAAGTTTTGAGGTCAAACGACCAAGAACGTCCAAGGCGTTCGAAAGATAGCCCTTAAGGCGCTCAACGTGTGTCTTGATGTGGCCTAGCCTGTTTGAACGACTTGCAGGTGGTTTTTTGGGTGAAACTTATGTGGAATGTATAAAACTTGTTAAGGGTTTTATTTAAGTTTGAAACGTCCAGGCACGACCTCTAAAGGGCCTCATAAAAGGCCCCACAAGAAAGCCTTGTCGAGACACTACCTTAGCAGTGTCAATCGACGGACAAAACAACGGATCGCTAGTCAACTAACGGACAATTGGTGAGGTCTCATAGACTTCTTATTAGTTTGGGAAGGTCTCAAGCAAAAATATAGATGAGTAACAAATGGCGGAGGCCAATGCACGGCCCGTCGACTGACCAACGGCCAGTAGATGCCTCCGTTGATGGTGGCTTGTAGTTTACTTCCTACGTCTGGTTTAATTAAGTGGTGAATGGTAAATTCACCCGAAGTCCTAACCTTACTCTAGTAGGTTTATTTAGCTACTTTTGGGTGTATATAAGTCATCAAAAACGTGATCACCCTACTCTCAAATCAACTCACAGGATTGAAGCCTTTCCCTCCAAAAATATTTCCCTAGAAACTACCATTGTTGTTGAAGCTCAAGAACTGATTGGAGCTTGGATTTCCATGTATGAATCATAAATTTTTATAGTTTTTCAACTAAACAAATGTATGGTGATCCTTCATCTCTAGTTATCCTTCCATGTAGAGAGTTAATCTCAAAGGATTCAAAGAGAAAAATATGATCATGTGCATCTTCTTCATTCTAGCAAAAATTTCTTTCTTAAATTGATTTCAACAGAATAATATGAATGTATTGATGATTATATAATGATTTAGACGTGATTTTAAATCCTATTGCATGATGAACCCATGCTCTTTCACAAACTCCATTTTAGCCTATGTATGGTTTTATGATCTTGATCTTATGCATGTCGATTTGTGATTCAGTTATGTTAATATGATTATGTGTACTGTATAGTATGTATATTGATAGTGAATCATCGATGTATTACCCATGTGAATCAATGTATGAATATTTGAAAATGTTTGGTCTAGTTTTCCATGGTTTACTTTAATGTTAACCTATTAAGGTATAAAGGTGTAATTCGATTATGTTGCGGTTCATGTTGATACTGACTTAAGTTAATAATTTTTTGAATTCTAGTAAGTGATTCATGTTGATCAATATTGGTTAGCCTATGATTCTTCTACGTTCCATTGATGTCTTAAATAGCATATTCACTGTGATCTCAAGATTATACCAATGGTAGTAGGATTTCGTGTAGAGCATGTTGTCCTTATCTACTGCCTCATATTGATGATATTAATGGATTGTGGGTATTAATTCTTGATTATCAAAGGAAAGGAATATTGGCATGAATTGATCTAGGTTCTTCTAGTCTACAATTTGAATGTTGTAATGAACCTTATGTGATCTTAATTCTAGGGTAGATGAAGCATGTATTAGATTTAATTTATACATTTTTAGATACTTCCCTATATATATTTTACTGATACATGATTATTGATGAACTAAACTAGGGAGGTTAGTTGATGCTTTAGGACTCTCTACTTCCTAGTACATGTCAGATGCCTTAGATTATGTGATAGTATGATGTTGTAGCGACTTGTACAGGGTTGCTTTTATGATTAAAGTACATTTAGATATTTACCTATATATGAATTATTGATGAACAAGGTGTATTGGTCAATGATTATCAAAGGGTGAGAAATTGTTCAGAATGCTTATCTCTTCTACTTTCCTTATAGTATTGTATTTGATGAAGCCATGTATGGAATTATGTGGTGTGGTCCACTTATGGTGGCGGTGTTTACTTTATTGTCATTATATATTTTTTGACCATGACCATGAAGGAAAATTGATGAATACATGAACATGTGCTTATGATGATACTATGTGAAGCTATGCCTACCTTCCTATTCTTGTTGTGATTTAGGTTGTATGGATATCGTGTAAGCATGTGTATATCCATATTAGGGTAAATTATAGGTTCTGCCATTGATGATTTAAAAAAGGCTAATAATCCCTTATCTATGTACCCCCATGTGAATGCATGAATAGCACAAGTTAGGAGTCTTAAGTGTAATGTGAAGTTGACTTGTCTCCTATGCTATTGTGTGTTGTGTGGTTTATGCTTGAAAGAGTATTATTGTCTAAGAGGGTGGCTGCCTCAATATGTTGTTAATAGAAATTATGTGGTCATGTTGACCAATACACACACACACACTAACTTTACATGCATATTTCAAGTAGTATAGGTCATGGTGTCTAAATGAACGGTAGTTCTCATATTCACCAGTGTCTACTACTATGCATGTTAAGATGTTGTTTATGAAAGCATGATATGCGTTTATTTAGCTAGGATGACTTGATAGGTGTGCTAGTATGGGCAAGGGTATGGGACTTTGGCTATGCATCGCACATGTGTACCTTGATATAATAGTTCTAGTTATGGTTTTTGTATGTATGAATATGTATGTATGAACATGTGTGTCTAAATGTGTTATGTGAAAGGTTTGCTCAGATATATGTATGCACAAACACAAGTATGAAAACCTAGTCAACATAGGGTTCTTGAACGGTGTATTCATGTGTACACAAAACTAGATGATGTTTACATATGCTATGTTTATGTGAAGGGATTCATTACAGGATTTAGGTTGACAAACTTTCATCTATGACCTATGAGTTAAGCATTTGAGGGGATGACTCTCCTAAACGAATTTTTTATAAAGCAAAAATATAATAAAGCTTTTCAATGAAGGGAACTTAGTTTAGCACCAAGTGAACTTGAATATGAGTGTCTGTCCCTTCCCATGGTAGGAATGTAGGTCACTATAAATCTCCTGAGGTGGATAAACACAATGCCTCAATAGGAATAAATAGGGTTTCCATAAGTGAATAACTCAATGCCTAATCTTGGAATAAAGAGGGTTTTCACATGTACCTCCAATTTCCATAACTATGTTGACACCATAGGATACTAGCTAGTGGATCCACTTAGAAATCTATGTCACATTTGGTTCTACTTTTGCTGGTGGACCACCTCCGTTCGATGTGGGGTTCTATGACACCGGATTCCATGTTTAGCATCACATGGTCTATGTCAGTTAAGGAATAGTTTCCCTAAAATAAAATGGAAAATTGAAGTTAATGACTAGGACCATGAATAGAATTACTTAAGGGAGGTTACTTAGGATAGGTGGAAGTAATGAACCCATCTAGACATTGCACAAGTAGCTCCTTAGGAAGTTCTAGGAAGGTGGTCTTATGCATGGTATTATGTATATGTTCTTTATGCATGACTTTTTTGTATTGGTCTACTTGTTATAAAGATTTGTATGGTATGCGTCTTTGTGCATTATTTTTATCTTGTTGACTATATGATTAAGGTCTTGCTTGATCTAAATCAAGTTGTTTCCTCTCACTATGTTGATATGTGAATTGGATGTAAAAGGCTTGTGGTCTCATGATAGGTTTACTAAGTATGTGTGACGCTATGGGGCTTTACATTTACATTGCACAAGTAGACTTAAATTAGGGGCATGAGTTAGGCCTTATAACATTCTATGTAAACTAAGATAAGTATATGTGCATAATGAGTAGTATTTCACTGTAATATCCTTTTTAGTCTTGGCTTAAATATGCTATGTTGTATTATATTTCTATGATGGTATGTGTTGTCATATGTAGATGATATGTAGGATTTTCCTTGTGGTCTTAAGGTGATACATTGCACCAAGACCCCTAAAGGATTACTTGGGAGACTAATGAAATAAAAGAAATAGTTCACTATTAATAGAATTGAGCTCACTATAAAGTGTCCTCAAATTGGACTTAAATTCAGTATGTGCTTTTCTATGATGTTTGACCTTTGATTGTGTTTCTATGAAGTATGAAAATGATGTAAATGCTATTTTTTAAAGGTTGAATAATGATTTACTCAAAATGGCATGAAATATGATTTTCAAGAAAATGTCCCTTTTAAATGCATGTTTTTTGCATGACTGTCTTACTTAGTGCATTCTTGTACTAATCCCATTCTTCTCTACTTTTTACACGACATGTAGGTCATGGATGCATAAAGGGTGTCTACATGATTGAAGATTCTGATTGGTCATTCCCAAGCTCAAGGAATGTAATCATTAAGTCCAAGGATGTCCTAATGTGTATTTATTGTAAAGTCTATTAACTATTGTATAGTTTTTTATTATGACTTAAGGGTCATGTCCCTAATGTATTCTAAAGTTGTTGAGTCTAAGATGGAAAAGAGACTTAGGGTATAATATGTGTTATGACTTATGTTTTATATAGATGTGAAGTTAAATTTCTAGGATATGATGTGCTATGAAAAGCTTTAAATTTTCAGCTAAATTTACTTTGTCAATGTGATGAAGAATAACTATGGTCTTCTAGGGGGTGCTCCCCGGATGTGACAGCAAAAGACCAAGGAAATGATTTTGCAACCCTACTCACAAGGTATATTTCTCAATCTTGTTAAATAAGGCATGAATGTATTGATAAGCCAATCTTTATTGGATATGCCGATTTTATGACTATTTGCATAATATATTGATCTTGGGGCATATAGTTAAAAATTATGTTCTTTCTTACATTGGGCATGAAGTCTTTATAAGTCAATCTTTATTTGCTATACACATTATTTGATCATTTTAGATAATATAAAGATTATTGGCTATGCCCATAATTTGATCATTTTCATGATATGAAGAAAAGATTATTGGTTGTGCCCATTAATTTATCATTTGCATAATATAAAGATTATGGGGCATTGATTAGACGATGTTTTGATCCCCTTTATTGGCATAATATAAGAATTCATTATAAGCAAATCTTTATTGGCTATGCGCATAACTTGTTAAAAACATCATTCTAATAAAAACTGATTATTTGACATACTTAAGCTCTTGCTTTCTTATCTCACTTTGAGCTTACATTTCTTCTTATTTCTTTCTTACTTTCATAAAGATATCTTTAGCATTAAGATCATGCGAGATGACATGAAATGCAGTGTCTGCCCCACACTGAAAAAGGGGTGGTTCAGCGATCAATGTGAACCTATATCATGTGAGCTAAATATGAAATCTAGTGTCTGCCCCACACCGAAAAGGGTGGTTCACCGAATAAAGTTAAACCAAGTCTAGTTTCTTCCCTACACCGAAGAGAGGTTGTTCACGGCTAAAGTGAACTGAATACCTTCTTGAGAATTTAACCAACATAGATCATGTGTCCTAAACATGAAATCCAGTTCTACCCCACACCAAAAAAGAGTGGTTTCACAGGCCAATGTGATACCGTATCATACCTAGCTCTTTTAGGTGGAATCCACTAGCTAGTTTTTCTTATGCTGGAAACATAGTTCGAAGACTAGGAGATTTTCGAAGACTCTTATCCACCTTGGTGGATACTTATCTTTTGAGGCTTACATCTGCTTGCACAAGCTCATTGCTAGTCTATCAATGCTTTGCTCAATTTCTTTTTCTTTATAACTTTTAGAGTTGACTAAAACATTATGGATGCTTAACTCTTTAGATAACCGGTCATCCTTTTCTTTACTTGATGAAATGTGAATTTAACCTTACATTATCATCTTTGTGTTAATGAGACTTGTCTCATGATTATTAACACCCTCTTATGTGAATATCTTTAACATGATTGTCTAGATGTGAGTGAGACTTGTCTCAGTTCTTTCACACCTCATTCTGGTCAGTTTCATAATTCTTGAACTTTTAATTATGTCATTACTCACTTTATCTTGTCCAATGACATTTGGTAGCTTTATGCCGCTCTTTATGAACGTTATAAACTTTGTTCAATGTACTTTACTTATATTCGTAGTTCATTTGGAAAGGGTATGTTGGGACTTATCCCAATGATTGGCATACCCTTGGTTATGAATTTAAAGTTACATTGGTCATGCTTAATTTTTGTATAACTTAGTCATTAGCCAATTTTGGTATCATATTTTCGAAATACATTGTAAGCCAATTTATTAGCATAGACTAATTTTTCACATATTATGGTAATCTAGAATATTGTTAGCTAATATATTGGTATAAGTCGAACTTTTATTAAACAATGGTCATGAGAATATCATTGGCCAATTTTTTATGACATAACATAGTATGTCAATTCTATTCAATTTTTTTTACAATATATTGCTAGCCAATTCAAGTCAATTAAACTCATGAATATACAATAGTGATTTCATTATTCTAAGAAAGTCAATATTTAACAGTGAACTAAACTTCATGAATGATTCACACAACTTCATCTTCTCGAACACAATTACGCATTACAACATCCTTTAACTCATGTAACTAATACCCTATTCATAATCAAATCTACAGGATTTATTAGACATTACAGATCAACAAACCTACATATAATGATCAATTAACACCACATACCAAAAACATGTTCGCGATTACATCTACATACTACAAGAATTGAAAACAATGCTAATTAGGGAGATGGACGTTCAAATAATGTCATTGGCAACAACACTAGTTTCAAAATTTTTGAATTCATAAAACGTTTGAAAAGCCTCTTGGATAATGGAATAAAATAGAGAAAACCCATACCTTATGCAGAATTGAATCTACGAAGATCACCTTGCACGAGAACCTTGAAGAATACCTTCAAATCGCCTAAGAAATTTTCTGTTTTTCTTGAGCTTTGCTCACAATTTTTCTCAAGCTTGTTTTCTGTTAGGTCTTAGCAACTAATATTATGTAATTTAACTTAGACTTAATTATCTTAATTGTTAAATCAATTAGCTAATTTACTAAAATTCCCCTCCTAGATTGACTATTATTAGAAGAACACTTGACTTAACCGAAATCTGGAAATTGCTTAGTGGTTTCAGTTTTGATCAATAGGGTAATTACTAAAGTACCCCTAAGTTGTTAGGACCATAACTAACCCTTTGGACCATCCTAGGTTAGGTACTAGGATGTTTCTTAGTTAGTTACTTTTCTAGTGTAAGGATTTTGGTTTACCCATTTAAATTAATTAATTAAGTTGTTAATTTAATTATTTAAGTAACCTATGGTAATTAAGAAAGTACCTCTAAGTCGTTAGGGACATAACTAACATTTTTTGCCTATTTTAGGTTAAGTACTAGGATGTTTCTTGAGTTAGTTACCAGGTTAGTGTCACCCAGTTAGCTCTTATGTTGTCGGGTGCACTAGTTAGTTAATATTGGTTAGTCGTAGGTTATTTATCTAGTTAGGTAAGTTATCTAGATCCTAGAGGTTGTTAGGAAGCTCATCCCCACATGGCTTGACTCTGACATGTGCGCCTACTTCCAACTACCCTAACAACCCTAACGGAATTCTTGCACATGTGCTTTCACATGTGTTGCTGCTCATTTGTTGTTGTTGTCCCAAGGATCCTCACTATATCCTTGGGCATTGATTATCCTACATGATCATTTTATTTGATTATGTGCCATGGTACCTAGGCTTGACACTTGGATGCCTAGTACCTAATGTATGTAAGACATGAACTCAAAAATTTTAGCTTAGGGTCTTCATTGCAGGTACAATTCTTAAACAAACATAGATTATATTTTAAATACTTGTGTAACCATAGAAATTGGCTAACACCCTTAAGACAATATTCTATTATATTCCCAAAATTTCACAATATTGGGAATTAGGATGCCTATGTACCTCACTACGCATTCTTAAAACTTAAAAAGATCTTTACTAGACATGTACATTTTTCTGGAATGTTATAGCCTAGACCCACATCTTCAACTGATATTAGGAGTATCTTTGGTTTGGGTGGCTACTGTAGAAGATACGTTCAGGGGTTTTCGTCCATTTTGTCTCCTTTTATGAAGTTGACTCAGAAGGCAGTTAAGATTCAATAGTGTGAAGCTTGTGAGAAAATCTTTCAAGAATTGAAAAAGAGGTTGACTACTGCCCTAGTTTTGACCATACTGGAGGGTACTCAAGGTTTAGTGGTGTACTGTGCAAGAGTTGGTTTGGATTGTGTACTAATTAAGAATGGAAAAGTTATAGATTATTCCTCCAGAGAGTTGCATCTTCACAAGAAGAATTACCCAACCCACGACTTACTCAAAGAAAAAATAAAATTTGCATTGAACTATAGAACCTCATGCACATCACTACAACTATGTATCAACGGGTGATCCCTACGGTCTCTTGACAATCTCATAAAGGCAGTTGATGATGAACCGATTGAAGAGATGGAGGAATACCCAGAAGAGGACCCAGAAGAATACTTAGAGCATGACCCTAAATTTTATGACCCTAGATATGGAGGAGTGATGCATATAGAGTCTGAACCTCTTTGACCAGTAGAAGATACTCACTCGGAATGGAAATTCAAAAGTCCTCAAACTATTAGTCGGACCTTACTATAACTTCGGAGATGATGACGTTGATTTCCCAACCTTGCCGTAGATCATCTTTCTTCTTCGAATCCCCTCATAAGTTTCTCCAAGTTTCGTGTGGCCTATCACACTTGTACTTCCATTTCTTAGGCATCGGATCTTTGTAATAGCAAGACTACCTTATTCAATGAAGTTATGTTTGCTCCAAATCTAACAGGAGTTTAAAAGGATAATTTATCATCAAAACTAATTTCAATGTAGTCCTACATCAAGCAAAAAAGAGGTTCTACATTAGGATGTATTTTGAATATCCCGAGTGGCCTTATATATGTGCAACATTTGCTTGTGTTATATTTTCAATATTTCCCAAGCTAACATAGTTTCCCTCTTTTGTTTTTCTCTCTATTTGTCCCCAAAAGAATGTATATTTGTGTTGACTTGCAAACTACCTGACTCACGATACATACTTTGATCAAAAGGAAAAATGACTGAAAAAGATGAGGTCCACGTTGTCGCAATTTTAATAGTTCCAATTAAGAACCATGAAAGTTCTCAAAGTGTAACTAAAATCCAAAATGAGGAAAAAATGGTTCACATGGAAGAAGAACTCGACATCTTAAGGGAAGAATTACATCAAATTTGAGACTTGATCAAACTATCATCTATCGACGACAACTTCCCATACTTTCAAGACACCTATCTACTTCCCAAAGGTTGACTTGCCTTCTGCTGACTTACCAAATCAGCCAGAACTGACTCAACACGCTCCTGCTCAAGGTCGAGCTCCACCATCTTCTTTGACCGCGGTCTGGACCATTCCCGAACTTTCCAATTGCGACTCTAGAAGACCCAAAATGCAAAAGATATTTGGGGAGCATGTTACCGCTCCTTGTGAGCAACATGTACCACCCTTATATGTCGCAGCCAGACTACCTTCATTATGCCATTTATGTTTTAATATCGCATATGAGGTTGATCAATATGTAGAAATGGAAAAAGATGTTAGTTTGAAAGAACACTCGTCGATAAATGCCCAGCTTCAGGATTTAAGAAAGGCATTAAAAAGCTTGCAAGTTACTAAAGAAATGGAGAGTCTGGATCATAATGACTTGTACATCCATACAGACATTGACATGCAAGTAGGGTACAAACCACCCATGTTTGACATGTTCGATGGAAAAAGTGACCCTCTTGCACATTTAAGGACGTATTGTGAAAAGTTAGTTGGTGTATGCAGAAATGAGAAGTTCAGGATAAAGTTGTTCATCCAAAGTCTATATAAATAAGAATTGACTTGGTATACCCTCTAAGACCTTCGCAAGTGGCGTGACTGCCAAGAAATGTTTAGGACTTCAGGATTCATTTCAGATTAAATACTGAAATCATTGTTCACAGATTCTCATTAACTCTCACAAAAAAAAAAGCAATTTGAGAATTTCAAGTAATATACGCGATGCTGGAGGACTTAGGCTGCGATGAGAGTGAGCTCTCAAAGCACTTTATTCGGGCTCAATAAGGTATCTACTTTGACAATATAATATCAATGATGGGCCATAAGTTAGTAGAATTGGTCAAAAAGGGAGACTTCATAGAGGAGGGTGTTAAATAATGGAAGCTTTAGTCTATGATCGCAATGCAAGCTGCAAGTAGAGCCGTATAATTGGCCTCCATTAGCGGCATCAAGAAGAAAAGGGACGATATTTGAGTTTTCACCTACCTTCAAGGAGGACCATCCTATCGATATCCCTACAATCCCCAAATTGTTGCACATACTTCTTACGCCCCACACCTAGTATATAATACCCAACCACACTATTATCCACCCCGAGCAACAGTATATCTAAATCCTGCAAGACCATAGGTCTATGTCTAAGCACCAATCCACAAAATTATACCATCATATATACCTAGATCACATGCAACGAAACTAAAAATGTTCAAATTTACACGCTGATTGACGAACGCTACGCCCGATCGTTTGACAGGTTGAGGACACCAGTTTTGCTGCAACCAGATGAAGGAAAGCACCTCGATCCTATAGCTCATAATTTTGATGGAAACAAGCTATGCACTTACCACTCGGGAGTCCAAGGGCATGAAACGGAAGATTGTTATGGTTTGAAGAACCAGATTAAGTCTTTGATAAGAAGATGATTCATAAAATGCACTCCAGTACCGTAGAATGTGAACAACAATCCCTTACCAAACCACGAGAATTGGGAAGACAATATGGTTATTGTGGATGACGAATATGCCCCCCCGACTATCCAAACATAGTTGAGGAAGACACCATAATATCTTTGGCGCAGACTGTTATCACAGTTCAACTAAGGGAACTTATGATAGTCGAAACATATCTATTGAGAGTTTTAGTGACTACTCTAATTGCTAAAAATGCTGAGTATGACATCAAAGAAGTCCATTGGGACTATCGAAGAGATCTCAAGGGCAAGATTATCGACATTGACGTGTCTCAAGAAATTACTAGGTCGTGGAGGTGTTATTCCCCCATAGGATCTAAATCAAAGAGTTATTGGAAAATTATATAATTTAAATAAGAATGTGGCTAATGCTGAAGCCGCATAGCTTTGGAAAAATATGATGCGTAAAGACTATTCAGTCGAAGAGCACCTGAAGAAGACGCCATCCCACATATCTATTTTGTCTCTACTGATGAGTTCTGAAGCTTATACAAATTTTTTGATGGAACTGTTAGAAGGAGTGAACATTTTGAAAGAGAACACAAGTGAAACCTTAGATGCAATTATTGGAACAATAGTGGAAGCTAGCAACATCTTTTTCCACAATGATGAGTTTCCCATAGAAAGGACTGGTCACAACAAAGCACTTCACATCGTTGTCAAATTTTGTAATAAGACTGTGACTCGAGTTTTAATTGATAGTGGTTTTGGATGCAATATCTGTCCTTTCACCACTGTAATGGATTTAGGTGTTAATATAAGAGAGATAAAGGAAAAATGTATGAAAGTTAGAGATTTTAATTGAGTGCACAGAAGTATCATTGGAGAGATCTATCTCACATTGCAAGTAGAATTGACCAAATTCCAATTCTACTTCAAGTAGTGGATGTATCATCCAACTACAACCTGTTGTTCGGAACACCATGGGTTCACATGGCAAGAGTTGTTCCTTTCATGCTTTTGTTCCTTCCATGCTTTATATGTGTGTAAAATTTAAATGGGGTCACACAGAAATACCATCCATGGAGAGATAAGTCACTCCATTCATTATGTTAATTCAAAACAAATTGCTAATGAGTTTGACATACACACTTTTCACACTTAGGAGATTATGTAAGTCGTAAGGATCAAAGAAGAAGTAGGTTCAACCGATGCAAAAATGGTTGCGTCAGATATGTTGAAGTATGGTTATCAGCCTATGAGCGGACTTGCACCCCAGTCCAATAGGATAGCGGAGTCGATATAGTTGAAGCATAGAAAAGGCACCAATGAACTCGAATATGAGCCTGCCTCGGGAAGGGACCACCATAGATCAATCCAGACAATCATTATATCATACAAACTTTGATTCCATACCAAGAAACTTCTGATGACATTTTTGAAGGAATAAGCAAGTTTTTTAGGTCATGGTTGGAGAAGAGGAAGCGATCTGTCTTAGCAAATTGAGCATTCGTGATGCAAAACATGGAGAAATCTTGTAGAACTTGACCATCGACATGTCATTGTTTCAAACAAAGTCCCGGTATTTTAGAAAAGTAGTTTTAATTTAAAAAAATGCATGATCAAAATTAGGATTGAATCATGCCTAACCTTTTGTGGCTTGCTTCTTCTAAAAGCTTAAAATGTTTTTAAATAAAAGTTCTTTGTATTCATTAAAATATTTACGTTAGTTTAAATTTCTATTTATGTTTGCTTACTTTTGCACTTCTCTGAACTTATATTAATAAAAGTCCTTGTTCAACGGTTATGACACGTAATGAATCCACCGATCAAGTTGAAAATGATAAGAAGAATCACAAAGAGTATGATGAGACAATGATGCCTTAAAATAAATCACATCAGATTGAGAAAGTTGAAAGTCAAATAAAACCCAATATGGATGAAACAGACGCTATTAACTTAGGAGATGAGGAAACAGTAAATGAAACGTGAGTCAACATATATTTGGAGGCTAAAAGAAAGAAAGAGTGAATAGAGTTGCTTAAGCAGTATGTTGACGTATTTGCTTGGTCTTCTGACGACATATAACGATGAAGAACTGATATTATCTCACACAAATTATCAACTTTCCCTAGTTGTCTTCTCATTAAGCAAAAGAAAAGAAAATTCAAGCCGAACAAAGGGTGGATGAACTCAAAATGAAGATCATGGAGGAAGCTCATAGCTCCAGATATTCTATCCATCCGAGTTCCACAAAGATATTCAAAATTTGAGAGAAATCTATTGGTTTTCAGTTTTTGTCAAGCTTATGTATTGTTTTAAAATCCCCTTGCATACTTTTACATTTCACATATTGATGTCATTTGTCTTGTAGTTTATTATGATAAAGACATAGGTAACCAGGATTTGGATCTCGCGCGTCATTGATCAAGTTGAGTACTCGAAGTCTTGTGGTGAGCCTCCTTGCTTCCGGAGGATCCTGTTTGTTTCTTCTAGTATTATTACTTGTTCATTAGGATGTTTTGGGTCTTGTCTCGACATACATTTCAATTTTAGAGGCTTCATAGACAATGAGATGCTAGATCCTTAGTATTTTCATTTATTTATCTTATGTTGACACTTGAGTTTGCCTTATTACCTAGCTGAATGTTTTCTTGATAATATTTTATGTTTTACTTGAGTTTATCCTATTATGTTAAATCTTCCACTGAGTAAGTAAGCAAGGTAGAGGGTTCACTCGTCCTAGCAATGGTTCTCGATTGTCAGTCCGACCAAGGGTTTTGGCTCATGGCGCGACACAAGAATTAATTGATACCTTTTTCTTATAACTTAACAACTTAGAGTTTTAAAATAATTTCTTATCTTCTACTCAACTTTACCATGCATGACTGACGTTAAAGATTGAGTGTTTACCTATATTGTTTTGTTAGAGTTGATCTAGAATATTTGTTATTTTTCGAATAATTCGTTGTTATTTTAGTGGCTCCAATATATTAGCAATACAACTATTTATTTGGTTGTATCATATCAAAGGATTTGTCAATTTTTAATTAACTTTTAAAAAGCTTTTTCTTCGATTAAAAGATAAATATTGATATAAAGTAAATGAGTGTATAACATTACTCTATATTAATAATTAGGACAAATAAATTTTAATGCCAACTATTAGATATGGCTCTATGCGTCAAAGTCAGTCATAAGTTTCTTAATGTGGTCTGAGTAATATATGTGGTTATGGTGTTGCTAATTTAGTTGGTGCTAGCAAGCAAAAAATGACAATTTATGTGGCATTGTGTTACTCTAACCAATTTAAGGACACAATTCCAAATCAAAGTGAGAAGTATCAAGTCCTTATCATTACGATGGACTTGAAGAGCAAAAGGTTTTCAACTAGAATTGGCATATTTTCTATTGTCATTAATTTCTACTCCTATTTGATGATTTATGTGTAACAAAGTCTTCAATATTCCTTATAGAATCATTATTGCTTGTGTCATAGACAAAGAGAAACATTTATTTAACGGCATCCTCGTTTACTCTTTGGTTTAAATCCTTTTTTTGCAAGGACTATGGAATATTCGTGAATGATGAATATGCCATTGTATATTTCATGGAACAAGAACTCAATTTTGTGAATAAAAGAAAGGTTACATTTATGTCAACTTATGATATTAATAATAAAAGGTATACCTTTTTCATTTGAAACCTTACTCTTTACTTAATCCCTCATAACTTCTCGCAGGAACGGTTTGAAAATTATTGTGAGCTCATAGATAATCTTTTAATATTTGAATAGGTGTGCATGTTTTCAAAAGAGTTGTACAATAAGGTGATAAATATTTACAATTTGATTGAACAGATATTATGGACAACCCTCGGGTTCTTATTTTAAGTACTTTTTGTTTAGGTTATCCTACTTCTCAAAGACCATCCAGATTTGCTAGAGAGTTCAAAAATATTTTCTACGACAATTTTGTTACTACTTCTAAATTTTCTTATTTAAACTACACTAAAATATTGATGAAATTACGTATAGTATTGTTATCTTTCTCCTTGATTCAACTATGCATAACATTGTGGATTTAATTTAAAAGTTATTTGATATTGTTCGATTCAAAAATCAGATTGTTGTACATGAACGTTTATTGTTTGTTTCATCTAGCCCTACATTGTTAATTTGATACTTATGTTTGATCATATGTGAGGTATATTTTTTTTTTATTTCAACATTTTTAATTACTACAATATTAGAGATGAAGATAATATAATGTTTGGATTAATTATGCAGGTGTTAAGGTTGTAGATTTGTATGATAGTTTAACTATAGTGATAAAATTAGCCTATTTAAATATAACTAGTAAAATCCGTCCTAGTTTAGTATAAGTCATCGATTTATCAGATAAATCCATTCAATCCAAGCCGGAAAAAAAGGAACACCAATATCTTAACCAAATTGACCCATGGTTGTTATCTTA
Organism: Solanum chilense; assembly: GCA_032847665.1. Taxonomy (NCBI): domain Eukaryota; kingdom Viridiplantae; phylum Streptophyta; class Magnoliopsida; order Solanales; family Solanaceae; genus Solanum; species Solanum chilense. The sequence continues at coordinate 26,615,427 of CM064966.1, forward strand.
TCAAAATGTCTTAACCAATAGTTTTTCTTATTAGATATATTATATATTTGTTAAATAAGGAAAAAATGTACTTTTAATTGTTACCAATTATAATTTAGTAAGAGGTAGATGGCTGGGAACATGAACCACATTTTATCCAAATAAATTGTTACCGAAATAGCATTTGAGTGAGTCAGTAAGTTATATATGCATAAACTCAAATTAAAATACATTTATCATAACCAACCCATTTTGTAGATGCACGAACCTCACTAATATTGAGGGGGGTTGCAATTTAGATCACATAAAATTTAGTTAGAAGAAAAGTGATCAAACAACCCTCTTTCCATTAAAATTGATTTAAATGACGGTAAATGTGTCCCTTAGACAATGTATTTCATAATATTTTGTAAAATCATTTAAATGACCCGCATAAACTCATCTAAGTCAGCATTAATTTAGTAATGTAATTCCTTTTTAATAAAATTGATGTATATTTGTAAACATTAAATATTCCACAGTCTTCACTTTTGTGAGGAAATAATTGACCAAACTATTATTTCAAAGATACAAGGGCAATTGCATTAAATACAAATTATTTAATAGATAGAAAATTATACTAAAAATTTAATCGTGTGTTCTGCGATTTTCATAATCTTCTTTTATTAAAATCTAGATTGATATTGAAAAATCTAGCCTAATTTCAAAACAAGCGGACTTTTTAGGGATGTTTAGCTCATTTTAACATTTTACCTTTTTCTTAACTATTGACCAATTTTTTTGTAGAATATATAGATGTGCATAATTTGATATTAGAAATACATAAGATATACAATAGCATTAATTTTTTCTAAATTTATTTATTTAGATCACTTCTCTTTCTAAACTTTTGTGTGTTGTTGTGGTTTTTAATCAAAGAGAAGGAGGGGGGAAAGGTAGCGAAAACTGAATTGAAAAAAAAATTGTTACATTTTATGATCCATAAAACTGATTAAAATCTATTTTTTGTTTATAGATCTCATCAAACTTTTCATTTTACTAACTTATCTCAAAAGGTTTGTTTATTTAGAAAATGAAGCATCTCCTATTTATTTGTTTTTATTACATTCAAACTTATTATTATTGTTCTATTTTTGCAGCATGAAGAGATCGAGAGATGCATCCCCATTTGGTTTTTATCATAGAGATTCGTAAGATCTCTTCATCCTTTGTTTCATATACCCCTATATTACTAAATGGTTACTTTTTTTTTATCGTATGTGAGGTATATACATTTTTAATTAGTTTAATATTAGAGATAAAGATAATACGATGTTTGTATTAATTATGCTGACGTTAAGGGTTATCGATTTATTAGATGGTCTATTAAAATTAGCTTATTTAAACATAACTAGTACAATCCTTCCTAGTTTGGTATAAGTCATCTATTTATCAGCTTTGTCCATTTCAATTTAAGAAGCAAAAAAGGAACACCACTATGTTAGCCAAATTGACCAATGGTTTTTATCTTATCAAACTGTTTTAAAGAATACTTTTTTCGTATTAGGTATGTTATATGTTGGCTTAATAAAGAAAAACATATAATTTTTAGTAGTTATAGAACCTATAAAATAAATAATAAAGTAATTATAATTTAGTAATAGGTGGATGGATGGATCATGAACTACATTTTAGCCCAATAAATTGTAACCGAAATAGCTTTGGAGTGAGTTAGCCAGTAATCTATGTAGAAAATAATAAAGAAATAAATTTATCATAACCAACCCATTTTGTAGATGTACCGACTTCACTTATATTGAGGGGCGTTATAGTTTAGATCACATAAAATTTAGTTAGAAGAAATGTGATCACATAACCCTCTTCCATTTAAGATGAATTTAAATGACAGTAAATGTATCCTTTAGACAATGTATTCCATAATATTTGGTAAAATCATTTAAATGATTCGCATAAATTCATTGAAAATTATAGCCTAATTTAAAAATGTTCAGACTTATTACTTATTTTAACCTCATTTTAATATTTTAGATGTGCATAATTTGATATTAGAAATACATAAGATATACAGTAAAAAAAAAAATATATATTTTTTCTAAATTTCTTATTTTAGCTCACTTGTTTTTGTTAACTTGTGCATTGTTGTGCTTCTATGTCAAAGAGTAGGAGGTGGAAAAATTTAGAGAACTTAATTGTAAAAGTATTTTTGTTATATTTTACGATCCATACAACTGATTAAAATATATTTTTTGTTTATAGATCTCTTCAAACTTTTCATTTTACTAACTTATCTCAAAAGGTTTGTTTATTTAGAAAATGAAGCATCTCTTGTTATTTGTTTTTGTAACATTCAAACTTATTTTTGTTGTTCTATTTTTGCATCATGATCCTTTTGTTCATTTTGTTCTACGTCAATTTTGTAGCTACTAAAATTTTTTAGATGAATTTTTGATAATTTAGTTGTTTTCCTTTACTATGATGTATGGTTTTTGTATGTAAAGTTATGTATACATGTTAGATGTCATCTTTTGAAATTAGTCAACAACACAGAGTAGTTAAAATAATTTTTTTGCTTTACACATAGAAATGTCACGCACAACTAAAGATAGAGATTGAAGGTTTACCATTTGATGTGTTTGTTAGGGTTGATCTAGATTTGATTTTTCTTTTTCAGATAATTCTTTGTGAGGTAAGGTCTCCAACATATGAAATGTATCGCTATATATTTGGTTATATCATTTATTAAAGGATTTGTCAATTCACAAGGAACTATTAAAAGTTTTTTCATTTATTCCAAGATAAGCATTGATATAAAGTTGAAAAGAGTTTAACAGAACTCTATATTCAATATTGGAGAAATAAATTGTCACAATCAATCAGATGTTTCTGAAGGTGGTCTGGGTAATATTAGTGGTGACAGGGTCGTTGACAGAGCTGGTGTTCGTAAGCCAAAAATGACTATTGATGAGGCATTCTCTTATCTGGACCAAGTTAGGACAAGTTTCCAAATCAAAGAGAGAAGTATATCACATTCCTTGTTGTTCTGATGGACTTTATGACGAAAAGGTTTGCTACTACAATTCGACAATTATCAATCTTCACTAATTTCTGTTCTTATTTGATGATATATGTGGAAGTAAGTCTTGTTATTTCTCACAGAATTGATATTGTTGGTGTCATAGAAAAGGCGAAATACTTATTCAAAGGGCATCCTACTTTGCTCCTTTGTTTAAATCCTTTTTTTCCTAAGGGGCTATGAAATAATCCTGAATGATGAAGATGAGGAAACATATTTGATGCAACAAGTATTCAATTTTATGAATAAAACAGAGGTACATATATGTTACTTTATGATTTTCATAATAATGTCTACATTTTTATTAATTAAAAAACTTTTCTCCTAACTTATGGCTTCATAACTTCTCGCAGGAACGTTTATAAAATTACAGTGAGGTGAAAGATGTTTTTTCCATGTTTAAGAAGAAGAGAAAAAACGCCAAAGAGGTGCACAATTAGGTGATACTATTTATGATTTTGGTACAAAGATATTTTTTTAAAAACTTCATGCTCTTTTTTATAAGTACTATTTTTTTTTGATGATTAGGTTATCCAACTTCTCAAAGACCATCCGGATTCGCAAGAAGAATTCAAATTTCTTCTTGGACGACTCTTATTGCTAATCAGTTGTCTTGTCTAAATGACGCTAAACAATTGTTCAAGTTAAATATAGTACTTTTATCATGCTTGTTTTTTCAGATATGCATTGCTATGCGGATTTAATTGAAACATATTTCAAATTGTTTGATTGAAAATACTTATTGTCTACATTATTGTTCGGTCTTGTTTTGATCTAGCCCTATATTGTTTACTTGATACTGAATTTTGAACATGTGAGGTATACATTTTTTCTTCATTTTTACATTTTGAATTAGTATATTATTAGATAAACATAATCAAATACCCATATGCGTATTTTATGGGATATGGATCTATAAGATGCCCTAAGTACAGTTACAAAAACCCTATTTAGATATAATTAGTAGAATATGTCCTAGTTTGGTACAATCCATCCGTTTGTCAACTTTGTCCATTTCAAACCAAGCCGTAAAAAGTTATACTAATATCTTACGCAGATTATCCCATTGGTAATCTTATCAAACTATATTAAAGAACAAGATTTCTTTTTTAAATGTTATATATTGGTAGAATAAAGAAAAAATTATAATATTAAAATATACCCAAAATTATTTTTAAAAAAAGAAGTTGAAGCTTTGTAAGAAGTGGGCAAATAGGGACGCGAAGTTATCCTAATAAATTTAATAGACACAAATTTTCAGTGAGTTAGTAAATGATCTATTTGTTAACTTAAATTCAGATAAACTTTGCAAAATTGACCCATTTGGTAGATATACCTAACTAAGTAATCTTGAGGAAAGTTAGAGTTTAGATCAAATTAAATTTTGTTAGAACAAATATGATCATATAACTTTCATTCCATTTGTTACAAATAGAAATGAAGGAATACTTAGCTACTTAACCCTTAGCCAAAGTGTTCTATTTCAGTTGGTAAAAATATTTAAATGAACCTCATCATTAGTATATACAATATAATATGATCTTATTCCTCCTTGCAAAAATTGAAATATAATTTTAAAGATTCAATATCAAACACCGCCTTAGAGTTCTATAAGAAAACAATTGACCGCATAATTGGTTAAAAAATTGTAATCTTCCTCAAGGTCATTTGTTTGTTTTAGATATTTTTTACTGTTTTACCCCTTTCTTACCTTTTGTATGGCGTTTGTGTGGTTTCAGAATAAGTAGCATTCTTCTCAAGGTTATTGATATAATTTAGTTTAACTTTGTCAATCTTTTGTGGCCTAATGCTTAAAGAGTTTAATTTAGTCAAGTTGCGGATATTTTGATGTTAGATCGGAATATCATCAGCTTCATCTGCTAGAAAAGATTTATTTATGTCAAGTGTGATAATCCATTACGGTTTTGAGGATTCTTTCGGAGTTGGTGCGAGTAGGAGTTTTAGACTTCAAGTTTTCCTTAAAATTGAACATCCACTAAAATAAACTCTATTATAAGGATCAAATAATTTCGTTAAAAGTTATTTATAATTATAGTTCATATATGAGTGCTATCGAGCCTTATGTAGAGTAATTTTACACAAACATGGAGACCCAAGAAAATCATTTAAGTGGGATAAGAAGTTTGCGTAGGAACAAGGCAAAGGAAAAAGTAAGTTGCTACTCTACTTAGCAAAATGTCGCAGACAGCATAAGCTTACAATTAGGTTGGTAATATTGATCCACAATTTTCTATATTATTTAGAGGATCCATGAGAAATTGTTTATGAAGTAAGTTTGAAGAGATGAATGTATGCCACTAGTTGTTATTTTAGTGGCATTGAGTTGTGTTGATGTGATATATGCTTTTTTTAGTAGCAATGACTATGCCCCTAGTACTTGTACATTACTAGCAATTAGTTGAGCTGATGTACTATTTATTTGTTTTCTTGTTTATTAACATTTGATAATACAGATCCACAACCTTCCATCATTTTTACAGGATCTGTGAGAAATATTTTAGGAAGGAAGATTGAAAAGATGAATGTATGCTCGGAGTGTTGTCTAGAAAATTCTTTGGTTTTATTTTTGAGGTTTCTTGAATATATTTGTGGCTTTCAGCATTTTCCTTATTATTTCATTGAAAGTGTTGAGTTTGGTCAAAATTTTGATGAGACAACTTTTTTTGGTTGTTTCATTGACTCTCACATATCGATTCTAGTCTAGTGTCATACTTAGTTTGCATAAATAGGATTCTAGATGACATCCGGACCCCAACAGAGGATTTTGTTCTTTAGTAATTTACTGATGGTGCAGAATCCTTCCTTTTTCATGATCGTGGGGAGTTTAATCCGTTTTCCTTCGTCTATGGGGTCTTTCGTGCTTTCACGAATAGTCAACTTTGCTGACCTTTGCGATCGCGAGGAGGTATCCATGATCGTGAAAGCAATTCGATTCTTGCCAATGTCTTTTTAAAAGAGAGGACAACAACCAAAACCCCATTGAAAATATGATTCTTAGGTGAATTTTTGGAGCATTTCTTGTCAGATTTTGGTGATTTTTGTTTGAGTGTGTTCGGAATGTTCTGATTGAGTGTGTCTCGTTCCAGGATGGTTGAATCTTCTGTTTCTGTCGTATTTTCTATAATTTCATCTTTATTTCCCTATTTTTAACCCTTGATCTAAATTAAATAATGTTCTTGGTTTATCTTTATCTGAAATTAGTTTGTACTCATTTTTGGGTTCCAAGTTCCTTGAGTTGCTTGAAACCATGTATTATACTCGATTTCATTACTCCATGCACGATACTATTTTTGTTTGTTGGGGGTTTCATGATTATTCGAGTACCTTTATTTATAATTTCTTTGTAATGATTATTTTTGTGTTCCGTTGGTGTTTTTGATAGAGTGACATTGCTACGAGGCCCTTTGGAAGGGCAGAACTCTTGAGTTATCTTTTTGTGAGCATGTATTCAGCCTTGTATTGACCCTAAGAATTAATTAGGATTAAATAGAGCTTCACATGTGTTTTATGAGTTGGTAAATTGTTAAAACTATAAGAAATAGCTTATAAAGTTTTGTTTAAATAGTTTTGAGGTCGAACACAAAGGAACGATCAAGATATTCGGAAACTAGTATTTTGGTGTTAGTGTGTTCTAGTGCGTTGTCATTTGATTGGGGTTAAACGTTAGGGTACGACCTCCTCAAGGATTACCCTAAGGGTTCTTGATGAGGACCCTAGGTTTAGGCCCCAAGCTGCCAAAAGTTCACGAGTTACGGCCTATACTTACGTCCCTTAAATCGAGTGATACCCCGTAACTGAAAGTCATATAATACATAGACTATGAAAGCTTGTCCACCTTGAGGAGGATTTGAACAAAACCACGAGCCAGTCAAATGTCCTGTAACCCCACATATTGTCGGTAGGTGGGGCTGGTAGGTCATACGTGGTTTGCTATCGTGGTTCGACCAAGCGAAGGGTGGTTTGGTGAATTCCAGCCTTTGCTAATTATATAAATGGATGTTTATTTTATGTATTTTTGTATCATAAGAGTATTAGATCAATTTAACCATCTTTTAGACTTGAACATAAAATTAAACCCTTCCCTCCCAAAAGTTCTTTCTATAACACCATTGAAGGTTTAGGTCAACTTCAGGCTAGGAGAGGGGATTTGAACTTCCTTAATCTTCAATTTTCGTGGTCTTTGAACTAGTGAGGGATGGTGATCTTTCATCCTTGGTTAACCTTTCATTCAAGGAGTTCGATCAGAGGTTTTTCAAATGTTTTTAATTTTAAAAAGTCTCAGTTTCTATTCTAAGCATGGGTTCGTTGGTACAGTGTTTTCAAAACAACTGTTTTGATCATTTAATGTTTGATTAATGTTTTTAAGATGATTATGTATGAAATTCGTTGAAGTAACCTTGATCTCACTAAACTTGTGAAATGACTTATGAAGTGGGTTTTGTAATTATGATTGCATGTTGGTGGAATTAAACTTAACCTGAATTGCTTTATTGGTTTCTATTGTTATCTATGACTATCGATGGTTTTGTTTGAAAATTGAGTAATGGTGATCATATCATTGGAGAGCGGTAAGTTGACTTAGCTTCTTCAATATAGTATAATTGTTCTTGTACTGGTTTGATCCACTTATGGTGGAGGTGTTTACTTCTAACATGTCTTGTGATAACGGACTAGAATGCATTAGATGATTGAGTGAAATATTTTCATTATGTATAGGTATGGATGCGTACTATGAAGGTTATGTATGCGGTTCTTAAACGTAGCTTGATTACTAGTTATAACTGTTTTGTCAATTGTTCTCTAATGAACGAATCTGCGATTTTAGATGGATGCCGTCACGTTAATGAAGGTGGAGTTTCTAGTAGAAATCTCAATATTCCTAATACCTTTCCAATGAATTAAATAATGATAGGTTTGGATGGATATTCTCTTATTAGTTAAGGCGAGGTATTTAGTAGTAATCCCCTAACATATAATTAATGAATATTATGAACGTCTTATACCCCATGGGGATAAGGTTAAGCACCGAGAGGATATGAAAAAGATGATTGTTCTCCCGTGATTTTAGGAGTGGTACTTAGTATCAATTTCTAGAGATGGATACCCTCATCATAGTTTAGGAGGGGTATCTTGTATCAATCTTTCTATCCAATAACTATGAGCCTGTATAGGTCTATAACGAGTGGTACCATTTAAGTGTGAAATAATGACCCTACCTTAGGCAAGTAGGGATGGATCCCTTATCCTGTACGGGTTTAACCAGGATTCCATGTCAAAATCTCATGGACTATGTCGTGTAAGGCTTACCCCCACAATAAAAATTAATGAACTATGGCTTACCTTGGATGAAAGACTTAGTATTGGTGTTATTACTTGTTGAATGTGATGTGCCTAGTCTAGCGTGACTTCATAGAACCATAAAGTGTGAGTAGTAGAATGGGATTCTACTTGCACATTGCACTAGGGTGACTTGGAATTATCTTAGGTGATGTTTCCGATGTTAAGGTGGTGTCTTATGATGTGTTTATATATTTATGAATATATATGGTTCATTTGATAATGATTGCATGAAAATTTACTTTTAGTAACCTTAAGGTGATTCTTTTGTATGGAGGGTGGTAAAGGACAATATCTATACATTGTACTAAGTGTCACTTGAGGGTTGGTTGGGGTGAGGAGTAAAGGTAAGAAGAAGGTAATGGGTTATATGTATTAAATATTTCTAAAATGTGACAAATATCTTTGTATGTTATTGATTTCCATGCCTCTTAAATCTTTTTGTTTGAGGTTTTACTGAAATGACTTAAATACATGGCTTTCAACTAAATTACCCCTTTCTAGCATGTTTTCGTATGGTAATCAGACTTAGTGCATATTTTTACTAACACCATCGTCTTCTGTTGTTTACTACAAAGTGTAGGTTGTGGTGACTAAAGGATCCTTTCAGATTGAAGTGCTTGGATTTGCTATTCCAAAGTATTTGTATATCCACAAGCATTCAAGGACACTTATTGTAGGATTTTCTTTAAATTCATGTAATAGACTTCTATTATTTTTCTTTCAATTGTAAAGGGATGTGTCCGTATTATGTGGATACGTGCTTAAGTTCGTGATGTTGAGACTTAGTGTTCCATTGGTCTAATAAATGAGTTTTCGGTTCTTGACTTTATTGAGAATTGTTTTTAATTCTACAGTATCTTTATGCCTATGGGATGAATGAATGATAAGGGATTATATAAGACCTCTTTGAGGTCAAGTACATCGTGTTACAACTCAAGGGTGCTCTTGGGTCGTGACAAGCCTTATGGTAGGCGATGGTATCTACTTTTTAGAACAACCCTTTTTAGATATATTATAATATATTAGTGTTGTATGATTTGGTTTAACCTTAGGATTTGCTTAGATTTTGAAGCCATGTTGATTTATGGCCATGGATTGGTTGTTTAGGTAGTATTAGGCAAAAGCCTTAGTTTAGGTTGCCCTTATTCTTATTGATTGGTATCCTAAGTAATTCTCATAGGTCACATGAAACTAAGGATTGTTGTGTGCATTTAAATTTTGACTCGGTTTATATATCTCTATAAATTCTCTAATTTATGATTTATTTCTCAATTATTAAGTTGTTCTGCTTGATTTCGTGATCTAGATGTTGGTCTTCTTGGTTAGCCCCCATGTGGTGTGACGAGAATTCTTCCCAATTTTCTATCGATGAAATAAAATATTTGTGATAATGTATGGGAGGTGTGGCACTTTTGGGATGATCTTTGATTGAAATGACTAGGAATTAAAAAATTAAACTTGACTTTAATGCGTTAAAGGTCTGTGACACCCATTTGACTTAAGAGTGATAAAAATCCCTTTTACTTGATTATTTTTATGTTTTCGATGTCTTCTACTCTAATGAGCTCGCTTAATCATTTTGGGTAGCCCATTGTATTATGCAGGGGTACAAACTCTCATCAAAATTTATATTAATGGTAACCTCTATTTTCCATCCTGGGCGGCCCGTGGGTACATCTATCACAGATAGTGTCTTTCAGTTAAGCTTGAGGTATCATTCTAGGAAGCATTCTTTTGGGCTGACATGCTTCCTCACTTGGTTTTTCAAGGTATTATAGCGTGACTTGGATTTTAGATCTACTGAGTGTATTATGACTTATGCATAACTTGTGACTTAATCTTTGATATTGTTTTATCGTTCTTTATATTATATGTTTCATACCGACATTTATGTAAATGTCAAAAATAAATGTCATATATCTCATACCAATATTTACCTAATTATTGAAAATAAATGTCATATATTTCTCATACCGACATTTACATAAATGTCAAAAATAAATGTCATATATCTCATACTGACATTTAACTAAATGCCGAAAACAGATGGCATATGTCCCATACTAACATTCACCTAATTGTCAAAAAAATGTCGTATTTCTTATCGACATTCACATAAATTTCAAAAATAAATGTTGTAATAATCTTACCAACATTGACATATATTTTGCAAAGTAAACTACACAAATTATTTTCAACATTTACCTAAATGTCACAAAGTAAATGTCACAAATTCTTTCTGATAATTACCTAAATGTCAGAAACATTCTCGACACTAATATTTATGACATTTTTTTCAAATGTAAAATAAATATCGGCAAACAAATTTGTGACATTAAAACATCATAATACAACATTTAGAAAATGTCATTGTATCTCCATTTTCTCAGGTATGCTATTTTTTTCCTTTCATCATGTACATTTGATATAGCGAAATTTAAGATATGTACCCATGGTAGACCAAAATGTTCATTTTATATGCTATATAAGAATAGCTTTGTGAGTTCAATTTTTATTTTTAAAAAAAGGTCAAAATAAAAGGGGTAGTCTTCCCAAGACAAATTTTTCTTTTATGAACTACCCAAACCTGATTCTCACTAAAAAAAGATACGTAGACATCCTTTCTCGGGTTCGGTGTTTGTAAAAATTATTGTTTTATTTTTTTATTTTTTATTTAAAAACAATTTACTTTTGTTTCTTCACTCTGTTAGAGTTTGTCATAAAAACATTAGTGGATTCTATTTAAAGGTACAAATGGCACCATCGACCAAAGGACAAGGTTCAAAAAGTCCTAGAAACGTAGGAATTCCAGAGTATATGATCGTAGATACTATACCAATAGATTTATGGCTATGGTGGTTAGACATGGGAAGTCATGAGAAAAAAAATAGTAAAGGAACACTTGGGGCATTTAGTGCATCTTATGAAGATTGACCCTAGAAGGGATGTGGTCGAGGCATTGATTCCTTTTTGGGATCCCAAAAATGATGTATTTTGTTTTTCTGCTGTGAGATGACACCAACTTTGGAAGAAATTTCCGGCTTCATGGGGAAGGAGTCTACTGTTCGAGGTGCTGATCTACGCAATAAAATACCCACAATTCCGAAACATGTTGATGCAAAAAAATTCTTGGAACTGCTCAAGATTATTCAAATAGAGAAAGAGAGTTTGAAAAATGGGTAGGTCTCATTGGACTTTAAATACCAGAGATACGGCCAAAGGGATGGATTCAAGAACTATCGAAACCAGTTGAGTAATCAAAGGGGTGAAGAGGCTTGGAAGGTAAATTTATGCTTTGCTTTTATGGTCTCATTTTTGGGGCTCATTGTTTTCCCCTAAAGGGACAAGCATAGTGACATTCGTCTGGCTGGTGTGGTAAAGGCGTTGACCACTACGGAAAGTCTAACTATTATTCCTATGATCCTGGCAGATATGTTTCGTGCATTGACTAAATGTTTATGTGGGGAAATGTACTTTGAAGGCTATAAGTTTTGCTCCAAATATGGTTTTTGGAACACCTTTATCACCATGATCATGCGCCTAGGTTTACTGTAGATTGGTACAACTACGTTTCCTTTCATATGGAAAGGGAACCCAAAATCAATTTTCCAAAAGAAATCATAGCGTGTGAAGAAAAACATTCAGTGATCACATCTGATTAAATATTGTGGAATTATTACTGGTTCCCACCTAAGGATATCATTTGCATGTCTAGTGGTATCTCATTTCTTGTGTTAATTGTTCTTAGAGATGTTCAACCATATGCCCAACTTCGGGTTATTCGTCAACTAGGCAGAGTTCAAGAAATCCCACCCAATGATGATATGAGTAGGTTTGCATATGACACTCCACCAGGTTTTGCTTTTAATAGAAAAAAGATTATGAAGATTTGGTACGGGAGTATTAGTTTTGAGCTAAGTGAAATGGTTTTGGAGAAAGATAAAGGAAAGGTGGTTCCTGGGTACCTATCGTGATTTCGCGATCCAATGACATTTGGTGAAAATCCCGAAGGATCCTGAAGAAAACGAAGAGATCAACATATTATAAGAAAATTGAAAAAAGAGTTGGAGAAGTCCAAAGCAACCATTGCACGACATGAAGTACAGGTCCAAAGTGGAAAAAATCATGAGTTAGACTTGCAAGATATAGAAGGAGAATTGAAGCCTGAATAGGGAAGATTATCCCGGTTGGAGGAACAATTTCATCGTAGAATCCACTTGGCACGACCGATAAAAAAAGGAGCAGAGTTTTGAGATCTCTCGATTGAAGAGGGACTTAGTTGCATCCGAAGAGGTCGTGCATTATAAAAAGGGAGAACTTAAGCGGCATAAGGAAAAATTCGAGAAAGAAAGATCGTGTTGGATGCATTAGTTAGAAGAATGTAAGAGAAAAATCATTCATTATGTTGATATTGAAGAGGGGCAAAGACAACTGATCATCCAGAGAGCAACACTTCGCCATCAACTTGAAGCGGCCAAAGGGCGAGAGGCCCTCTTGAGGAATAATCTTGGTGATCATCAGGCTTTGTTAAATTACTGTCATCAAAACATTGGGACGGATAGACTTCAAGTTCATCAACTGGCAGAGCAAACCTCATATGTTATTAAAAATCAGCGTCGTATGAATGATAAAGATGTGGTTTAGCAAGCACGGACCATTGTTCCCCATCTACCGAAGGTGTTGCTGAATTTGTATGGGACCTTTGGAGGAAAAAGAAAGCCCCAAGAAAGTGATGAAGATTAAAGAGAAGTTTTAGTGTTTTTTTTTGTTCGTTTCATTTTGTTTGTTGAAAGATTTGGTTTTCAGTTTAAAATTTGGTATTTAAGGATATTATGTTGATCCAGGTTGTGTTTAAACCTTTTGAATTTTATTGTTTTCTTGAAGTTTTGGCGAATGAATTCCAAATTAATCTTTTTGAGTTGTCTAAATCTTTGAACTACGTAATGATCTGATTCATATAGCAACATTATACATAGGCAACCTCCAAAGTGTCCGATCAGAATTTTTTTTTCAAAACTTTTTCTTTTTCCAAAAAAAAAGACAATAAGCAAAGGAAAGATGGTATGAAACAATGGCCTTCTAAACCCATGTTACTATTTGATTAATAAGTGTTTGGTTGATTTATAAAGTTGTCTAACCCCTAACAAGTTTGTGCATTTCACATCAACTCTATTTAGCTTTTGGTGGTTGGTTTGTGGTAAACTGGCAGAGCACTCGTACTTTAATAAGTCTAAGGTAAGAGCCTCAATGACAACCAATACTGAAACTATGGTGAATTCAGAGGATACTCAAATTGTTTCAACAACAAGAGAGACAGTCACTTTTAAAGAATATCATACGTTAAGACATATAATGGAACAATTGTGGCAAAACTGGGCCAATGGACAAGAACCACTAACGTCTATTCCTCGATTTCCTGAGATCACTAGTATCCGATCTTCATCTTCTCAGGTCCCAATATCAGAACTTTTTTTCCCTCCAAGGTATGGTCCATTTGATAATTGTGAGGCCCGTCCATCAACAACGCGTCCTCAAGGTATGCCATTCAGGAATACTCCTACTGTCACAACAGTTGAACCGATCTATACACTCCCACAACCGACTGTGACACAAAGAGCAGCTCAAGAGGGACAGTTCACCGCTCATCCGCATCTGTACTATACTCCTGGGATAGAATTTGAGGGTCCTAACTCTATTTAATTCGACTTCCCCATTGATGTTGAGAGGCCCACTCCAGGCTCAGAGCAATAAGAAATGTTGGAAAAAAAATGAAAAGCATCGAGCAACACATGAAGAACATGCAAGGGTTAAGACAGAACAAAAGTGGTGAATTCAAAGACGTGTGTAGGTTCCCAAATTTCCACCTGCCACCTGGGTTCAAAACCCTTAAGTTTTATAAGTATTATGGACACGATAATCCCATAGCCCACCTTAAGAGATACTGTAATCAACTTCGGGGTGCAGGGGGTAAAGAAGAATTGCTTATGGCTTATTTTGGTGAGATCCAGACTAGTGTTGCCTCAGAATGGTTTATAGACCAAGATATTTCCCACTGGCACATATAGGATGATATGGCTCATGATTTTGTTAGACAATATCTGTACAATGTCGACATTATTCCAGATCATAATACACTCTCCAATCCAAGAAAAAAAACCAAGTGAAAGCTTAAGAGAATATGCTATCCAATGGAGGGAACAAGTAGACCGAGTCAATCCCCCATTAAATGAGCAAGAATTGGTTGATATATTCATAGAGGCTCAAGATCCTGACTACTTCCACTACCTCACAGCCCCATTGGGAAGACCGTTTCACACAGCAATGAAAATTGGGGAAATGGTCGAAAGTGGTCTCGAAACAAGAAGGATCGTAATCCAGGCATCAATCTAAGCTACCACACAGTCCACTCAAGGTGGTTCAACAAGTTTTGGAAATCATAAAAAGAAAGAGGAAGTTATTTCACTGGCATAGGAGTCAAGGGAAGCTCAGAAAAAGACTAATTGTCCTTACGCATCAGTTCAGGGACAACATAGCTATCCTCAACATTATTACCCTTATGCACCTCAATATCCAGTATCTCCATCTCCGTAAACGGTCTTAAATGCTCAGTCATATGTGCATTCTCCCAATCGCCCATATTTTCGGGCCCCATCTCAAGAAAACTTTCACCTGCAACGGCCACCCTATCAGGTCCCTTACAACTCTCCTGTTATGTATAATTATGCTCAAAATTATCCACTAGGAGAGTCGTACTCCAATTTTTTCAAAAGTTAAGAATGATAGGAGCGATTGAATGTTTCCCACCATATCGTCTGAATCCAAATTCTCTAGGTTTCAAAGAAAATGAATGATGTGAATACCATTCAAGAGCCCCAGGACACAGCACTGATAATGTTTGGACCTTGAGCAGAGCAATAGAGAAGCTGATCGAGCATGGAGTTATTGTTGGGACAGATGATCAAAACACTCCCAATGACCAATAACCCACTTCTAGCTGAAAACAACTTAGTGGTATGGTTTGTGATGACCAAGAGTACAAACTCCTCAACAAAGTGGGAAAGTTGTTTAGGAAGATCAGAGAAGAAGACAAGTCAATCAAGAGTTTAGAAGCAGTTGCATCTCAGAGTGTGGAAGGTGTCAATCTTGATACCAAAGTCTTGTGCGTCCCGGGGTTTTCAAAGGGGATTGAAGTTCGAGAAGCTATGCCAAAGTTGTATGCATCAAAAGGCTTCTCGGTAACACAACATGACCAATGTTGCTTGACCTAGTTGAAACAAACTCTTTTTGTTAAACCCGTTCAACAGCTTCCAGTAATTGATTCAAAGGTTGTTCCTTAGAACTATAAAAAAACCGCAGTGGTTTATCGGGTAAAGGAGATTGTCGAAGAAGTTAATGAAGCGGGGGGTATGACATGTTCTGGAAGATGTTATTCTCCAGAAGAATTAAGAAAAGGGAAGATGATTGAAAATATCGAAGTACCACTAAAGAA
Source organism: Solanum chilense (assembly GCA_032847665.1). Taxonomy (NCBI): domain Eukaryota; kingdom Viridiplantae; phylum Streptophyta; class Magnoliopsida; order Solanales; family Solanaceae; genus Solanum; species Solanum chilense. The sequence goes on from CM064966.1 coordinate 26,631,329, forward strand.
AGCAGTTACTGAGGAAGAAAATGTAGAATTTCTAAAAAATCTTAAGGTTACGGATTACTCTGTCGTGGAACAATTGAAGAAGACGCCTGCACAAATTTCACTATCGTCTCTACTTTAACACTCAGAAGAACATCGTCTTGTGTTGAATAAGGTTTTGAATAAGCACATGTGCCAAAAGAGATCACAGTAAATCAGTTGGAGAATATGACCAAGCGCGTCTTCGATTCAAATGCCATCACTTTGACTAATGATGAGTTACCCAAGGATGGAGATAGACACAAAAATGCTTTGCATCTTACAGTGACATGTGAATTTTACTATGTAAAGATAGTCAAGATAGATGGAGGGTCAGGGGTAGACATATGTCCTCTTTCTATGCTGCAAAGCTTGAAAAGAGTTCTCCCCAATAATGTATTTGTTTGAGCTTATGACGGCTCAAGGAGGGATACCATTGGTGACATCAAGTTAAACATGAAAATTGGGCCAATAGTCTTTATGATTGTGTTCCAAGTAATGGATATGGAAACATCTTTTAATATTCTACTAGGGAGGCCATGGATCCACATGGCTCGAGCCGTCCCATAAAGTTGTCAAGTTTGAATACAACATTGAGGAAATCACTGTTCATGGGAAAGCTCATTCACCTATTTACAAAGATCTATCCGTCTCATGCATTGAGGAAAAGGAAGGATGTGATTCTGCTGTTTACCAGTCTTTTGAGGTTGTATCAGTCGATCGCTTTAAAGAAACAGAATCTATCATCCAATCATGTATCTCTTCTTTCGCTTCAATGGTAGCAACGACGATGCTCAAATATGGTTATCAACCCGGTAATGTTTGGGAGTATATTTGCAGGGAATCGTGGATCCCATTACTCTCTTAGGAAACCAAGGCACCTCTGTCCTCGAATACAAACAAAGCAAGAGAAATGGAGATAAAGCTACGAACCACAAAAGGATTGATTTGTCGTTGCCACAACCGATTCCCCATATTTCTCATTCTTTTATCAAACCTCAGGGTCCAAAATTGAAAGATTCATTCACTCTTGAAGAAATTCAAGAAGTTATTGAGGATCTTAGTAAGTTGTTTTGTGAAATAAATATGGTCCAAGTTTGTGAAGGTACATGTCATGCCAATATGCAGCTCGTGGGCTCAGGTGTTGAGTTAAGCAATTGGGAAGCCACTTCTTTCCGCATAAGGAAGGAGTCGTGGTAGTTTGTTTTGCTACTCTTTTGTATTTTGTTATTCTCGGGGTTGTGGCTTGAATTGTTCAAAGTATTTTGTTATTTTCAACCTTTATTTCCCTTTTTGTTGTCAATGAAATGAAATTTCAGTTTCATAGTAAAATTTTGTCTTTTTTCCTCCCTTAATTCTTATTCTCTATTTTTCAGTTCTGTAAATTTCGGCTTTCATAACATGACATGCATGCGGAATTCACTCCCTGATTTCAAGGAGTTGTTTATTATTGAATCACCAAGTCAAGTGGTGGAATATGATGACGAAGAGGCTTTTAGGGAAATTAATAGGAAACTGGAACAGTTTGAGCACACACCAAAGTCTAATCTTAGTGAAACTGAAACAATCAATTTGGGAAGTTCTTGGGATGTTAAGGAAAGAAAAATGAGTTTACATATCAATCAGAAAATTAGAGAGGCAGTAAAACAACTTTTGTTTGAATACACAGATGTATTTTCTTGGTCTTATGATGACATGCTAGGTTTGGGTGTTGATTTAGTGGTTCATAAGTTGCCCATTTATCTTGATTTTCCACCTGTCCACCAGAAAAGAAGGAAATTCAAACCAGACGTGAGTGAAAAAATCAAGGAAGAAATAATGAAACAACTGAATTCAAAGGTGATCCAAGTTATTTGTTACATTACTTGGTTTGCAAATGTTGTTCCTGTGCCGAAAAAAATTGGAAAGACAAGAGTTTGTGTTGACTATCAGGATTTGAACAAGGCTAGTCCAAAAGACAACTTCCATTGCCAAATATCCACATCCTAGTTGATAATTGTGCAAAACACGAGATGAAATCTTTTGTGGACCATTATGCGGAGTATCATAAAATCTTTATGGATGAAGAGGACGCTCATAAAACTACTTTCACCACTCCATGGGGAACTTATTCCTACAGGAGCATGCCATTTGGTCTTAAAAATACTGGGGCAACTTACATGAGGGCTATGACCACCATAATCCATGATATGATGCATAAATAAAAATAAGTATACGTCGATGATGTAATCATCAAGTCTAAAACGTAAGTTTATCATGTGCAAGATATGGGTTTTATTGTCAGTAGAAGGGGAATCGAATTGCATCCCTCCAAAATAAAAGCCATTTGAGATTTGCCATCCCCAAAAAATAAGACCGAAGTCATGAGTCTTCTTAGGAGGTTGAACTACATCATCAGGTTTATTTCTTAATTCACAACCACATATGAGCCCATTTTCAAACTTCTGAAGAAAGATGTGGTCAGATGGACAGAAGATTGTCAACAAACTTTTGAAAAAATTAAGGAGTATGTGTCCAACCCTCCCGTGTTGGTAACGCCTGAACCTAACATTCCTCTCTTTCTATATCTTTCAGTAATAGATAATTCCTTTAGGTGTATTCTCGGTCAACATGATGCTACAGGAAGGAAGGAGCAGACTATCTACTATTTGAGTAAGAAATTTACTAGTTATGAGGTCAAGTAAATCCTTTTGGAAAGGACGTGTTGCGCCCTAACTTGGGTATTTCAAAAGTTAAGGCATTGCTTATTGTCCAACACAACTTACCTCACATCAAGGATGGATCCTTTAAAGTACATATTTAAGAAGCGAATGCCAACAGGCAGACTCGCAAAATGGCAAATTTTGCTCACTGAATTTGAGATTATATATGTCATTCTACTTGCAATTAAAGCCCAAGCTTTAGCAGAGAACCTAGCCGATGGTGATTACTAACCATTGGATACATATTTTACTGATGAATAGATTAACTCAATTGAGGAAGTAGGTTCACCTGGAAATCAAGCTTGGAGATTGTACTTTGATGGAGCAACCAACACAAAAGGCACAGGGATTTGGGAAATTTTAATATCGCCCACAAGGCAACATTACCCTGCAAAAGCTCGAAAATGCCCCTCCTAGATTGACTATAATTAGAAGAACACTTGACTTAACCGAAATCTGGAAATTGCTTAGTGGTTTCAGTTTTGATCAATAGGGTAATTACTAAAGTACCCCTAAGTTGTTAGGACCATAACTAACCCTTTGGACCATCCTAGGTTAGGTACTAGGATGTTTCTTAGTTAGTTACTTTTCTAGTGTAAGGATTTTGGTTTACCCATTTAAATTAATTAATTAAGTTGTTAATTTAATTATTTAAGTAACCTATGGTAAATAAGAAAGTACCTCTAAGTCGTTAGGGACATAACTAACATTTTTTGCCTATTTTAGGTTAAGTACTAGGATGTTTCTTGAGTTAGTTACCAGGTTAGTGTCACCCAGTTAGCTCTTATGTTGTCGGGTGCACTAGTTAGTTAATATTGGTTAGTCGTAGGTTATTTATCTAGTTAGGTCAGTTAAGTAGATCCTAGAGGTTGTTAGGAAGCTCATCCCCACATGGCTTGACTCTGACATGTGCGCCTACTTCCAACTACCCTAACCACCCTAACGGAATTCTTGCACATGTGCTTGCACATGTGTTGCTGCTCATTTCTTGTTGTTGTCCCAAGGATCCTCACTATATCCTGAGGGATTGCTTATCCTACATGATCATTTTATTTAATTATGTGCCATGGTACCTAGGCTTGACACTTGGATGCCTAGTACCTAATGTATGTAAGAGATGAACTCAAAAATTTTAGCTTAGGGTCTTCATTGCAGGTACAATTCCTAAACAAACATAGATTATATTTTAAATACTTGTGTATCTATAGAAATTGGCTAACACCCTTAAGACAATATTCTATTATATTCCCAAAATTTCACAATATTGGGAATTAGGATGCCTATGTACCTCACTACGCATTCTTAAAACTTAAAAAGATCTTTACTAGACATGTACATTTTTCTGGAATGTTATAGCCTAGACCCACATCTTCAACTGATATTAGGAGTATCTTTGGTTTGGGTGGCTACTGTAGAAGATACGTTCAGGGGTTTTCGTCCATTTTGTCTCCTTTTATGAAATTGACTCAGAAGGCAGTTAAGTTTCAATAGTGTGAAGCTTGTGAGAAAATCTTTCAAGAATTGAAAAAGACGTTGACTACTGCCCTAGTTTTGACCATACTGGAGGGTACTCAAGGTTTTGTGGTGTACTGTGCAAGAGTTGGTTTGGATTGTGTACTAATTAAGAATGGAAAAGTTATAGATTATTCCTCCAGAGAGTTGCATCTTCACAAGAAGAATTACCCAACCCACGACTTACTCAAAGAAAAAATCAAATTTGCATTGAACTATAGAACCTCATGCACATCACTACAACTATGTATTAACGGGTGATCCCTACGGTCTCTCAACAATCTCATAAAGGCAGTTGATGATGAACTGATTGAAGAGATGGAGGATACCCAGAAGAGGACCTAGAAGAATACTTAGAGCATGACCCTAAATTTTATGACCCTAGATATGGAGGAGTGATGCATATAGAGTCTGAACCTCTTCTAACAGTAGAAGATACTCACTCGGAATGGAAATTCAAAAGTCCTCAAAGTATTAGTCGGACCTTACTATAACTTCGGAGATGATGACGTTGATTTCCCAACCTTGCCGTAGATCATCTTTCTTCTTCGAATACCCTCATAAGTTTCTCCAAGTTTCGTGTGGCCTATCACACTTGTACTTCCATTTCTTAGGCATCGGATCTTTGTAATAGCAAGACTACCTTATTCAATGAAGTTATGTTTGCTCCAAATCTAACAGGAGTTTAAAAGGATAATTTATCATCAAAACTAATTTCAATGTAGTCCTACATCAAGCAAAAAAGAGGTTCTACATTAGGATGTATTTTGAATATCCCGAGTGGCCCTATATATGTGCAAGATATGCTTGTTTGTTATATTTTTCAATATTTCCCAAGCAAACATAGTTTCCCTCTTTTGTTTTTCTCTCTATTTGTCCCCAAAAGAATGTATATTTGTGTTGACTTGCAAACTACCTGACTCACGATACATACTTTGATCAAAAGGAAAAATGACTGAAAAAGATGAGGTCCACGTTGTCGCAATTATAATAGTTCCAATTAAGAACCATGAAAGTTCTCAAAGTGTAACTAAAATCCAAAATGAGGAAAAAATGGTTCACGTGGAAGAAGAACTCGACATCTTAAGGGAAGAATTACATCAAATTTGAGACTTGACCAAACTATCGTCTATCGACGACCACTTCCCATACTTTCAAGACACCGATCTACTTCCCAAAGGTTGACTTGCCTTCATCTAACTTACCAAATCAGCCAAAACTGACTCAACACGCTCCTGCTCACAGTCGAGCTCCACCATCTTCTTTGACCGCGGTCTGGACCATTCCCGTACTTTCCAATTGCGACTCTAGAAGACCCAAAATGCAACAGATATTTGGGGAGCATGTTACCGCTCCTTGTGAGCAACATGTACCACCCTTATATGTCGCAGAGGGACTACCTTCATTATGCCATTTATGTTTTAATATCGCATATGAGGTTGATCAATATGTAGAAATGGAAAAATATGTTAGTTTGAAAGAACACTCATCGATAAATGCCCAGCTTCAGGATTTAAGAAAGGCATTGAAAAGCTTGCAAGTTACTAAAGAAATGAAGAGTCTGGATCATAATGACTTGTACATCCATACAGACATTGACATGCAAGTAGGGTACAAACCACCCATGTTTGACATGTTCGATGGAAAAAGTGACCCTCTTGCACATTTAAGGACGTATTGTGAAAAGTTAGTTGGTGTATGCAGAAATGAGAAGTTCAGGATAAAGTTGTTCATCCAAATTCTATATAAATAAGAATTGACTTGGTATACCCTCTAAGACCTTCGCAAGTGGCATGACTGCCAAGAAATGTTTAGGACTTCAGGATTCATTTCAGATTAAATACTGAAATCATTGTTCACAGATTCTCATTAACTCTCACAAAAAAAAAAACAATTTGAGAATTTCAAGTAATATGCGCGATGCTGGAGGACTTAGGCTGCGATGAGAGTGAGCTCTCAAAGCACTTTATTCGGGCTCAATAAGATATCTACTTTGACAATATGATATCAATGATGGGCCATAAGTTAGTAGAATTGGTCAAAAAGGGAGATTTCATAGAGGAGGGTGTTAAATAATGGAAGCTTTAGTCTATGATCGCAATGCAAGCTGCAAGTAGAGCCGTATAATTGGCCTCCATTAGCGGCATCAAGAAGAAAAGGGACGATATTTGAGATTTCACCTACCTTCTAGGAGGACCATCCTATCGATATCCCTACAATCCCCAAATTGTTGCACATACTTCTTACGCCCCACACCTTGTATATAATACCCAACCACACTATTATCCACCCCGAGCAACAGTATATCTAAATCCTGCAAGACCATAGGTTTATGTCTAAGCACCAATCCACAAAATTATACCATCATATATACCTAGATCACATGCAACGAAACTAAAAATGTTCAAATTTACACGCTGATTGCCGAACGCTACGTCCGTTCGTTTGACAGGTTGAGGACACCAGTAGTGCTGCAACCAGTAGAAGGAAAGCACCTCGATCCTATCCCTCATAATTTTGATGGAAACAAGCTATGCACTTACCACTCGGGAGTCCAAGGGCATGAAACGGAAGATTGTTATGGTTTGAAGAACCAGATCAAGTCTTTGATAAGAAGATGATTCATAAAATGCACTCCAGTACCGTAGAATGTGAACAACAATCCCTTACCAAACCACGAGAATCGGGAAGACAATATGGTTATTGTGGATGACGAATATGCCCCCCCGACTATCCAAACATAGTTGAGGAAGACACCATAATATCTTTGGCGCAGACTGTTATCACAGTTCAACTAAGGGAACTTATGATAGTCGAAACATATCTATTGAGAGTTTTAGTGACTACTCTAATTGCTAAAAATACTGAGTATGACATCAAAGAAGTCCATTGGGACTATCGAAGAGATGTCAAGGGCAAGATTATCGACATTGACGTGTCTCAAGAAATTACTAGGTCGGGGAGGTGTTATTCCCCCATAGGATCTAAATCAAAGAGTTATTGGAAAATTATATAATTTAAATAAGAATGTGGCTAATGCTGAAGCCGCATAGCTTTGGAAAAATATGCAGCCTAAAGACTATTCAGCCGAAGAGCACCTGAAGAAGACGCCATCCCACATATCTATTTTGTCTCTACTGATGAGTTCTGAAGCTTATACAATTTTTTTGATGGAAGTGTTAGAAGGAGTGAACATTTTAAAAGAGAACACAAGTGAAACCTTAGATGTAATGATTGGAACAATAGTGGAAGCTAGCAACATCTTTTTCCACAATGATGAGTTTCCCATAGAAAGGACTTGTCACAACAAAGCACTTCACATCATTGTCAAATTTTGTAATAAGATTGTGACTCGAGTTTTAATTGATAGTGGTTTTGGATGCAATATCTGTCCTTTCACCACTGTAATGGATTTAGGTGTTAAAATGAGAGAGATAAAGGAAAAATGTATGAAAGTTAAAGATTTTAATTGAGTGCACAGAAGTATCATTGGAGAGATCTATCTCACATTGCAAGTAGAATTGACCAAATTCCAATTCTACTTCAAGTAGTGGATGTATCATCCAACTAAAACCTGTTGTTCGGAACACCATGGGTTAACATGGCAAGAGTTGTTCCTTTCATGCTTTTGTTCCTTCCATGCTTTATATGTGTGTAAAATTTAAATTGGGTCACACAGAAATACCATCCATGGAGAGATAAGTCACTCCATTCATTATGTTAATTCAAAACCAATCGCTAATGAGTTTGACATACACACTTTTCACACTTAGGAGATTATGTAAGTCGTAAGGATCAAAGAAGAAGTAGGTTCAACCGATGCAAAAATGGTTGCGTCAGATATGTTAAAGTATGGTTATCAGCCTATGAGCGGACTTGGACCCCAGTCCAATAGGATAGCGGAGTCGATATAGTTGAAGCATAGAAAAGGACCCAATGAACTCGAATATGAGCCTGCCTCGGGAAGGGACCATCATAGATCAATCCAGACAATCATTATATCATACAAACTTTGATTCCATACCAAGAAACTTCTGATGACATTTTTGAAGGAATAAGCAAGTTTTTTAGGTCATGGTTGGAGAAGAGGAAGCGATCTGTCTTAGCAAATTGAGCATTCGTGATGCCAAACATGGAGAAATCTTGTAGAACTTGACCATCGACATGTCATTGTTTCAAACAAAGTCCCGGTATTTTAGAAAAGTAGTTTTAATTTAAAAAAATGCATGATCAAAATTAGGATTGAATCATGCCTAACCTTTTGTGGCTTGCTTCTTCTAAAAGCTCAAAATCTTTTTAAATAAAAGTTCTTTGTATTCATTAAAATATTTACGTTATTTTAAATTTCTATTTATGTTTGCTTACTTTTGCACTTTTCTGAACTTATATTAATAAAAGTCCTTGTTCAACGGTTATGACACGTAATGAATCCACCGATCAAGTTGAAAATGATAAGAAGAATCACAAAGAATATGATGAGAAAATGATGCCTTAAAATAAATCACATGAGATTGAGAAAGTTGAAAGTCAAATAAAACCCAATATGGATGAAACAGACGCTATTAACTTAGGAGATGAGGAAACAGTAAATGAAATATGAGTCAACATATATTTGGAGGCTAAAAGAAAGAAAGAGTTAATAGAGTTGCTTAAGCAGTATGTTGACGTATTTGCTTGGTCTTCTGACGACATATAACGATGAAGAACTGATATTATCTCACACAAATTATCAACTTTCCCTAGTTGTCTTCTCATTAAGCAAAAGAAAAGAAAATTCAAGCCGAACAAAGGGTGGATGAACTCAAAATGAAGATCATGGAGGAAGCTCATAGCTCCAGATATTCTATCCATCCGAGTTCCACAAAGATATTCAAAATTTGAGAGAAATCTATTGGTTTTCAGTTTTTGTCAAGCTTATGTATTGTTTTAAAATCCCCTTGCAAACTTTTACATTTCACATATTGATGTCATTTGTCTTGTAGTTTATTATGACAAAGACATAGGTAACCAGGATTAGGATCTCGCGCGTCATTGATCAAGTTGAGTACTCGAAGTCTTGTGGTGAGCCTCCTTGCTTCCGGAGGATCCTGTTTATTTCTTCTAGTATAATTACTTATTCATTAGGATGTTTTGGGTCTTGTCTCGACATAAATTTCAATTTTAGAGGCTTCATAGACAATGAGATGCTAGATCCTTAGTATTTTCATTTATTTATCTTATGTTGACACTTGAGTTTGCCTTATTACCTAGCTGAATGTTTTCTTTATAATATTTTATGTTTTACATGAGTTTATCCTATTATGTTAAATCTTCCACTGAGTAAGTAAGCAAGGTAGAGGGTTCACTCGTCCTAGCAATGGTTCTCGATTGTCAGTCCGACCAAGGGTTTTGGCTCATGGCGCGACACAAGAAATAATTGATGCCTTTTTCTTATAACTTAACTACTTAGAGTTTTAAAATAATTTCTTATCTTCTACTCAACTTTACCATGCATGACTGACGTTAAAGATTGAGTGTTTACCTATATTGTTTTGTTAGAGTTGATCTAGAATATTTGTTATTTTTCGAATAATTCGTTGTTATTTTAGTGGCTCCAATATATTAGCAATACAACTATTTATTTGGTTGTATCATATCAAAGGATTTGTCAATTTTTAATGAACTTTTAAAAAGCTTTTTCTTCGATTAAAAGATAAATATTGATATAAAGTAAATGAGTGCATAACATTACTCTATATTAATAATTAGGACAAATAAATTTTACTGCCAACTATTAGATATGGCTCTATGCGTCAAAGTCAGTCATAAGTTTCTTAATGTGGTCCGAGTAATATATGTGGTTATGGTGTTGCTAATTTAGTTGGTGCTAGCAAGAAAAAAATGACAATTTATGTGGCATTGTGTTACTCTAACCAATTTAAGGACACAGTTCCAAATCAAAGTGAGAAGTATCAAGTCCTTATCATTACGATAGACTTGAAGAGCAAAAGGTTTTCAACTAGAATTGGCATATTTTCTATTGTCATTAATTTCTACTCCTATTTGATGATTTATGTGTAACAAAGTCTTCAATATTCCTTACAGAATCATTATTGCTTGTGTCATAGACAAAGAGAAACATTTATTTAACGGCATCCTCGTTTACTCTTTGGTTTAAATCCTTTTTTTGCAAGGACTATGGAATATTCGTGAATGATGAATATGCCATTGTATATTTCATGGAACAAGCACTCAATTTTGTGAATAAAAGAAAGGTTACATTTATGTCAACTTATGATATTAATAATAAAAGGTATACCTTTTTCATTTGAAACTTTACTCTTTACTTAATCCCTCATAACTTCTCGGAGGAACGGTTTGAAAGTTATTGTGAGCTCATAGATAATCTTTTAATATTTGAATAGGTGTGCATGTTTTCAAAAGAGTTGTACAATAAGGTGATAAATATTTACAATTTGATTGAACAGATATTATGGACAACCCTCGGGTTCTTATTTTAAGTACTTTTTGTTTAGGTTATCCTACTTCTCAAAGACCATCCAGATTTGCTAGAGAGTTCAAAAATATTTTCTACGACAATTTTGTTACTACTTCTAAATTTTCTTATTTAAACTACACTAAAATATTGATGAAATTACGTATAGTATTGTTATCTTTCTCCTTGATTCAACTATGCATAACATTGTGGATTTAATTTAAAAGTTATTTGATATTGTTCGATTCAAAAATCAGATTGTTGTACATGAACGTTTATCCTTTGTTTCATCTAGCCCTACATTGTTAATTTGATACTTACATTTGATCATATGTGAGGTATCTTTTTTTTTATTTTAACATTTTTAATTACTGCAATATTAGAGATAAAGATAATATAATGTTTGGATTAATTATGCAGGTGTTAAGGTTGTAGATTTGTATGATAGTTTAACTATAGTGATAAAATTAGCCTATTTAAATATAACTAGTAAAATCCGTCCTAGTTTAGTATAAGTCATCGATTTATCAGATAAATCCATTCAATCCAAGCCGGAAAAAAAGGAACACCAATATCTTAACCAAATTGACCCATGGTTGTTATCTTATCAAAATGTCTTAACGAATAGTTTTTCTTATTAGATATATTATATATTTGTTAAATAAGGAAAAAAATGTACTTTTAATTGTTACCAATTATAATTTAGTAAGAGGTAGATGGCTGGGAACATGAACCACATTTTATCCAAATAAATTGTTACCGAAATAGCATTTGAGTGAGTCAGTAAGTTATATATGCATAAACTCAAATTAAAATACATTTATCATAACCAACCCATTTTGTAGATTCACGAACCTCACTAATATTGAGGGGGGTTGCAATTTAGATCACATAAAATTTAGTTAGAAGAAAAGTGATCAAACAACCCTCTTTCCATTAAAATTGATTTAAATGACGGTAAATGTGCCCCTTAGACAATGTATTTCATAATATTTTGTGAAATCATTTAAATGACCCGCACAAACTCATCTAAGTCAGCATTAATTTAGTAATGTAATTCCTTTTTAAAAAAATTGAAGTATAATTGTAAACATTAAATATTCCACAGTCTTCACTTTTGTGAGGAAATAATTGACCAAACTATTATTTCAAAGATACAAGGGCAATTGCATTAAATACAAATTATTTAATAGATAGAAAATTATACTAAAAATTTAATCGTGTGTTCTGCGATTTTCATAATCTTCTTTTATTATAATCTAGATTGATATTGAAAAATCTAGCCTAATTTCAAAACAAGCGGACTTTTTAGGGATGTTTAGCTCATTTTAACATTTTACCTTTTTTTTAACTATTGACCAATTTTTTTGTAGAATATATAGATGTGCATAATTTGATATTAGAAATTCATAAGATATACAATAGCATTAATTTTTTCTAAATTTATTTATTTAGATCACTTCTCTTTCTAAACTTTTGTGTGTTGTTGTGGTTTTTAGTCAAAGAGAAGGAGGGGGGAAAAGGTAGCGAAAACTGAATTGAAAAAAAAATTGTTACATTTTATGATCCATAAAACTGATTAAAATCTATTTTTTGTTTATAGATCTCTTCAAACTTTTCATTTTACTAACTTATCTCAAAAGTTTTGTTTATTTAGAAAATGAAGCATCTCCTGTTTATTTGTTTTTATTACATTCAAACTTATTTTTATTGTTCTATTTTTGCAGCATGAAGAGATCGAGAGATGCATCCCCATTTGGATTTTATCATAGAGATTCGTAAGATCTCTTCATCCTTTGTTTCGTATACCCCTATATTACTAAATGGTTACTTATTTTTTATCGTATGTGAGGTATATACATTTTTAATTAGTTTAATATTAGAGATAAAGATAATACGATGTTTGTATTAATTATGCTGACGTTAAGGGTTATCGATTTATTAGATGGTCTATTAAAATTAGCTTATTTAAACATAACTAGTACAATCCTTCCTAGTTTGGTATAAGTCATCTATTTATCAGCTTTGTCCATTTCAATTTAAGAAGCAAAAAAGGAACACCACTATGTTAGCCAAATTGACCAATGGTTTTTATCTTATCAAACTGTTTTAAAGAATACTTTTTTCGTATTAGGTATGTTATATGTTGGCTTAATAAAGAAAAACATATAATTTTTAGTAGTTATAGAACCTATAAAATAAATAATAAAGTAATTATAATTTAGTAATAGGTGGATGGATGGGTCATGAACTACATTTTAGCCCAATAAATTGTAACCGAAATAGCTTTGGAGTGAGTTAGCCAGTAATCTATGTAGAAAATAATAAAGAAATAAATTTATCATAACCAACCCATTTTGTAGATGTACCGACTTCACTTATATTGAGGGGCGTTATAGTTTAGATCACATAAAATTTAGTTAGAAGAAATGTGATCACATAACCCTCTTCCATTTAAGATGAATTTAAATGACAGTAAATGTATCCTTTAGACAATGTATTCCATAATATTTGGTAAAATCATTTAAATGATTCGCATAAATTCATTTAATTCAGCATTAATTTATTATATACAATATGATGTAATGTAATTCCTCTTTCAAAAAATTGAAGTATAATTGTAAACATTAAATATTCCACATAGTCTTTACTTTTGTGGGGATAAAATTCACCGAACAAGTATTTCAAAAATATAAGGGTAATTGCATTAATTACAAATTAAATAATAAACAAAAAATTATACAGAATAGTCAATAGTTTGTTCTGCGATTCTCATAATCTTCATTTATTATAATCTGGATAGATATTGAAAATTATAGCCTAATTTAAAAATGTTCAGACTTATTACTTATTTTAACCTCATTTTAATATTTTAGATGTGCATAATTTGATATTAGAAATACATAAGATATACAGTAAAAAAAAATATATATATTTTTTCTAAATTTCTTATTTTAGCTCACTTGTTTTTGTTAACTTGTGCATTGTTGTGCTTCTATGTCAAAGAGTAGGAGGTGGAAAAATTTAGAGAACTTAATTGTAAAAGTATTTTTGTTATATTTTACGATCCATACAACTGATTAAAATATATTTTTTGTTTATAGATCTCTTCAAACTTTTCATTTTACTAACTTATCTCAAAAGGTTTGTTTATTTAGAAAATGAAGCATCTCTTGTTATTTTTTTTGTGACATTCAAACTTATTTTTGTTGTTCTATTTTTGCATCATGATCCTTTTGTTCATTTTGTTCTACGTCAATTTTGTAGCTACTAAAATTTTTTAGATGAATTTTTGATAATTTAGTTGTTTTCCTTTACTATGATGTATGGTTTTTGTATGTAAAGTTATGTATACATGTTAGATGTCATCTTTTGAAATTAGTCAACAACACAGAGTAGTTAAAATAATTTTTTTCTTTACACAAAGAAATGTCACGCACAACTAAAGATAGAGATTGAAGGTTTACCATTTGATGTGTTTGTTAGGGTTGATCTAGATTTGATTTTTCTTTTTCAGATAATTCTTTGTGAGGTAAGGTCTCCAACATATGAAATGTATCGCTATATATTTGGTTATATCATTTATTAAAGGATTTGTCAATTCACAAGGAACTATTAAAAGTTTTTTCATTTATTCCAAGATAAGCATTGATATAAAGTTGAAAAAAGTTTAACAGAACTCTATATTCAATATTGGACAAATAAATTGTCACAGTCAATCAGATGTTTCTGAAGGTGGTCTGGGTAATATTAGTGGTGACAGGGTCGTTGACAGAGCTGGTGTTCGTAAGCCAAAAATGACTATTGATGAGGCATTCTCTTATCTAGACCAAGTTAGGACAAGTTTCAAAATCAAAGAGAGAAGTATATCACATTCCTTGTTGTTCTGATGGACTTTATGACGAAAAGGTTTGCTACTACAATTCGACAATTATCAATCTTCACTAATTTCTGTTCTTATTTGATGATATATGTGGAAGTAAGTCTTGTGATTTCTCACAGAATTGATATTGTTGGTGTCATAGAAAAGGCGAAATACTTATTCAAAGGGCATCCTAGTTTGCTCCTTTGTTTAAATCCTTTTTTGCCTAAGGGGCTATGAAATAATCCTGAATGATGAAGATGAGGAAACATATTTGATGCAACAAGTATTCAATTTTATGAATAAAACAGAGGTACATATATGTTACTTTATGATTTTCATAATAATGTCTACATTTTTATTAATTAAAAAACTTTTCTCCTAACTTATGGCTTCATATCTTCTCGCAGGAACGTTTCTAAAATTACAGTGAGGTGAAAGATGTTTTTTCCATGTTTAAGAAGAAGAGAAAAAACGCCAAAGAGGTGCACAATCAGGTGATACTATTTATGATTTTGGTACAAAGATATTTTTTTAAAAACTTCATGCTCTTTTTTATAAGTACTATTTTTTTTTGATGATTAGGTTATCCAACTTCTCAAAGACCATCCGGATTCGCAAGAAGAATTCAAATTTCTTCTTGGACGACTCAGTTATTGCTAATCAGTTGTCTTGTCTAAATGCCGCAAAACAATTGTTCAAGTTAAATATAGTACTTTTATCATGCTTCTTTTTTCAGATATGCATTGCTATGCGGATTTAATTGAAACATATTTCAAATTGTTTGATTGAAAATACTTATTGTCTACATTATTGTTCGGTCTTCTTTTGATCTAGCCCTATATTGTTTACTTGATACTGAATTTTGAACATGTGAGGTATACATTTTTTCTTCATTTTTACATTTTGAATTAGTATATTATTAGATAAACATAATCAAATACCCATATGCGTATTTTATGGGATATGGATCTATAAGATGCCCTAAGTACAGTTACAAAAACCCTATTTAGATATAATTAGTAGAATATGTCCTAGTTTGGTACAATCCATCCGTTTGTCAACTTTGTCCATTTCAAACCAAGCCGTAAAAAGTTATACTAATATCTTACGCAGATTATCCCATTGGTAATCTTATCAAACTATATTAAAGAACAAGATTTCTTTTTTAAATGTTATATATTGGTAGAATAAAGAAAAAATTATAATATTAAAATATACCCAAAATTATTTTTAAAAAAAGAAGTTGAAGCTTTGTAAGAAGTGGGACAAATAGGGACGCGAAGTTATCCTAATAAATTTAATAGACACAAATTTTCAGTGAGTTAGTAAATGATCTATTTGTTAACTTAAATTCAGATAAACTTTGCAAAATTGACCCATTTGGTAGATATACCTAACTAAGTAATCTTGAGGAAAGTTAGAGTTTAGATCAAATTAAATTTTGTTAGAACAAATATGATCATATAACTTTCATTCCATTTGTTACAAATAGAAATGAAGGAATACTTAGCTACTTAACCCTTAGCCAAAGTGTTCTATTTCAGTTGGTAAAAATATTTAAATGAACCTCATCATTAGTATATACAATATAATATGATCTTATTCCTCCTTGCAAAAATTGAAATATAATTTTAAAGATTCAATATCAAACACCGCCTTAGAGTTCTATAAGAAAACAATTGACCGCATAATTGGTTAAAAAATTGTAATCTTCCTCAAGGTCATTTGTTTGTTTTAGATATTTTTTACTGTTTTACCCCTTTCTTACCTTTTGTATGGCGTTTGTGTGGTTTCAGAATAAGTAGCATTCTTCTCAAGGTTATTGATATAATTTAGTTTAACTTTGTCAATCTTTTGTGGCCTAATGCTTAAAGAGTTTAATTTAGTCAAGTTGCGGATATTTTGATGTTAGATCGGAATATCATCAGCTTCATCTGCTAGAAAAGAGTTATTTATGTCAAGTGTGATAATCCATTACGGTTTTGAGGATTCTTTCGGAGTTGGTGCGAGTAGGAGTTTTAGACTTCAAGTTTTCCTTAAAATTGAACATCCACTAAAATAAACTCTATTATAAGGAACAAATAATTTCGTTAAAAGTTATTTATAATTATAGTTCATATATGAGTGCTATCGAGCCTTATGTAGAGTAATTTTACACAAACAAGGAGACCCAAGAAAATCATTTAAGTGGGATAAGAAGTTTGCGTAGGAACAAGCCAAAGGAAAAAGTAAGTTGCTACTCTACTTAGCAAAATGTCGCAGACAGCATAAGCTTACAATTAGGTTGGTAATATTGATCCACAATTTTCTATATTATTTAGAGGATCCATGAGAAATTGTTTATGAAGTAAGTTTGAAGAGATGAATGTATGCCACTAGTTGTTATTTTAGTGGCATTGAGTTGTGTTGATGTGATATATGCTTTTTTTAGTAGCAATGACTATGCCCCTAGTACTTGTACATTACTAGCAATTAGTTGAGCTGATGTACTATTTATTTGTTTTCTTGTTTATTAACGTTTGATAATACAGATCCACAACCTTCCATCATTTTACAGGATCTGTGAGAAATATTTTAGGAAGGAAGATTGAAAAGATGAATGTATGCTCGGAGTGTTGTCTAGAAAATTCTTTGGTTTTATTTTTGAGGTTTCTTGAATATATTTGTGGCTTTCAGCATTTTCCTTATTATTTCATTGAAAGTGTTGAGTTTGGTCAAAATTTTGATGAGACAACTTTTTTTGGTTGTTTCATTGACTCTCACATATCGATTCTAGTCTAGTGTCATACTTAGTTTGCATAAATAGGATTCTGGATGACTTCCGGACCCCAACAGAGGATTTTGTTCTTTAGTAATTTACTGATGGTGCAGAATCCTTCCTTTTTCATGATCGTGGGGAGTTTAATCCGTTTTCCTTCGTCTATGGGGTCTTTCGTGCTTTCACGAATAGTCAACTTTGCTGACCTTTGCGATCGCGAGGAGGTATCCATGATCGTGAAAGCAATTCAATTCTTGCCAATGTCTTTTTAAAAGAGAGGACAACAACCAAAACCCCATTGAAAATATAATTCTTAGGTGAATTTTTGGAGCATTTCTTGTCAGATTTTGGTGATTTTTGTTTGAGTGTGTTCGGAATGTTCCGATTGAGTGTGTCTCGTTCCAGGATGGTTGAATCTTCTGTTTCTGTCGTATTTTCTATAATTTCATATTTATTTCCCTATTTTTAACCCTTGATCTAAATTAAATAATGTTCTTGGTTTATCTTTATCTGAAATTAGTTTGTACTCATGTTTGGGTTCCAAGTTCCTTGAGTTGCTTGAAACCATGTATTATACTCGATTTCATGACTCCATGCACGATACTACTTTTGTTTGTTGGGGGTTTCATGATTATTCGAGTACCTTTATTTATAATTTCTTTGTAATGATTATTTTTGTGTTCCGTTGGTGTTTTTGATAGAGTGACATTGCTACGAGGCCCTTTGGAAGGGCAGAACTCTTGAGTTATCTTTTTGTGAGCATGTATTCAGCCTTGTATTGACCCTAAGAATTAATTAGGATTAACTAGAGCTTCACATGTGTTTTATGAGTTGGTAAATTGTTAAAACTATAAGAAATAGCTTATAAAGTTTTGTTTAAAGAGTTTTGAGGTCGAACGCAAAGGAACGATCAAGATATTCGGAAACTAGTATTTTGGTGTTAGTGTGTTCTAGTGCGTTGTCATTTGATTGGGGTTAAACGTTGGGGTACGACCTCCTCAAGGATTACCCTAAGGGTTCTTGATGAGGACCCTAGGTTTAGGCCCCAAGCTGCCAAAAGTTCACGAGTTACGGCCTATACTTACGTCCCTTAAATCGAGTGATACCCCGTAACTGAAAGTCATATAATACATAGACTATGAAAGCTTGTCCACCTTGAGGAGGATTTGAACAAAACCACGAGCCAGCCAAATGTCCTGTAACCCCACATATTGTCGGTAGGTGGGGCTGGTAGGTCATAAGTGGTTTGCTATCGTGGTTCGACCAAGCGAAGGGTGGTTTGGTAAATTCCAGCCTTTGCTAATTATATAAATGGACGTTTATTTTATGTATTTTTGTATCATAAGAGTATTAGATCAATTTAACCATCTTTTAGACTTGAACATAAAATTAAACCCTTCCCTCCCAAAAGTTCTTTCTATAACACCATTGAAGGTTTAGGTCAACTTCAGGCTAGGAGAGGGGATTTGAACTTCCTTAATCTTCAATTTTCGTGGTCTTTCAACTAGTGAGGGATGGTGATCTTTCATCCTTGGTTAACCTTTCATTCAAGGAGTTCGATCAGAGGTTTTTCAAATGTTTTTAATTTTAAAAAGTCTCAGTTTCTATTCTAAGCATGGGTTCGTTGGTACAGTGTTTTCAAAACAACTGTTTTGATCATTTAATGTTTGATTAATGTTTTTAAGATGATTATGTATGAAATTCGTTGAAGTAACCTTGATCTCACTAAACTTGTGAAATGACTTATGAAGTGGGTTTTGTAATTATGATTGCATGTTGGTGGAATTAAACTTAACCTGAATTGCTTTATTGGTTTCTATTGTTATCTATGACTATCGATGGTTTTGTTTGAAAATTGAGTAATGGTGATCATATCATTGGAGAGCGGTAAGTTGACTTAGCTTCTTCAATATAGTATAATTGTTCTTGTACTGGTTTGATCCACTTATGGTGGAGGTGTTTACTTCTAACATGTCTTGTGATAACGGACTAGAATGCATTAGATGATTGAGTGAAATATTTTCATTATGTATAGGTATGGATGCGTACTATGAAGGTTATGTATGCGGTTCTTAAACGTAGCTTGATTACTAGTGTATAACTGTTTTCTAATTGTTCTCTAATGAACGAATCTGCGATTTTAGATGGATGCCGTCACGTTAATGAGGGTGGAGTGTCTAGTAGAAATCTCAATATTCCTAATACCTTTCCAATGAATTAAATAATGATAGGTTTGGATGGATATTCTCTCATTAGTTAAGGCGAGGTATTTAGTAGTAATCCCCTAACATATAATTAATGAATATTATGAACGTCTTATACCCCATGGGGATAAGGTTAAGCACCGAGAGGATATGAAAAAGATGATTGTTCTCCCGTGATTTTAGGAGTGGTACTTAGTATCAATTTCTAGAGATGGATACCCTCATCATAGTTTAGGAGGGGTATCTTGTATCAATCTTTCTATCCAATAACTATGAGCCTGTATAGGTCTATAACGAGTGGTACCATTTAAGTGTGAAAGAATGACCCTACCTTAGGCAAGTAGGGATGGATCCCTTATCCTGTACGGGTTTAACCAGGATTCCATGTCAAAATCTCATGGTCTATGTCGTTTAAGGCTTACCCCCACAATAAAAATTAATGAACTATGGCTTACCTTGGGTGAAAGACTTAGTATTGGTGTTATTACTTGTTGAATGTGATGTGCCTAGTCTAGCGTGACTTCATAGAACCATAAAGTGTGAGTAGTAGAATGGGATTCTACTTGCACATTGCACTAGTGTGACTTGGAGTTATCTTAGGTGATGTTTCCGATGTTAAGGTGGTGTCTTATGATGTGTTTATATATTTATGAATATATATGGTTCATTTGATAATGATTGCATGAAAATTTACTTTTAGTAACCTTAAGGTGATTCTTTTGTATGGAGGGTGGTAAAGGACAGTATCTATACATTGTACTAAGTGTCACTTGAGGGTTGGTTGGGGTGAGGAGTTAAGGTAAGAAGAAGGTAATGGGTTATATGTATTAAATATTTCTAAAATGTGATAAATATCTTTGTATGTTATTGATTTCCATGCCTCTTAAATCGTTTTGTTTGAGGTTTTACTGAAATGACTTAAATACATGGCTTTCAACTAAATTACCCCTTTCTAGCATGTTTTCGTATGGTAATCAGACTTAGTGCATATTTTTATTAACACCATCGTCTTCTGTTGTTTACTACAAAGTGTAGGTTGTGGTGACTAAAGGATCCTTTCAGATTGAAGTGCTTGGATTTGCTATTCCAAAGTATTTGTATATCCACAAGCATTCAAGGACACTTATTGTAGGATTTTCTTTAAATTCATGTAATAGACTTCTATTATTTTTCTTTCAATTGTAAAGGGATGTGTCCGTATTATGTGGATACGTGCTTAAGTTCGTGATGTTGAGACTTAGTGTTCCATTGGTCTAATAAATGAGTTTTCGGTTCTTGACTTTATTGAGAATTGTTTTTAATTCTACAGTATCTTTATGCCTATGGGATGAATGAATGATAAGGGATTATATAAGACCTCTTTGAGGTCAAGTACATCGTGTTACAACTCAAGGGTGCTCTTGGGTCGTGACAAGCCTTATGGTAGGCGATGGTATCTACTTTTTAGAACAACCCTTTTTAGATATATTATAATATATTAGTGTTGTATGATTTGGTTTAACCTTAGGATTAGCTTAGATTTTGAAGCCATGTTGATTTATGGCCATGGATTGGTTGTTTAGGTAGTATTAGGCAAAAGCCTTAGTTTAGGTTGCCCTTATTCTTATTGATTGGTATCCTAAGAAATTCTCATAGGTCACATGAAACTAAGGATTGTTGTGTGCATTTAAATTTTGACTCGGTTTATATATCTCTATAAATTCTCTAATTTATGATTTCTTTCTCAATTATTAAGTTGTTCTGCTTGATTTCGTGATCTAGATGTTGGTCTTCTTGGTTAGCCCCCATGTGGTGTGACGAGAATTCTTCCCAATTTTCTATCGATGAAATGAAATATTTGTGATAATGTATGGGAGGTGTGGCACTTTTGGGATGATCTTTGATTGAAATGACTAGGAATTAAAAAATTAAACTTGACTTTAATGCGTTAAAGGTATGTGACACCCATTTGACTTAAGAGTGATAAAAATCCCTTTTACTTGATTATTTTTAAGTTTTCGATGTCTTCTACTCTAATGAGCTCGCTTAATCATTTTGGGTAGCCCATTGTCTTATGCAGGGGTACAAACTCTCATCAAAATTTATATTAATGGTAACCTCTATTTTCCATCCTGGGCGGCCCGTGGGTACATCTATCACAGATAGTGGCTTTCAGTTAAGCTTGAGGTATCATTCTAGGAAGCATTCTTTTGGGCTGACATGCTTCCTCACTTGGTTTTTCAAGGTATTATAGCGTGACTTGGATTTTAGTTCTACTGAGTGTATTATGACTTATGCATAACTTGTGACTTAATCTTTGATATTGTTTTATCGTTCTTTATATTATACGTTTCATACCGACATTTATGTAAATGTCAAAAATAAATGTCATATATCTCATACCAATATTTACCTAATTATTGAAAATAAATGTCATATATTTCTCATACCGACATTTACATAAATGTCAAAAATAAATGTCATATATCTCATACTGACATTTAACTAAATGCCGAAAATAGATGGCATATGTCCCATACTAACATTCACCTAAATGTCAAAAAAAATGTCGTATTTCTTATCGACATTCACATAAATTTCAAAAATAAATGTTGTAATAATCTTACCATCATTGACATATATTTTGCAAAGTAAATGACACAAATTATTTTCAACATTTACCTAAATGTCACAAAGAAAATGTCACAAATTCTTTCTGATAATTACCTAAATGTCAGCAAACAAATTTGTGACATTAAAACATCATAATACAACATTTAGAAAATGTCATTGTATCTCCAATTTCTCAGGTATGCTATTTTTTTTCTTTCATCATGTACATTTGATATAGCGAAATTTAAGATATGTACCCATGCTAGACCAAAATGTTCATTTTATATGCTATATAAGAATAGCTTTGTGAGTTCAATTTTTATTTTTAAAAAAACCTCAAAATAAAAGGGGTAGTCTTCCCAAGACAAATTTTTCTTTTATGAACTACCCAAACCTGATTCTCACTAAAAAGAGATACGTAGACATCCTTTCTCGGGTTCGGTGTTTGTAAAAATTGCTGTTTTATTTTTTTATTTTTTATTTAAAAACAATTTACTTTTGTTTCTTCACTCTGTTAGAGTTTGGCATAAAAACATTATTGGATTCTATTTAAAGGTACAAATGGCACCATCGACCAAAGGACAAGGTTCAAAAAGTCCTAGAAACGTAGGAATTCCAGAGTATATGATCGTAGATACTATACCAATAGATTTATGGCAATGGTGGTTAGACATGGGAAGTCATGAGAAAAAAATAGTAAAGGAACACTTGGGGCATTTAGTGCATCTTATGAAGATTGACCCTAGAAGGGATGTGGTCGAGGCATTGATTCCTTTTTTGGATCCCAAAAATGATGTATTTTGTTTTTCTGCTGTGAGATGACACCAACTTTGGAAGAAATTTCCGGCTTCATGGGGAAGGAGTCTACTGTTCGAGGTGCTGATCTATGCAATAAAATACCCACAATTCCGAAACATGTTGATGCCAAAAAATTCTTGGAACTGCTCAAGATTATTCAAATAGAGAAAGAGAGTTTGAAAAATGGGTGGGTCTCATTGGACTTTAAATACCAGAGATACGGCCAAAGGGATGGATTCAAGAACTATCGAAACCAGTTGAGTAATCAAAGGGGTGAAGAGGCTTGGAAGGTAAATTTATGCTTTGCTTTTATGGTCTCATTTTTGGGGCTCATTGTTTTCCCCTAAAGGGACAAGCATAGTGACATTCGTCTGGCTGGTGTGGTAAAGGCGTTGACCACTACGGAAAGTCTAACTATTATTCCTATGATCCTGGCAGATATGTTTCGTGCATTGACTAAATGTTTATGTGGGGAAATATACTTTGAAGGCTATAAGTTTTGCTCCAAATATGGTTTTTGGAACACCTTTATCACCATGATCATGCGCCTAGGTTTACTGTAGATTGGTACAACTACGTTTCCTTTCATATGGAAAGGGAACCCAAAATCAATTTTCCAAAAGAAATCATAGCGTGTGAAGAAAAACATTCAGTGATCACATTTGATTAAATATTGTGGAATTATTACTGGTTCCCATCTAAGGATATCATTTGCATGTCTAGTGGTATCTCATTTCTTGTGTTAATTGTTCTTAGAGATGTTCAACCATATGCCCAACTTCGGGTTATTCGTCAACTAGGCAGAGTTCAAGAAATCCCACCCAATGATGATATGAGTAGGTTTGCATATGACACTCCACCAGGTTTTGATTTTAATAGCAAAAAGATTATGAAGATTTGGTACGGGAGTATTAGTTTTGAGCTAAGTGAAATGGTTGTGGATAAAGATAAAGGAAAGGTGGTTCCTGGGTACCAATCGTGTTTTCGCGATCCAATGACATTTGGTGAAAATCCCGAAGGATCTTGAAGAAAACGAAGAGATCAACATATTATAAGAAAATTGAAAAAAGATTTGGAGAAGTCCAAAGCAACCATTGCACGACATGAAGTACAGGTCCAAAGTGGAAAAAATCATGAGTTAGAGTTGCAAGATATAGAAGGAGAATTGAAGCCTGAATAGGGAAGATTATCCAGTTGGAGGAACAATTTCATCGTAGAATCCACTTGGCACGACCGATAAAAAAGGGAGCAGAGTTTTGAGATCTCTCGATTGAAGAGGGACTTAGTTGCATCCGAAGAGGTCGTGCATTATAAAAAGGGAGAACTTAAGCGGCATAAGGAAAAATTTGAGAAAGAAAGATCGTGTTGGATGCATTAGTTAGAAGAATGTAAGAGAAAAATCATTCATTATGTTGATATTGAAGAGGGGCAAAGACAACTGATCATCCAGAGAGCAACACTTCGCCATCAACTTGAAGCGGCCAAAAGGCGAGAGGCCCTCTTGAGGAATAATCTTGGTGATCATCAGGCTTTGTTAAATTACTGTCATCAAAACATTGGGACGGATAGACTTCAAGTTCATCAACTGGCAGAGCAAACCTCATATATTATTAAAAATCAGCGTCGTATGAATGATAAAGAAGTGGTTTAGCAAGCACGGACCATTGTTCCCCATCTACCGAAGGTGTTGCTTAATTTGTATGAGACCTTTGGAGGAAAAAGAAAGCCCCAAGAAAGTGATGAAGATTAAAGAGAAGTTTTAGTGTTTTTTTTTGTTCGTTTCATTTTGTTTGTTGAAACATTTGGTTTTCAGTTTAAAATATGGTATTTAAGGATATTATGTTGATCCAGGTTGTGTTTAAACCTTTTGAATTTTATTGTTTTCTTGAAGTTTTAGCGAATGAATTCCAAATTAATCTTTTTGAGTTGTCTAAATCTTTGAACTACGTAATGATCTGATTCATACAGCAACATTATAGATAGGCAACCTCCAAATGGTCCGATCAGAATTTCTTTTTCAAAACTTTTTCTTTTTCCAAAAAAAATACAATAAGCAAAGGAAAGATGGGATGAAACAATGGCCTTCTAAACCCATGTTACTATTCGATTAATAAGTGTTTGGTTGATTTATAAATATGTCTAACCCCTAACAAGTTTGTGCATTTCACATCAACTCTATTTAGCTTTCGGTGGTTGGTTTGTGGTAAACTGGCAGAGCACTCGTACTTTATTAAGTCTAAGGTAAGAGCCTCAATGACAACCAATACTGAAACTATGGTGAATCCAGAGGATACTCAAATTGTTTCAACAACAAGAGAGACAGTCACTTTTAAACAATATCATACGTTAAGACATATAATGGAACAATTGTGGCAAAACTGTGCCAATGGACAAGAACCACTAACGTCTATTCCTGGATTTCCTGAGATCACTAGTATCCGATCTTCATCTTCTCAGGTCCCAATATCAGAACCTTTTTTCCCTCCAAGGTATGGTCCATTTGATAATTGTGGGGCCCGTCCATCAACAACACATCCTCAAGGTATGCCATTCAGGAATACTCCTACTGTCACAACAGTTGAACCGATCTATACACTCCCACAACCGACTGTGACACAAAGAGCAGCTCAAGAGGGACAGTTCACCGCTCATCCGCAATAGTACTATACTCCTGGGATAGAATTTGAGGGGCCTAACTCTATTTAATTCGACTTCCCCATTGATGTTGAGAGGCCCACTCCAGGCTCAGAGCTATAAGAAATGTTGGAAAAAAAATGAAAAGCATCGAGCAACACATGAAGAACATGCAAGGGTTAAGACAGAACAAAAGTGGTGAATTCAAAGACGTGTGTAGGTTCCCAAATTTCCACCAGCCACCTGGGTTCAAAACCCTTAAGTTTGATAAGTATTATGGACACGATAATCCCAAAGCCCACCTTAAGAGATACTGTAATCAACTTCGGGGTGCAGGGGGTAAAGAAGAATTTCTTATGGCTTATTTTGGTGAGAGCCAGACTAGTGTTGCCTCAGAATGGTTTATAGACCAAGATATTTCCCACTGGCACATATAGGATGATATGGCTCATGATTTTGTTAGACAATTTTTGTACAATGTCGACATTATTCCAGATCATAATACACTCTCCAATCCAAGAAAAAAAACCAAGTGAAAGCTTAAGAGAATATGCTATCCAATGGAGGGAACAAGTAGACCGAGTCAATCCCCCATTAAATGAGCAAGAATTGGTTGATATATTCATAGAGGCTCAAGATCCTGACTACTTCCACCACCTCACAGCCCCATTGGGAAGACCGTTTCACACAACAATCAAAATTGGGGAAATGGTCGAAAGTGGTCTCGAACCAAGAAGGATCGTAATCCAGGCATCAATCTAAGCTACCACACAGTCCACTCAAGGTGGTTCAACAAGTTTTGGAAATCATAAAAAGAAAGAGGAAGTTATTTCACTGGCATAGGAGTCAAGGGAAGCTCAGAAAAAGACTAATTGTCCTTACGCATCAGTTCAGGGACAACATAGCTATCCTCAACATTATTACCCTTATGCACCTCAATATCCAGTATCTCCGTCTCCGTAAACAGTCTTAAATGCTCAGTCATATGTGCATTCTCCTAATCGCCCATATTTTCAGGCCCCATCTCAAGGAAACTTTCACCCCCAACGGCCACCCTATCAGGTCCCTTACAACTCTCCTGTTATGTATAATTATGCTCAAAATTATCCACTAGGAGAGTCGTACTCCAATTTTTTCAAAAGTTAAGAATGATAGGAGCGATTGAATGTTTCCCACCACATCGTCTGAATCCAAATTCTCTAGGTTTCCAAGAAAATGAAAGATGTGAATACCATTCAAGAGCCCCAGGACACAGCACTGATAATTGTTGGACCTTGAGCAGAGCAATAGAGAAGCTGATCGAGCATGGAGTTATTGTTGTGACAGATGATCAAAACACTCCCAATGACCAATAACCCACTTCCAGCTGAAAACAACTTAGTGGTATGGTTTGTGATGACCAAGAGTACAAACTCCTCAACAAAGTGGGAAAGTTGTTTAGGAAGATCGGACTAGAAGACAAGTCAATAGAGAGTTTAGAAGCAGTTGAATCTCAGAGTGTGGAAGGTGTCAATCTTGATACCAAAGTCTTGTGCGTCCCGGGGTTTTCAAAGGGGATTGAAGTTCGAGAAGCTATGCCAAAGTTGTATGCATCAAAAGGCTTCTCGGTAACACAACATGACCAATGTTGCTTGACCTAGTTGAAAGAGCCTCTTTTTGTTAAACCCGTTCAACAGCTTCCAGTAATTGATTCAAAGGTTGTCCCTTAGAACTATAAAAAAACCGCAGTGGTTTATCGGGTAAAGGAGATTGTCGAAGAAGTTAATGAAGCGGGGGGTATGACATGTTCTGGAAGATGTTATTCTCCAGAAGAATTAAGAAAAGGGAAGATGACTGAAAATATCAAAGTACCACTAAAGAAAGCAGTTACTGAGGAAGAAAATGTAGAATTTCTAAAAAATCTTAAGGTTCCAGATTACTCTGTCGTGGAACAATTGAAGAAGACGCCTGCACAAATTTCAATATCGTCTCTACTTTAACACTCAGAAGAACATCGTCTTGTGTTGAATAAGGTTTTGAATAAGCACATGTGCCAAAAGAGATCACAGTAAATCAGTTGGAGAATATGACCAAGCGCGTCTTCGATTCAAATGCCATCACTTTGACTAATGATGAGTTACCCAAGGATGGAGATAGACACAAAAACGCTTTGCATCTTACAGTGACATGTGAATGGAGGGTCAGGGGTAGACATATGTCCTCTTTCTATGTGCAAAGCTTGAAAAGAGTTCTCCCCAATAATGTATTTGTTTGAGCTTATGACGGCTCAAGGAGGGATACCATTGGTAACATCAAGTTAAACATGAAAATTGGGCCAATAGTCTTTATGATTGTGTTCCAAGTAATGGATATGGAAACATCTTTTAATATTCTACTAGGGAGGCCATGGATCCGCATGGCTCAAGCCGTCCCATAAAGTTTTCAAGTTTGAATACAACATTGAGGAAATCACTATTCATGGGGAAGCTCATTCACCTATTTACAAAGATCTATCCGTCTCATGCATTGAGGAAAAGGAAGGATGTGATTCTGCTGTTTACCAGTCTTTTGAGGTTGTATCAGTCGATCGCTTTAAAGAAACAGAATCTATCATCCAATCATGTATCTCTTCTTCCGCTTCAATGGTAGCAACGACGATGCTCAAATATGGTTATCAACCCGGTAAAGGTTTGGGAGTATATTTGCAGGGAATCGTGGATCCCATTACTCTCTTAGGAAACCAAGGCACCTCTGTCCTCGAATACAAACAAAGCAAGAGAAATGAAGATAAAGCTACGAACCACAAAAGGATTGATTTGTCGTTGCCACAACCGATTCCCCATATTTCTCATTCTATTATCAAACCTCAGGGTCCAGAATTGAAAGATTCATTCACTCTTGAAGACATTGAAGAAGTTATTGAGGATCTTAGTAAGTTGTTTTGTGAAGTAAATATGGTCCAAGTTTGTGAAGGTACATGTCATGCCAATATGCAGCTCGTGGGCTCAGGTGTTGAGTTAAGCAATTGGGAAGCCACTTCTTTCCGCATAAGGAAGGAGTCGTGGTAGTTTGTTTTGCTACTCTTTTGTATTTTGTTATTCTCGGGGTTGTGGCTTGAATTGTTCAAAGTATTTTGTTATTTTCAACCTTTATGTCCCTTTTTGTTGTCAATGAAATGAAATTTAAGTTTCATAGTAAAATTTTGTCTTTTTTCCTCCCTTAATTCTTATTCTCTATTTTTCAGTTCTGTAAATTTCGGCTTTGATAACATGACATGCATGCGGAATTCACTCCCTGATTTCAAGGAGTTGTTTATTATTGAATCACCAAGTCAAGTGTTGGAATATGATGACGAAGAGGCTTTTAGGGAAATTAATAGGGAATTGGAACAGTTTGAGCACACACCAAAGTCTAATCTTAGTGAAACTGAAACAATCAATTTGGGAAGTTCTTAGGATGTTAAGGAAAGAAAAATGAGTTTACATATCAATCAGGAAATTAGAGAGGCAGTAAAACAACTTTTGTTTGAATACAAAGATGTATTTTCTTGGTCTTATGATGACATGCTAGGTTTGGGTGTTGATTTAGTGGTTCATAAGTTGCCATTTATCTTGATTTTCCACCTGTCCACCAGAAAAGAAGGAAATTCAAACCGGACGTGAGTGAAAAAATCAAGAAAGAAATAATGAAACAAATGAATTCAAAGGTGATCCGAATTATTTGTTACATTACTTGGTTGGCAAATGTTGTTCCTGTGCCGAAAAAGGATGGAAAGGCAAGAGTTTGTGTTGACTATCGGGATTTGAACAAGGCTAGTCCAAAATACAACTTTCCAGTGCCAAATATCCACATCCTAGTTGATAATTGTGCAAAACACGAGATGAAATATTTTGTGGACCATTATGCGGAGTATCATAAAATCTTTATGGATGAAGAGGACGCTCATAAAACTGCTTTCACCACTCCATCGGGAACTTATTCCTACAGGGTCATGCCATTTGGTCTTAAAAATACGGGGGCGACTTACATGAGGGCTATGACCACCATATTCCATGATATGATGCACAAATAAAAATAAGTATACGTCGATGATGTAATCATCAAGTCTAAAACGTAAGTTTATCATGTGCAAGATATGGGTTTTATTGTCAGTAGAAGGGGAATCGAATTGGATCCCTCCAAAATAAAAGCCATTTGAGATTTGCCATCCCCGAAAAATAAGACCGAAGTCATGAGTCTTCTTAGGAGGTTGAACTACATCATCAGGTTTATTTCTTAATTCACAACCACATATGAGCCCATTTTCAAACTTATGAAGAAAGATGTTGTTGTCAGATGGACAGAAGATTGTCAACAAACTTTTAAAAAAATTAAGGAGTATGTGTCCAACCCTCCCGTGTTGGTAACGCCTGAACCTAACATTCCTCTCTTTCTATATCTTTCAGTAATAGATAATTCCTTTAGATGTATTCTAGTTCAACATGATGCTACAGGAAGGAAGGAGCAGACTATCTACTATTTGAGTAAGAAATTTACTAGTTATGAGGTCAAGTAAATCCTTTTGGAAAGGACGTGTTGCGCCCTAACTTGGGTATTTCAAAAGTTAAGGCATTGCTTATTGTCCAACACAACTTACCTCACATCAAGGATGGATCCTTTAAAGTACATATTTAAGAAGCGAATGCCAACAGGCAGACTCGCAAAATGGCAAATTTTGCTCACTGAATTTGAGATTATATATGTCATTCTACCTGCAATTAAAGCCCAAGCTTTAGCAGAGAACCTAGCCGATGGTGATTACTAACCATTGGATACATATTTTCCTGATGAATAGATTAACTCAATTGAGTAAGTAGGTTCACCTGGAAATCAAGCTTAGAGATTGTACTTTGATGGAGCAACCAACACAAAAGGCACAAGGATTTGGGAAATTTTAATATCGCCCACAGGGCAACATTACCCTGCAAAAGCTCGACTTCGCTTCTTTTGTACAAATAACACGACTGAGTATGAATCTTGCATCATGGGTCTGAATATGGCAATAGATTTGGGTGTGCAAGATCTAATTGTGTTGGGAGATTCTAATTTGCTTATCCGACAAGCTCAAGGCGAATGTAAAACTCGAGACCTCAAGCTCCTTCCATACAGACAATGTGAGGAAGATCTTAGCAAAAGTTTCATGTACATCAAGTTTAGATACATCCCCAGGTTTCATAATGATTTGGCCGATGCCTTTGCTACTATGGCCTCAATGCTTCCCTATCCTTGAAACACTTACATTACCTCATTAGAGATTCAAGTTCGGGACTAGCATGGCTATTGTAATACAGTTGAAGCACAACCTAATGGTGAGCCATGGTACTCAGACATCAAGAATTTTTTTACGACAAAAGATGCCTCGAACATGCCAACATAAGTCAAAAAACAACTATTAGACGTCTGGCTAATGGTTTCTTTTTGAGCGGGGATGTTTTATATAAACGAACTCCTAATATGAATTTATTGAGATGTGTAGATGCTAAAGAAGCCGAGAAAATTATGAATGAAGTGCACGCTGGGGTATGTGGACCACACATGACCGGATATGTCATTGCAAAAATAAATACTCCAGCCGGGGTTTTATTGGCTTACCATGGAAAGGGATTGCTTTCACATTGTGAAAAAGTGTCATCAATGTCAAATCTATGGTGATCTCATTCATTCACCTCATTCAGAGTTGCCCCCATGGCTGATCATTGTCCCTTAGTTGCATTGGGAATGGATGTAATCAGTCCAATTGAGCGAAAAGCCTCTAATGGACATGGATTCATTTTGGTTGCAACTGATTACTTCACCAAAGGGGTGGAGGCGATAACTTTCAAAGTCGTCACTAAGAAGGCGGTTGTGGATTTTGTTCATTCAAACATTGTTTGTCGATTTTGTATCCCAAGAGCTATCATAACGGATAATGCTGCAAACCTCAATAATAATCTGATTAAGGAGGTATGCGAGCTGTTCAAAACTGTGAACAACAATTCTACTTCATACTAACCAAAAGACAATGGAACTGTGGAGGCAACCAACAAGAATATGAAAAAGATTCTCAGAAGGATGGTTCAAGGCACTAGACAATGGAATGAGAAGTGGCCTTTTGCACTTTTTGGATATCGCACAACAGTGCGCACCTCGATTGGTGCTACTCCTTATTTGTTTATGTATAGAACTGACGCTGTGATTCCAGCGGAATTTGAAATTAAATCTCTTCGAATTATTATCAAGGCTGATATTGAAGATACTAAATAGGTCAGAACCCGAATAGAGCAACTCGCATTAATAGACGAAAAATGATTGACGGTTGTCTGTTTTGGTCAGCTTTATCAGCAAAGGATGGCTCGTGCATACAACAAAAAGGTGCACCCAAGACACTTTGAAGTAGGTCAATTGGTCTTAAAGCGCATTCTCCTGCACAAAGAAGAAGCCAAGAGAAAGTCTCCCCCAAATTGCCAAGGTCTATATCTTATAAAGGAATTTTTGTCAGAGGGAGCCGTGCACCTTACTGGTGTGGAAGGAAAAATCACGGGCATAATTGTTAATGCAGATTCAGTTAAAAGATACTACATCTAACGCATTTTAAGGTTCTGTGACAAGTTTGGGGTTGAAAGAACAAAGGCACCTCTTCCAAAAAAAAACTCTCATTGAAAACTCTGAACTAAGTTTGACTTGATTATGAAAGGATACGAAGGCAACCCTTTAGGGATTCGATCATATAAAAAAAAAAGAATTTTCCAGTACTTACAAAAAACTGGGGCATTGTTTTATTTTTTTTATATAGAATAATGTCAGATTGTAATTCAGTTATTCTGGCAACTGACTTTTTTAATCAAATCTGAAAATGATACTAATCAAAAAAGGCAACAAAAAAAAACAAAAAAAAAACTTATGACTGAAAACCCTAGGGGGTACAATAAGTAAGTAAAAAGAGAGAGAGAGAGAGAGAGAGAGTCTTATCGTTGAAAATCTTTATAGGCATTATAAGAAGAAAAAAAATAATAATAAAATTTTATAGGCAAAAATTCTACGGGCACCTGAAGATAAAGGGAGAGAACATCATGAATGAAATCTGCAAAGATGATTATTTCTCGACACATAGATCAATTGACGATGACTCAGATTTTGAGAACTAAAAAATTCAAACGGATCAGCGGGCAAGTCCAAGTGCATGTCATGGTTCAATCAAAGTCGACATATGCCTCCAGATAAGTTCTCTTTCTCATTTTTAAGGAATATCCTTCATTAAGTTTATAGTCTTCTTTATCCAATCATTCATACTCTTAGGTTTGATATTTGTTTTCTTTTTCTCTTTTTGATATAATCTCTTCACAAAATAAAGTACAGAGTGCAAGCTTACTAAGGGTTGCCAAAAGTAACGTTGAGTATCTAAGTTTACAAGCCATTGAGAAAGGACTAAAAACACCTTACATCTTCACTAAAAATTTATGAAGGTCATCATTCTTAGGGACATCACTCGCGCCATGATATTTGGTAGTACCAAAAGATCAAGGCCCCTGGTTAACAAAGAGGGAGCTTCAAAGGTTGCTTAACAAAGGAGTTATAGTAGAGTTGGAGAAATTGGTTATGAGTATGGTCAAGTCGTTGGAGAACCAAGTCCACAAATCAACCACCACTTTAAACTAACAATTTTCTCTTTCATTTGCTCAACACGGAAAGAAAAAAGAAATGCAAGGTTACAAGTCAAAAAGGAAATATCACAAAAAGGAAGATCTCCAAAGTCTTCAAATGTTTGGTGTTTCATCTCATTCTACACGCATTTTTGCCTATCAATGCGACATTCGAGAAATATGCTCCAATTTGAATACTGTGCAATACGCACACATCTTTTTAATCATGGGAATAACACACCATCCATTGTTCATGTGCAATATGCACCTTTCTGAATTTCGTGCAATATGCACCAATCTGAATTCCGTGCAACAAGCACACATGCTTTATTCATGGGCAATACACGCCATCGTTTGTTCATGTGCAGTACACACCTGTCTGAATTTCGTGCAATACCCATCAATATGAATTCTGTGCAATACGTACACATCCTTTATTCATAGGGAATACACACCATTGTTTGTTCATGTGCAATACGCACCTGTATGAATTTCATGCAATATGCACCAATCTGAATTCCGTGTAACAAGCACACATCCTTAATTCATGTGCAATACTCACAAATTGGAATTCATGTGGAGTTCATGTGAAATACGCACACATCCTTTATTCATGGGCAATACGCACCATCCTGTGCTCATGTGCAATGCGCACTGGTCTGAATTTCGTACAATACCCATCAATCTGAATGTATGTGTAGTGCGCACCAGTCCTTATTCGCATGCATGCAATAGAGATCAATTCTCTATTCATGGGCAATACGCACCATATGCGTCTATGGAGCAATACGCACCAACATTCATAGGTTATAAACACGTTGTTCACATTTTGGGGATACATCCAATCTTAGGACAATGCGTCTTATTTGAAACTCTTAGGGCAACACGCCTCACTTAACCTATTCTTTCTAGGGTTATACTTCCTAGTTCAAGATTCTCCTATGTTTTCTTCTTTTTTAAAGGAAACATATTCTTCATGGGTTATTCATTTTGTGATCTTGAGTTTTCAGTTTCAGCAACCAACTCAAGTTACAACATGCACTTAAGAATGATCCACCAGCCGCCAAGACAACATGAAGATCTATCTCAAAGATAATGCACAGAGCAAGTGAAAGATCTAGACAAGATCCTAAGAAGATACATCAATTACGGATATTATAACATTTATAATGTAGAGAGACATAGTTCTCTAACTCTTTTCTCTGTAACTATAGGCAGTAGATGATACAAGAAATATAAAGGAATCTTTTGGCCACCGTTTCTGCTAGTTTCGACTATAAAAGTTCTCGAACTACACTGATCTGATTTGCTTTTAATAAATGATATGTAGGTAACCTCTGAAGCAATGTTGGGTCAACTTTTTCAAAATGGCTTCATCGGAGTTTGAAACAGTCAAAAATTAGTAACTTCGTTTACATTCTTTGCTTGAAAACTCTTTATGTTTCCATGCAAAGAAGGGCATGGTGTGAACACCTAATTTTTTACGTGTTTATTTTACTCGTACAATATTTTAGTAAGGAATCTAATTTTTATTCTTATTTTGGATATTTGTTTTTATTATTTAATTGGCTCAAATCACCCAATTTTGTTTAAATTAAGCTGATTTAGATCTATTCTGATGGCCCAATCGATTTACCCGGACAATAGAAATGGCAAGATGGAATCTCAACCATTAGTGATATTTTGATCTAAGTGCTATTATTGGACACAAACAAAAATACAATACTCCAAAAAAATAGAATTTTTTTAGTTTAGATTTTTTTTACTACCATGCCGCCGGCCGGCCACCGATGGCGCCACTACCGCCTGGTGGCTACCACCTTTTTGGCAAAAAAAATATTAAAAATTTTACCATCTTTTCCTTTCACCCTCCTCTACCAAAATCTACAAACCTTTCATCCATATCTACAGCCAAACTCCGTAGATCTAAGGAAAACCAAATATGCATTTTTACTTTTTTCATTAGATTTATGAAGGTCCGGTCATTTCCATCCCAAACTCTATACATAAATGTGTAGAGATCTTCAAGGGCTATCATTTGATATATATTTAAAGTTCAAAATCCGTAAAAAAAAATTCCGGCGACCTTCATTTACCCGGCAGTTAGATCAATCTCCCCCCCTCTCAATCTTTATACAAATTCATCATTATCTTTTTCTCCTTTGACCATATATGTCATTTGATGCCGGATTTGTGTTATTAATGTTCTTTAAGTTTATCATGTTGATGTTGTTGCTTGAAGAATTATTACTATTTATTTATTTATTTTATTTCATTTTATGTTTATTTTTTTCTTTTTCTTTTTTTTCTGCATTATTTTGTTGTGTTTGATCTTTAAAATTGTTTAGATGTTTAGATTTGGTGTTAGTGGGTCAATTTATTTGGGTCTTGATGAAATGAGTCAACATTTGGGCCTATTTTATATTTTTTCAGATTGCCCATCAGCTATTATTCAAACATTGAATAAAAGAAATTGGTCATCTAAATTACATTTTCACTAATTTTTAGATTTTTTAAAATGGCTCATCAGGTATTATTCAAACAATGAATAAAAGAAATGGGTCATCTACATGACATTAGGGTCTTTTATTTTTAGATGACCCATTAACTATTATTCAAATAATGAATAATATGAATTTGTCATCTAAATGACATTTGGGCCTATTATTTTTCTTAAAACAAAAAAAAATCATTGGCCATCTTGGGTGGCACCTTGGGAAAACAAAGAGTCCAATGCATGCATTGGCTCTTAAGTTTTCAAGAAAAGTGGGAGGTTTAATGTTGAACACCTATTTAAACCCCCTTCTTTTTTCCAAAAGAAAAAAGAGGAAAAAGAAGAATAAAGATAGAAAGAAAATCAGAAGAAGAAAAAATAAATAAATAAATTTCTTCTTCTTTTTTAAAAAAAATAAGATATTTCTGTTGGGTTGTCTTGGGAATTCAATTGAATTTGCTTCTATTATTTGCTTGTCATCAACTGTATGTATTTCTTTTTACATTTCAATGTAATCTTGAATTAATGTTTATGTTTTTTTTTTTATATATTTTTTTTGAAAAATTGATGATTTTTCTTGCTAAGTTTATTATGATTCTCGTATGATTATGTTTATCCTTATGTTACATAGTTTGTATATTTTTATTAGTATACTCTATAGTGTTTCTCATGTGATTGTGTTTATTATGATGTACATATATATTATCAATCATATTTAGTTTAAATGTTAGCTTTAGTAAGTAAAAAAAGGTAAAAAAAAATTAAAAATCGCATTTTTTAGGTTTTTGGTAACTTTGTTTTTGAAAAATGAACTTAGAAATATTTTTTAAAATAAATGTAAAACTAGTCATTTTTGTAGTTTAATCTGGTCATTTTTGCAACAAAAGAAAAATGAAAATGTGGTTATTTCTGCAAAAAAATGTAAATCTTGTTATTTCTGCAAAACAATATGTGTAAATATGGTCTTTTTTTCAAAAATAAAAATTAAAATAAAATTTTCTTCAATAAATATTTGAATTGACTATTAAAGTAAAAATACAAATTTGAGTAATTTGACTCAATAATTTCACAATTAGAAAATTTGTTATTTTGCAATCTTCTATCAAATAAGTCAAGATAGTCATTTTATAAATTTTTTAAACAAATTGGTTATTTCTTAAATTTTTATCAATATAACAAAAAAAAATTAAAACTAGTATATCATTAGTTTAAAAGAGTGTTTAATTGTCATTTTGTAAAAAACTTTTTTTTTGTTTTCCTTCTTTTGTTGTCATTGTCTAGTACTAAAACTTAACTGTTTCTTTTTTTTCTTTTGGTAATACAATAAATATAAATACTAATTTTTTTTAATAATAATAAATAACTAAATACTAGTCATTTCTTGGTCTATATGTTGCACCATTTTCTTTTATTAATTTTTATCATTTTTTTTTTTAAAAAAAATTGAGTAATTCATTATTGTGTTTTGTTTTCTTTAAAAAATAAAATAAAAATTCAAATACCATTATGTTTTCGGTTATGATCCTTGGTGTGTATTCTTTTCTAAATAGAAGGGTTTTGTGTGCGGTTACACTCTTAGGCAAATAATTTTTTTTAAAAAAAATTGTAAGTAATACAATTTTTCCCCTTTTATACAAACTAAATAAATAAATTATTTTAGCCAAATATATGTTAATAAAGCGACCGTGCTAGAACAACGGGACTCGGGGGGTTCCTCATAACTTCCCTCCGGTCAATAGAATTTCTTACTCAATCTCTGTTTTTCGTAGACCATAACAAAAAAAATTATTTTAAACAAAGAACTATTTATTCACCTAGAACACCTAAAAAACTCAACTCCAAGTAGCTACTCTATAAAAAAATAAAAGTATATTTTTTTAAAAACCCATCATATCCTCAACAATTGTAAAAAAAATAAAAGAGGTGTGACAGGTAGGACTACGGATAATATTTCTTAACATGATCAATTTTCAAACCATTTTCAAAGAAAGCATGTTGTCATCATTCAAGCAGAATAACACCTGCATTTCTCTTCAATAACAACTTGGGCAAGTTCTAGATTAAGAAACATAACTTGGATAACATTACAAAACTCACCACTCATGGCACAAGTTTTATTCAAAAAGGATCAATTTCAACACAAAATCATGTCATGCAGAAGGTTCAATTAAGATCAAGTTGTATATTTAGATCACATACACATATTTAAATGCATTTATACAACCCTTCTCACAAAGTTACAACTTCAACACAACCCATCCTACAATACAAATGTTGAATTACCCTTAATACAGTAGTCATCCATCTATCATTGGGCATCATGACTTGATCTATAAGTATGAACTCAATCCTAATAAACAATAAAAATGTTTTGGTATTTTTGTATAGTTCAAATGGACTATTTATGGATAAAGAACCAAAAACAACTACCAATGAACCCAAAATAAAATGAAAACTAGAAAACTCTATTCAAACACAAAATATGTATATATCAAATATGTTTTTTCACCCTACCCCACACTTATATAATAGTACTATCCCAAGTGCATTTAAAAATTTCAATAAATTTCACAAGGCAAGGTAAAAACAACTCCTTTCTCAATCTTCCATGGCATCACATCTATCTATGTCATCACCTCTCTGCGATATCTCACTGATTCAATTATAGCCCTATGTTGAGATCTGTGCTCGTAATCAAATACTACAACATACATACCCAGTCAAAAGTGATGTTTGTGTAATGTATGCCGGAAATGAGGCAGCTCATCACTACTTTTAGCCACACATGCATCTCTCGAAGCATGTGAGCATGTAGAAGAGATATGTGATATCTATTGTTGTTGTGCTTTGTCCACTAACCAATGGATTAAGGACCACATAGTGGATTTTGGATGGCCTGATATGGGGGGTCTAATATTATTCCTAGTTATCAGAAGAGGATCTGTGTCCTGTGCAGTACCCAAAATATCATTGATTCTTGTGGGTGTTATAGGTACATTTACACACCGAATAGTCACAAAGTGTGATCTAGTTTTTGGTACCCAATTGGCGTAGAAATCATGGTATAAGCTTAATTTGTACTCATCTAGATCAAAATATGCAAACTCAATCCTAATCTCTCTCATTCGCCTCAAGGTCTGCAGGAACTCCCAGGCCAAGTTATACCAATCATTGCATACATCCGCGAAGTAGGATAACTCAATATACTTGTTTAACCATCCTTTTCCATCCTTAGAGCCAGCCTTGATTCTGAACCTCTTATTTTGTACCTAACGGGATGGAGGCAAGAGTTGTACATAACCGCTCCTTAGACGCTTCTTGTGAACTTGTTGGGACACTACTTTCCCGTGACGTTGTGAAGTAGACAAAGTGACATGAATGATGTATCAAATTTCAGTCGCAGAATTACACCAACACGCAAGATACATTTGGCTTGCGCACACAACCCCACACTTAGGTACTCAGACTTCCCAATTTCTTTTATTCACAATGTATTCAAGAAACCACCAAATTCGTTTCTACTCAAGTCTTCAACGCTAACAGGGAAAGGAAATCAACTTGACTTTGATGTCCACACCCAATCACAATAAGCACTAATATATTCAAGCAAAGTTGATAATTCTACTCAAGAATTTAAACTAAGAAGTGTAAAAACATCGCACCTCAAAACCCTACATGATGTTTAATCAAGACTTCGACATATATTCCCATACTTCACTCATAAGCTACAATGACATTGTGTCTTCTATTGAAGATTTGGAAATACAACACAATGAAATATGAAAGATGGTATTCACAACATCCAAATGCTCCCCCATCCCCCAATGAAAATCATGGAAAAACACAATATCAACTTATAACTACACCATTTTAGGTCTACAACAACACTAATTTTGGACTACGTTTTTAAAGTGTTGCCTAAAGTAGTTATGAGAACACTTTTAAAGCGTAACAAAAGTTTTTGACTTTTAGCAACGATAATATTGACAACACTTCAAAAGTGTATTCTTTAATGGTATAAGCTACACTTTATATCTGTTGGTACAATATGTTATAATTGCAAACACCTATTTATATATACGACCACACCTTTAATGTTTCCTATTTTTTAATTGAAAAAATAACACATTATAAGTGTGGACGTAAAATTTTCACCAAATATTGTATTCCCTCCAATATTCATAAAACATTAATAAAACTTATGTGTCCCCAAAGAAGAAAATCACACTTTTTTCTGTCTCTGTTGAGCTTATGAAGACATATTTCCCAGATGAACTTATCAAAAAGTTGAAGCTAAAGTCTAAAGAACTGATTGAAGAGTTGTATAGCTAAGTATCTTCTAATGAATTTCTCTCATATTTCTCGATGAATAATTTGATTTCTCATGTATTTCTCAATGAAGAGCAGGGAGCTTCTCGATGAAGAACAGAGTTTCGTCATAGTTGTTACCGAAGAACACAATTTTGTTGGTATAGATTTAATCACATACGAAATTCTGTATTTGAAATTCAAAATTTTAGATTTAGGGTTTTAATATTCTTGTGTTTTTATATTATTTTTGGGAGTCTAGCTCATATTTTAGCTTCATCAGTTGATTTTTTTGGGTGTCTAGCTCGTATTTAGATTTATCGGTTGATTCTTTGCCCTTTTTGTTCTACATGTGAAATTTAAATGATGTTTTTCCAACTTGCTTGCTTTATATTTGATTCAACTTTCCTTCTCCAGATTTTATTTCAACATTAGCCTTAAAATCTTATGCAACTTGCCTACTTTACATTGTGTTACCAGTTTGTGTTCCAAATTTTAGAACTTGGAAATTAAACTAAATAGTTGTAGGGTCTTGTTAGTCGAATCATATGAATTTCACTCTAAATATCAATAGTTTTTTAAAACAAAACATAATCATCGTGCAAGCTATTGTCTTGTTTTAGAACCTTGTGTCTGCACGTTATTGAGTAAATTTTACTTTGGCTTGGACTGATATTATGTTGAGTAGATAGGTCCGCATAATGTTAAGGTAATTGATATATGATAATATTTCTGTATGTATCATTCTATGGAAGATGGATCTAATAGCTAAGTTAATATATCCATATATCATTGTTTATTCTAAGCTACCTGGGAACATATTCTCAGCTGCCTAAGTTAAGGTTGTGGCTTTGTCTCTGTGTGTTGATTTCATTCATGGTTGTAATCTTCGGGACCTTTATGGGGAAGATCAACAAACTTATATAAGGTGGAACTTATAAATCACTTGGTTTTGGTAAAGTGGAAAGCAACCTAATCTAAAAGTTTTTCACCCTTAAGGATTACGGTGAGAGATAGCAAATTTTGTAAATTTAATATATAGTACAACAGAAGTTATAGAACTGAACTCTATTCTTCATTAGGCGATATATTATATAATATGTGTTATCCTTTATCAGTGATGGTAGTCAATGTATGATTTATAAACTTATAACAGATAAGGCAAATAATTTATTGAACTGAACTCTATTTTTTATTAGACGATATATGATATTGTCGTTCGTTAAACATTACCCGTGAAGATAATTTATGCATGATTGTTAAGGCTTGTCCTTTAAAAGGGTACTGATGAATATTCTAGAAGCTGCAGGTGTTCTTTGATTATTCACAAACAAGTTGAAGCATCATTTCCAAGTACTTCTTTGATTTTCCACTATTTGTTCAGATACAGAAATTTCATTTTGAGATCGAAGCTCTTTTAGATTTATTCACGATTATATATATGTTTGCCACCGAAATAATGAAATCCCTTATGATTTTGTCGTTGCTCACTAGGGACAGAACAACGAAGATGATGTGCTAAAGCTTTCTCATATCAAATGTAGTTAGTTTAATCCTTTGGTACTTAAAATATTTTATAATTTGGTAATCCTGTGTTTATATACTCAGAGAACTAATGCAGGATAATTCAACCTCAATTAAAGAACATTGAAGGTCCCTATAATTGCATCTTTAAACGCTGCCCTTTTTCCAAATCTTTTCTCAGAATGAGGAAATGCCTGATAAGAGTCTTCAAGTTAAGACCTTGCAGACAATCTTCATTATATTTCAATCTCGTTTACAACCTCATAATGAGGTAATTGTTTATTTCATTCCTATCTTTATAAGGATAGTTATTGGTTTGTTGTTCCATGTGTTTCTGAATCAGTGCTTAGACATTGAACAACTAAGTGATTACCTGAATCTACCAAAGAAGAAAAGTGCAAAACTTCTTATTCATGTATGCTTAAAATAGTTTTGTTTGTTCCTTGAAAGAAAAACTGCATTTGTGGACTCCTTCTTGCTGCATCTCGTTTATGAAAATTGACTCCATATCTTATGTATTTAATTTTCTGTCTTATGTGATTAGAAGTATTATAAAGAATATAACTTTGTTCTAAAACCTTTTATGTGAGTATGGATTATTCCTGAAAACTTATGTTCATGGTTAATGAATTCAAAACATTTGTCTACTTGTGAAACCTGATATGTAGAAATTTGTATTATAGAAATGACATACAACTGTACATTAATTATGATTGTATTTATTGTAATAAAGGTAATGTGAGAGTTGAATCACTGGCTACGGCATTTGTTATTATAGCATATACATTAGTACTCTTTAGTGAGGCTAATAATGTACTGGGATGTTTCATGGAATGTTGTTAGAACGAAAAGTTTCTTTATACTAGAATCAAATCTTTAGCCATCTTATGTTCTTCAGAGGGACTCCATATGTCGTCCTAACCAGCTCCATATTCTAAAGCTTCAAATATGTATTTCCATTCGTATCTCATCTTGGCTGGAAATGGTTCAATTTATG
This sequence comes from Solanum chilense, assembly GCA_032847665.1. NCBI lineage: Eukaryota > Viridiplantae > Streptophyta > Magnoliopsida > Solanales > Solanaceae > Solanum > Solanum chilense. The sequence goes on from CM064966.1 coordinate 26,673,844, forward strand.
GCCTAAGATAGAATGAAATTGTAAGGGAGAGACTAGTTACAGTGCAATTAGAAATCAAATTGCATACTGTCAAATATCGCACAAGCAATGGAACTATGTACTACAAAATCTTACTACCTAATAGTTGGGTCGAGGAAGGTAGAGAGAAATGTATAGTATCCCATCATGATAAAATGTCGAAACTTTTCAAAAAGCAAAGGAATTCCAACCTGAAAAATCATCTGGTGTTTATTAGTTTTCCTTAATATTTGCAACACAACATTAACGCGTCTAGAAATGTTAGAACGGTGCAATTTTCAGAATGAAGTTACACATATTGATCTTTTGGATGACAGAATTCTAGGTCTTTCGCAACTGTCAGATTCACAGGTTATGATACTCAAAGGTAATAAATAGATGAAAGTTCATGGAAGTTCACTGCTAGGTAAGTTTAATAGTATATTTTTTTGTGAAACGTAACAATAGTTCTCAGGATCCTATAAATAGATACATGAAATATTTTATGTTCTTTTTAACTCCAATGCATAAGATGGTGACTGTTCCATTAGACTTTAAACCTAGAACTCTTAGTCAGGACATTAGAAGTTTTCTTTTGGGGCTACTCTTGAAATGATATTCCGTAAGAAAGTCGGCTAAATTTTGACTTTAAAACTAGACTAATCAATCTTTCCTTTGATAAATTTTAATAGTGTGTTAAAAAAGCATCTGTGCAGATGCCCCCAAAAATTCACATATATACGGATATGATATTTACCATAGAAGAAAAGGAGAAATTCCTTGCTCCTTGGTGGATCTGCAGATAACGTTTAATCTAACAGTGAAACAACCAATGAGTTTTGATCCATGTGAGTAGACATAATATGATAAAAGTGTATATGCTTGTTATTGAAGATTTCTTCAGCATTCCGTTGCATATTTTCTCATCCACTTATCGCAAAGGACATTCAAATATGTATAATAGTTTAATCCAATTAAATTTATTCACTTTAGTTGTTGGTTCTCTTAGTTAAAGTTATCCCTTTAGTTAAGTAGGTTTATCTGGTGTTCCAATAAAGTTATTTACATTTTTTATGCTTGTGCATTGTTTGTTTCTACAATGGGGAAGCTTCCTTCCCAGGATAGTGTGGCCCTGCTTGAGTACAACTGCTTATGTACTGTAGTCATGAAGCCAAATGCCTGTTATCGCTCTCTCTCTCTCTCTCTCTCTCTCTATTCGTGTGTGTGTGTGTATATATATATGTATATATATTTGGATTGGTTGTCTTACAGTGAATAGTCTCGAATTATGCACATCCAGAGGCTTTATTGTTATAATTATATTTTGAATGTGCAGGAAAATGTAGGTAGTTGAATTTGAATTGTGGCAAGAAGTAAACTTGATCTATTGTACTGAACGATGAAGAGTTTTTATACAAACATATCATAGATGTTTGAATACATTTGGCTTTGTAGAATTAATTGATAGTATAAAACGATGAAGAGTGGTTTTCATGAAATTTATTTTGTTTTGTACTATTGTTGTGAACGATGAAGAGTTTTTTTACAAGGCATGTCTCTCGAAGTTTATTTGAATTATATAGCTTCGATTTAATTATAAGTTAATTTTTTTCTTTTAGGTAACTTGTATATTTAAGCATGTTATTATTGAATATATGCAAATAAAATTGGGTCTACAAAATTCTACACAACATTGCCACATTTCAAAAGTGTTGTTGTAGGACATCAAAGAAAAGTTACACTTTATAAGTGTTGTTTTTGATTCAATATAAAAGGCAACACTTTTTAAGTGTGACTAGTAACAAGCAAAGGCAACACTTTTAACTGCAGTATAAATAAAAAAGGTTTTGCTAATGAATCACTCCAAAGCGTGCCCTTATACCTCTTTGTCCACACTTTATAAGTGTAGCTCTAATAACGACATTTAGAAAGTGTTGCATAATTTTAAAGGTTATGCTTCTTTAGGCCACATCTCAAAAACGTTGTTTATAGTCCAAAAGTGTAGCCTTTTATCAATGACCATAGTTTTTGGTACTTTAGGCTACACATTACGAGTGTGGTTGTAGGCCTTAAATGGTGTAGTGATATAAACAAAAAAAAAATCAGTGTGTTCTACTCAAGAATTTTAACCATAACAATTCCTTCCCACGTTCACAAACACCCCACCCCCACAACCCTAGTCAATTTCAAATCTAACCACACCCCAAAATTCAGAGAGAAAAGTGAGAGATATACCTGGGCGACGCTTGATTGAAGAGGAGAACCACAAAGGAGAAGTTTTTAATTGTTGCGCGACGTGGTGTGTGCTCGATGAAATCTTAAAGAAAAAAGAGGGGAGGAAATTGCATGAGGAATTGAGAAAAATGGGAAAGCTTGGGAAATGGGGTTCAGAGCGTTGGAAAGGGGATTAGTTCGGGTTATTTCCTTTTTGAAATTGGTAAAGCCCGTTTAATTCATTAAAACCTACCATAAATCGTACCCGATGACGTGATGTGGAGCCATCATGAGGCTCACTTGAATTTTAATTCCACTCGAGCCAAGATTTGGACTTGATCACGTGACGCGGAGCCAACACGAGTCTCACTAGAATTTAAATTCCGCACGAGCCAAGATTTAGACTCGAACGCTCAAGGCAGAGCCTTCACTCAATAGTTCTTTCTTTTGACATAAAAATAATTTACCTTCAAACTGATATTTGGATCCCCTTCGGCAACACATGAGCTACATGAGGCTCTCTACCCTAAATTGGAATTTCAAGTCCAATTTTTAGTCCAAGATACCGGATGCAGAGCTTACACTTAATTGCCTAGGCACAATTATTCCTTCCTACACATTGCAACAAACACCCTGTTAGTTTAAACACTATGGGTTGCCTCCCGTCCAGTGCTTAGGCACAATTATTCCTTCCTACACATAGTAACAAACACCCTACTAGTTTAAACATGATGGGTTGCCTCCCATCAACTGCCTTAGTTTTGTCTTTGGCAGGGCTCATCTTTTTATATTTTCTTTATTATTATTTATTTGATTTTTTATATTGTATAATTCGTCAAACTAAATGTAAATTCACAAAAATAAAATCCTAACTATTAAAATGGTTCACGGTCTGCCTCCCGTGTAGCGCCTGATTTAATGTCACCGCACGAACCGTCAAAGGAATCATACATCATTCAAGGTTAGAGCCTCAATCTCACAATCCACATCCTTACCAAATTAGTGCTTGACCCGTTGCTCATTTAAATGGAAAGTAATGCTCTTATCCTTGTTTCATAATTCTACAGAACCATGTTGACACATCCTCATTACCTCAAATTGACCATTCCACTTAAACAATGTTTTTGTGGAAACAACTTCAGTCTAGAATTTAAAGAAACACTAGCAGAATAGGGCAAAGGTGTGTGACACAATATTCTTGTCATACCCATTCTTGGACTTTTCTTTATATAGCTTTTCATTTTCATAGGCATGATGCCTAAACTCTTGTAACTCATGCAGTTGTGTGATCCTCTTCTAGCCTGCTAACTCAGGATGTAGATTATGCTTCTTTATGTCCCAGTACGCCTTGTGTTCTAACTCAGCTAGTAGTTTAAATGCTTTTCCAAACACCATCCGATAAGGAGAAGTCCCTATTGGTGTCTTCTAAGTAGTCTGATATGCCCATAAGGCATCATCTAGATTGTTACCCCAATCTTTTTAGTGGGCATTCACAATATTATGGAGGATCTACTTGACCTCCCTATACGATACAACAACCTGACCACTAGTTTGGGGGTGATATGTTGTAGCCACTTTCTGACTCATACCAAACTTAGCTAAAAGTCTATGCACTGAATGATTGATAAAATGTCTACCTTCGTAAGTGATTATAGCTCTCGGCGTCCCAAACCTGGTAAATATGTGCTATCTGATGAACTTGAAAACCATTTTCGCATCATTTGTTGGTAATGCAATAGCCTCCACCCACTTAGACACATAATCCACAATAACTATAATGTATTTATTGCCTCAGGATGATGGGAAATGTCCCATGAAGTCTATCCCCCACACGTCAAAGATCTCCACCTCTAGTATATTATTTAATGGCATCTCATGACTTTTTTAATTGGATCCCATTCTCTGGAAGTGATCACAACCTTTCACAAACAAGCAAACATCTTTTATCAACGTAGGCAAAAAGAAATTGAATTGCAATACCACATGCACAATTTTTTTCCCTACATGATGTCAATCATATGGCGATGCGTGCCAACTCTCTTACACTTGTGTCGCCTCTTACTCAACTATACTCCTTCTCATCATCTGATTAAGACTTTGCTTGAACAAATAGGGCTCATCCCACATATAGAAGCATGCATCATACTTTAACCTGTACTTCTGATGTGTTGATGCACTAGGTGGAAATACATCACTCACAATAAATTCACTATGTCAACATACCAAGGCACTTACGTAATGTCCAATGCAAGCAGTTTCTTATCAGGAAACTTTTCACAAATATTCCCTCATTATTCACATGAGATTAATCCTCCAGTCGGGAAATATGATCATCAATTTGGTTCTCAATTTCCTTCGTGTTTCTTACTTAAAGATAAAACTCCACCTAATCAACCTATGTTTTACATCATTCTTATTATAAAAGTACAGAATGAGTTCATGATCAGTGTGGACTATCACTTTGGTTCCCACCAGATATGACCTTAAGTTTTCAAATAGGAGTACCAAGGCTAGCATCTCCTTTTCTGTTATTGTATAGTTGGATTGTGTTGCGTCAAGTGTTTTGCTTGCTTGGTATATGGAGTGAAACACCTTTTCCTATCACTTCCCAAGCACTACTCCAAATTCTATGTCACTAGCATCACACATTAACTATACATGGAGCTCCCTATTTGGAGCAATCAAAATAGGATCTTTAATGAATTTTTGCTTCAGCATCGCAATAGAATGCAAACATATTTCTTCAAACACAAATCTCGTCTCTTTGACTAATAGGAAGCACATAGGTCAGGCAATTTTAGAGAAGTCCTTGATTAACCTCCTGTAAAATCTAGCATGTCCAAGGAAGCTTTGGACTTCATTCATTGATATAGGTGGGGAAAATTTCAAAATTAATTCCATCTTCGCTTTATGAACTTCTATACCACTCTTTGAGATCTTCTGTTCGTTATGTAAAAGAGAATAAACACTGCTCCCAGTTAAGCAACAAATTGGGCTCCTCACACCTAGTAAGAACTCGGTCAAGGTTAGTAAAAATAGTTCAAATAACTCACCAAACACTGAGAAATTTTCCTTGAACACTTCAACCAAGTCTTCCACCTTATCATGGAGGAATGCCATGCTACATCTCTAAAATGTTGTTGGGGCATTGCACAAGACGAATGACATACGCTCCATACCATAGCTATTTTTATTTTCTTCAGAATTTGTAGTGCAACTTCCACCTATTCGTATAATAATGTTGCAGACAAAATAACCTGTAAAGTTTTATGTTTACCTAAGAATGCTTACCTAAGGTGGGACGGTAGTGTTTTTTATCTCAAAGTTGGGTTCTTCTTCAATGGAGGGCTTTGGTGGAGGACCCAACACCCTACTTAGAGGCTCCAAACGATCTCTAGTTGTCATTATAAGTGACACATCAAGGAACTGCACAGTTTTTTGTGCTTCAAAATCCCCATATAGGTCATCACCCACTTACACTCGCTTTGGGGTATCCTTGGCTGCAATATACTTAGCTTTTTCTTCAAGACCAGTTAAAGTTATGGCAGACAAGTCCTCATACACATCTGCATTTTCAACGCTTTATACACATCAATAACCTCTACTTTATCATGAGTACTCATAGTAAGCTGCCTAGCGGCTAGATCAATTATTTCCCTTCCAGTTTTAAAGAAAGGTTTCCTTAACATGAAGGGGACCTCATGATTAGGCTCAAAATTCAACACTACAAAATCTACTGGGAAAATCAATGATCCCACTTGTACAAGTACATCTTCTACAACACCCTCAGACCAAGCTACCGACCTATCCGCGAACTGCAAAATAATGGTAGTAGGTTTAGGAATACCCAACCCCACCTTTTTTGATAGCAAAGTTTGCATCAATTTTATACTAGTTCCAAGACCTCTCATCCCTCTATCATGAATTATCTTCCCTATATTGATCCTAACAGTGAAACTTTTCGATCTTCCAAATTAATGGAAAGCTTGTTCTATATTGTGAAGTTGCACATTTCAGTAAGTTCCATAGTTTCATACTCTGTCAACCTCCTATTGCTCGCCACCATCCCCTTAAATTAATTTCCACACCTAGGTATGTCCTGTAACAGATCTACCAAAGGAAAGTTAATGTGAACTTGTTTCAAGAGAGAGAGAAACCTACAATAAATGTTCGTCCTCCTTTTTTTTCTTGAACTTCTGAGGAAATGGAGGAGGTGGTCTCACCATTCATTGTACTTTTTTAGCCAATGAAACTACTTCATTCTCTTTGAACTCACCTTTCATGGGTTCACTTTCCTTCTTTACATCTTCAGTGATGCTTTTCTTACGAGCTAACTCCTCCAATTGCTAACCACTGTGTACGCACCACATTAACCTCTTCAAGATTTTTGTCAGTATCCTAGGCAACCTTCCTTGTGGTTGTCAATTATGGGCACTAGTAAATTTCCCAAATTGTTTCTCCATTAACTGAGTAGCCAATTGATATTTTTCACATCTGCAGCTAACTAAGCTTGGTCCGCCATAATCTTCTTCACAATATCCTCAACACTCATGTTTCTAGATTGATTCTTTGGTTGCTCTTGTTGTGCCTGTTATTGTACCCGTGAGCATTTACCTGCAACCTATATTGGTGTTGCCCTTGGCCCTGATTCTGATTTTTACCCCAAGAGAAGTTTGGGTCGTTTCTCCACCTTGGGTTGTATCACTTCCCATAGTTTTGTTGGAGCTCTCCTCTTTTGGTATTACCTACAAAGTTTACAGTGTATGGATTTCCACCGCATGGTGGTTGTTGAACTGAATTCACTTGAATAGGTTGTTGCCCCAATGCCATGTCACTAAAGTGTGTGTTCATCATATTCTTTATAGCAATAAAATATGCAGTTATTAAAGTAACAACATCTAATTCTAGCATACCTGTAGTCTTTTGTACTACAGATTTCATTATAGTTCCATTCAACTCTGGGTTTCCCTAAGAAATTCTGTTCATCAAGGTGAAAAATTAAGCATAAGTTTTCTCCAAGGCCTGTCCACGTGAAGCTGAATCAAGTCAAATCTTTGTATTAGGCTCCAACCTTTCAATGAAGGTGTCGACTAACATCTCGTTAGATAATTGATGATGAGGGCAACTAATCAACAACGACTTAAACTTGTCCCAAGCATGGTACAAGTTCTCTCCACCTTTTTTCCTGAAACTCAATATATCACTCCTCAATTTTGATGTTGTACTTGATGAAAATAACATAATGATGAACTTCTAAGCTAAATTGTTCTAGATGGTGATTAAATTCAATGGCTCTCAATTCAATCATCTTTTTACTTTCGCAGAAAGAGAGACAGGGAATAATGTGAGCCTCATGTAATCTTTATTCACTATAGTTTTAGTGTAGGTTTGACTAATCTCGAAAAAGTTCTTAATGTGAACAGTAGATGTAATACCACGTATAAAAAACATTCCAATAATCAGCTTCTTAGAAATTTACAAGTGTAATCGATGGTCATTATCGATGGACCGTAGGCTAATCTACAACCCATACTGTGCATCTGCCGTTTGCAACTGAAGCGCTCCCAAAGCACAGCCTAGACAACTCGACTAAGTGTATATCCACCGACAGACCTACAATTCATAAGTTAGACTACGGTCCTTGGTCTGTGTCCGTGAATTAAGAAACAAGTTACCCATCCTCTGACATGAACTACAGATGACCAACAAGGACCTTTAATCGATCTACGGACTGTAGGTCTGACCGTAGGTGACGTTAGCAGTTAGTTAAGGGGAATTTGCTGATAGGGTCAAATTCAAATTATCATAGCTTTTAGCACAAAATTAATTAGGTATTCTTTAACCTATCATATGATATATATTTGAATTATCTTTTCATAGCCACCGAGTTTTCTAAAATTTGACTTGCGAGTAAAAAGTTATACCCATTTTAATGAAGACGTGTCAAAGAGACCGAAACAGCGGACCGTCAATTGAATGATGGACCGTCAGTTCAGGTCGTCAATTGGTCCAACTGCAAAATTTCCAGGGTCTTCTGGTCTTTTCCTTGTTTGTTTAACCCATAGAATACATTGTTTAGGCCCTAAATCAAAATGTTGTAGTCAATTTAAGGGTAGAAACATATAAAAAACCAACCTAAGTCAAAATCATAAAACAAAACCAAGAAATTTAGAAGCAAGAAAGCAGAAAAAGGTCAAAAACCCTAGTTCAAGAATGCAACAAGGTTCCATCAGTTCCAGCCCCAAAATCTAAAGATTTCTCTATGGATTTTATCACATGGTACATGTAATTTTATTAGAGGGTTCCTTTCACCCGTTATATCCCTAGTTTTTTGTCAGTTTTTTATTCCCATATCATGACTAGACTTGGGGTTTCTAGAACTGTAGCAGATTACCATGAATTAGTTAGTTATAAGTTCCAAGTCAGAATACCATGTTATTACTCAGTTTATTTCATGAATTCCAGAACTCTAGCTATATATTTCATTAGTTCTTGAATTACACATGTTAGATCAGATATTTTAGTTACTTGAGATATGCATGCCTTAGTTATTAATGCATGATTATCAGATTTATTGTTGCATTCTCAATTTGCATATTAAGTTTTGAGCTATGAAGTGTTTACAGAAATCCAGTCATAATATGCTAATCACTTAATTCATTTGGAGTAGCATAATATCGAGTTGGACTAGGGTTCAGCATACCCAAATAGTACAAGAAATAATAGAGAAGTAGGTTGTAAGTACCTTTTTGGGCATCAGCTTAGTGATGATGCCAACATGCCTTTATACCTTTGTCACGACATATTGGGTCCTTTCGATGGGGAGTATACATTGGACTATACATATAACTCATGTGGTTTTATAATTGGTTATTAGTATCTCCCACAATTAAAGTAGACTCTATTGCATTGACCATATTTATAGTTGAGTTATGTTCAATCTCAGCATGTTATTAACTTTTTCATTGAATCTAGTTAGCTCATGATTCAATATATCATGTTAAGTACATTATACTTGTTTTTGTGCTTGTTCAGTCATATTTTATTTCAATTTTTACTCCATCCTACATGCTCAGTACCTTTCAAATACTGACGCATATGTGCACTACATCTTCTCGTGATGTAGGTTCCGGCTCTCAGCATCCACATCACGATTAGAATTATTCCAGATCTCCTGCTCAGAAGAATTAGTTTGAGTTTCTAGAATCAGATGGGGCCTATCCCTGCATTTTTAGTCAGTTAGAGGTTATTTTAAAACATAGTTAGTTTCAGCTTAGTATTGAGTTGGTAACTTTTTTTTATTAAAATCATTAGATTTCATATATCTCAATTTTAGCATATGTGTATTCCCCATCATTTCATCCTTATTATGATTTAGCTTCCTCAATAGTTTATTATCTTTAGTATGGTCATGATCATATTGGTAGGGTTAGCTTGGGATCACTTATGGTCCTAGGTCCCGCGTCCCTGTCTTAGGGGTAGCTCAGGGTGTGACAATCTTGGTATCAGAGTCTTAGACTTAGGTTTCCTAGGATATCTGAAAAGCCGCACTAAGTAGACTCTTTTTCATGAATGTAAAGTGCACAACATCTAAGGACAGGGAGGGTATGAAGTGTTTTAGGGAAAACTTCACTTTCTTGTTATTCATATCGTGTGTATGGTATAATCTAATTCTATTGTAACTCAAAGTTCTACATTTCAAATTATGTCTCCTCATAGAGATAACGCTAGGGATGCAAAAGCAGCTCCTGCAGTCCCAGATCATGAATTCTCCAATGTTGAGTTCAGGAATGTTATTTAAATTTTGGCTTAGAGTGTGTCTAACCAAAATCATTAGCGGGTTTAAGATCAGGTGAATGCAGATAGTGGATCAACAACATCTAGGGTCTGTGACTTTGTTAGGATGAATCCACCTGAGCTCTTAGGATTGCAGACTAGTAAAGATCCCCAGAATTTATTAGATGAGATCAAGAATTTCTTTGAGGTCATTCAAGCCACTGGAAATGATAAGGTTGACTTGGCATCATACCAATTGAAAGATGTTGCTCATATCCGGTACACTTAGTGGGAGGAAAAAAGGGGTACATATGCAACTCCTATTACTTGGGATTACTTTAGTGAGACCTTTTTGGACAGATTTTTCGGAAGAGAGTTGATAGAAGCAAAGACTCAAGAATTCATGAGCTTAAGTCAAGGAAACATGACGGTGCAAAAGTATGGGCTCAACTTTAACCAAGTCTCCAGGTATAATCCTCACATGGTTGCTGACTCCAGGGCTTAGATGAATAAGTTCTTGATAAAGTGTTAGATTTGGTGAAAACTGAGTGTAGAAATGTTATGTTGCTGCGAGATATAAAAATCTCCAGGCTCATGATTAATGCTCCGCAGGTTGAGGGTGATAATCTTAGTGAACAACCTAACGATAATAAGAAGACTACGTCTAGGAACTATGAGTACTTTCATAAGAAATCAGGTGGTGCAAATCGCTCACAAAGTCAATTGAATTTACAACCCCAGCCACTTCATCAGCTAGTGTTCCATTCTCCAATAATAGGTATGATCAGAAAGGTAGAACAACAGTCTCAAAATCTCAAGGAAGCGTTTTAGGAAACAAAACTTACCCCACTTGACCTAAGGGTGGTAAGAACAATAAAGGTGAGTGCCTCGCAGGAAAAGAAGGTCGCTTAGGATGTGGTAAGCCTGGTCACAAGTTGAGGAATATTCCTTATAGACAAGGTCCAGGAGGTGGTAATGGTAGAGCTCAATCTAAATCATCAGAATCACAAGAAAGTTGCTCAACTCAGTAGGGTAACTCATCTTGTACAGGTGGCGTTCAGTGCCAGAACAGGTTGTATGCTCTTCAGGATCTCCAAGATCAAGAAGGTTCTGATGATTTAGTCACTGGTACGTTATGAGTCTTTGACCTTGATGTTTATGCATTGTTAGATCAAGGGATACTCTTTCCTTTGTAAAACTTTACATAACAGTCCAATTTAGTGTCACTCCAGAAGCTCTCTCAAAATCTTTCTTGGTCTCTACTCTAGTTGGTGACGTAGTTATAGAAAGATGGGTATAGAAAAATTTCACTGTCACAGTATCTTTAAAAGTAACCTCAGGAGATCTTCTAGAGTTAGAAATGGTAGACTTCGATGTCATTCTAGGCATGGATTGGTTACATCCTTGTTATCCCTCAGTTGATGGTAGAACTATGATTCGTGGTCTTTGTCCATGGTTGAGATTTAAGTTATCCAGCCTCTAACATCCACAATGGATTACCAGCACGGACCATCATTCAATCTACGGTCCGTAGGTCTGATCGTAGGTGAGGTTAGCAGTTAGTTACAGGTAATGTGATGATAGGGCTAACTTCATATTGTTATATCTTTTACTACAAAATAAATTAGGTGCTCTATGACCTATGATATGATGGATGATTGAATTACTTTCCATATCCACAAAGTTTGCCAAAACCCGACCTCCGAGTAAAAAGTTATGCCCTTTTTTTGAAGGTATGTCGAGTAGACCCAAATACGGACCCAAACGACAGACCGTCGATTGAACGATGGCCCGTCACTCCATGTCGTCCATTGGTTCAGAAATAAACTTTCAAGGATCTTTTGTTCTTTTCCTTGTACGTTCAACCCCTAAGATACACCATTTAAGCTCTAAATCATGATATTTTAGTGAGTTTAAGCCTAGAAACATCACCGAAACTTACCTAAGTCAAAATCATAAATCAAAACTTAGAAAATTAGAAGCAAGAAAGCAGATTAAACTCAAGAACCCTAGTTCAAGAATGCATCAAGGTTCCGTTAGTTCCAGCCCTGAAATCTAAAGATTTCTCTGCTGATTTCATCACCAGGTATGTGGGATTTCACTAGTGAGTTTCTTTCACCCATTAGATCCCTAGTTTTCAGTCAGTTTCTTGATTCCCGTATTATGACTAGACTTAGGTTTTTTAGAACTTAAGCAGATTATCATGAATTAGTTAGGCATATTGTTAAAATCAGATTACCATGTTATTATTCAGTTTATTCCATGAATTCAAAGCTCTACCTATGTATTTCTTTAGTTCTTGAATTACACATGCTAGGTAAAATATTTCAGTTATTTCATATATGCATGCCTCAGTTATTAATATATCATTATCAGATTAATTAATGCATTCTTAATTTCCATGTTCAATTTTGATCTTACAGTATTTATAGAAATTCAGTCATTATATGTTAATCATTTAATTCATTGGCAGTAGCATAATACCGTGTTGGACTAGGTTTCAGCGTACCCAAATAGTCCAAAAACTACTAGACAAGTAGGTTGTAAGTTTCTCTGTGGGCATTGGTATAGTGATCACGCAAGCATGTCTTTATACCTTTTCCACGGTATATTGGGTCCTCTTGATGGGGCGTATACATCAAAATCCATTTTAGCTCATGTGGTTTTATTAACATTTATTAGTAGAACCTAGAGTTCAGTCAGACTCTATTGCATTGACCATATTTACAGTTCAGTTAGTATTTAGTCTCAGCATGTTATAAATTTGGTCATTGCATCCAGTTAACTCAGAATTCAATATATCATGTTCAGAACATTATACTTGCTTTTGTGCTTATTCAATCATGTTTTGTTTAAGCTTTACTCTATCCTACATTCTCACTATTATTCAAGAACTGACGCATATGTGCGCTACATCTTTTCATGATGTAGGTTCAGGCTCTCAGTATCTAGATCACGCTTAGACCGGTTCCCGATCTTCAATTCAGCAGAATCAATGGTGAGTCCTCATTCTCTGAGGAAAATAGTCATGAGTTCATTTCAGTTATTTAGTCCTTTACTTTAAGTTTTTGCTAGACTTAGTTGGGGCCTGTCCCAACATTTCCAGTCAATTAGAGGCTATTTTAAGGCATAAATAGTTTTTCTTAGTATTGAGTTAATAACTTCTTTGTATTAAACACATCAGTTTTCATATATCTCAGTTTTAGCGTATGGTATTCCCCATCTTTTCATCTATATTATAATTTAAATTATGCATAATTTTATTATTTTATTATGCTCATGATCATGTCTGCATGGTTAGCTTGAGTTCATTTGTGTTCCTATGTCCCTTGCTTGCGTCTCAGAGGTAGCTCGGGGCATGACTGTAGGATCGTCATTTGAAAGACCAGTAAACTGCCCATTTATGTACAGATTTGTACCATACTCTTATTCAGTTTAAATCTCCCATAGGCTTCAGGTATCTGAATGCACCAAGTCACATTGGTGGGGCGTGGGATTTCCAAATATCTTACTTTCATTTCAGCATCCATTGTTTTAGGTTCTTATAATTTTTCCTCCGTTTTGTGAAAGGAGATGGTAGTTCACCAATAATCAGAGGAATTGGATATTCAGCTTTTCTCCATCTTCTGTGTAGGAATTTTTCAGGTTTTGAGATAGGTGACAACAATCCTTGATCCTGGTCTATTATGTAGTTTCACACAGCCTGCAATAATGAAATGCTAAGATAAAGTTGTCAACACATTCTCGTTATTTCACAATTAAAAAAATCAAATATTTTCTTATTCTAAAGTCTACGGGAGTAGAGCGAAAAACTTGTTGCGTCCAAATCGATCATGGAAGTACCAGTGGTCATACAAGTAATAAAGTAGATCTTTTTAAGAGTCGAGTATCGTACCCATAGGGACTCACGTCAAAAACTAGATATTTTTCTTATTTTTAGTTCAACAAAAATGCAGTTACAGTTTTGAGAGTTCTTTATTTTCTATTTGTAAATTAAAAACAAATATATTAAATAAGATTAAGTGTTAAGTTTTAAAAAATATGTTTTCAGAAAGATCAAGGGCTGCAACATTTATCAGGAATTATGTACTCACTCTCATTTTTAGTAAGGGTAATTACTAAATGTCTAATCAATGAATCGCAATGTTTGATGTATGAAAATGGTCTCCAAACCTCTAATCGCCTATGATGATTAACACCCTAAATACATCATTAAGTGGGGATAGAGTGATTAATTACCGAGCATTAAGTTATTTGCTTTTATAGTGACCCAAACGAGGTTTCTAGTTATATCCATATCCTAGAAATGAATGAACCTTAGGTATTGAGAGTTCAACAAGATCCATAAGTCCATGTTCTATAATCTTATTCCTCTCTCAAGTTCAATTCGGAAAATGGATTTATTTCTATGGTGATAAAGCATGAAAAACATAAGTAAGAACATAGGAGAGATTCATATGATAGTCAATACTAAACCCAATAGTAAACTGAAGAGATCACATTGAAAGGAAAAGAGATTGAGAAACAACCCTAAAGCTTCAGAAAAACGTCACGAAAGTCGTCATTTTTAAAAATCCAGAAAAAAGAATACTCCCTAAAAAAAACAAAACCTTAGTTATATTAAAAGTCGAGACATCCAAAACTTGGCCTAAGGCGTGCAATGCCTTGAGAATTCCGAGTCCATGCTAATTTTCCTTCTGTGCGACGTGCGATTATGACAACGTGTTTTGCCTCATGATTTCTTTCTTGCCCACAACTAGGCATCTCATCCGCGACGCGCGAGCTACATGAGGTTTTCTGCCTCATATTTTTTTTTTTTACCATGATTCTACTCCCTCTCCGTGACGCGTGAGACACCCACAAATGTCTTGGTGCATTTTACTCAAATTCTTGCTTGCTCTCTTTTGACTCAAACCTTAAGATTGCTTCCTTTCTCCATTTTTTTGCTCGTTTCACCCATTAAGCTCACCTACACAACTAATTATGTTGGTTACCTCATAAATAAACAAACGACTCGATAAGACTCTTAAATACATAAAGATTGAATTCATACTAAATTTAAATATGGGCATTAGTAGAATTCTTGGAATATAAATATGCCTAATATCAACAATAAAATGTGTATATAAAATAAAATTACTTATTTTGGAGTTTCTCTAATCGACAACCATAACATAAGAGCTATTGTGATGATACAACATTTTGCCTCAAGCTTCTAGGATTGTGAAATAAATAGAAATGAGTATAGATATGGAATACTAAGTAAATCCAATAGTTGGTGCTAAAAAGATCTGACGGAATCATCTAAAAAGTATGACCCTTTTTTACCCATTGTGGATACATGGTTTATGGCATCTCGAAGTTTTCTCAACTCTCCCCCATATCGGTGCTCAATACTACTTCAAAAATATACTAGGTTTTTATATTTAAAAACATATCTTGTTTCAGCGGTTTCGGATAATTGCTCAAAAACATAGCTCAAAGGCCAACTTGAAAGTCAAAGTTTTCTCTCTTGCTTTATTAAGAAAGTGATTACTCTTTTCTTAAAAGTAGCTCAAATGCTCTTTCAAAATCTCAGCTTCCGTGAAATTTTTTATATTCTTTGGAAATAGTTAGTCCCCATATATTTACTTGAAGAAACAAATTTCAAACTTTACTATTTACTCTTTTACTCATCTAACTTCAAGTCTTAGAAAAAAGTTAAAACCATTTGAGAAATACTTATGGATTCAAGGTTGTATATCCTATTTGTGGATGATTTTCAGAAGTCATTTATAGTAGTTAGAATCAATAGGAAGTGTTAATACACTCTAGAAAGGTTTTAATGGACTGAATGACGAAAACTATGTTAAAAATGCCTATCCGGGAGCGTTCATGGCAGGCCATGCCAGGCCCCACTTTTATGAAGCTCCATTTGAGCGCACTACACGCGCGCTACCCTAAAACCATTAGCGCATATGGGGCGTGCCGCGCCTGTCCCTCCCCATGTTTGTCTAATGAATTTTTGACTCGTTTTCTAATCCTCAATAATTCTAAATCGATTTGTTGTCTCAATACATTCTTTGATTATGAAACCAAAATCATGTACAGTACAAAATAACTCAAAACTACTCTTAAAGTTGCTAAAACACCTCACGAAAACCCATCAATCATATGTAAGTTGAAAAATGAAAAACAATTCTTGAAGACAACTCATGAACTTCAATGTCTAACTCTTGTAGGATGAAAATCGTTTAATTAAACATGATCGACACGTAGGTGAATGGACCCAATTCTATGTGATCTCATATACCTTGTATGAATCACCCCCTTAATGAAATCCACAAGAAATTCGTGAAGATCTTCACGATTCTTCCTTTCTTTCTCCCTTTTCTCTTTTTTTTTTTCTATTCTGTCAAAGGCCTAGAATAAAATGAACTTTTCTGATCTGACTAAAATCTATTTTTTGTACCAATTAAAATTGTAGAAATGAATTAATTAAGTCGGGTAAGGAAAAGAGTAAACTACCTTTTGCAAAATACAGATTGGACTTTCCTTAATCGAAAACCCAAATTCCAAAAGGCATAACTCACTCATAAGAACTCAACATTATGTAAACTCGACAGTGTTGGAAAGATTATTCCAATGGATTTGCAACCACGTCTGGAATTACACCTAACTCATCTTGAGATAGATGTTATTGCTTTTTGATGTTTTCCAAAATCTCAATTTATCCTAACTTTAAATTTTTTCCAGATTTTTCACTCTTTCCAGGAATAAATATTTCCAATTCTAAGCTTCTTCCTAGTTATTTCAAATTGTGAGGCGTTACACACTAGGTAATACATGCATCTTTGTACTTGACATAAAATTTAATTGCAATTCATAAATTTGTTATTTGTGAACTTCTGAGTGTGCCATTTTGTGAAACATTTGATTGGTGAACATGATCTTGTCTATTGATATCGGAATTTGTCGAACTGTTGTTGTTGAGTTATGCGTTATATTATTTTTGAATTATTAGTTTCGACTAATTTTATACAGATTGTAAGTGTGGAGGTTCAACTACGATTGTAGGGGTACCCATATTTTATATTCATAACTTGTGTTTAGTAGTTCAGTTGTAGAGTTTTGATTACTTTTATGTTACATACATGTGAATGTAAATATCGGTCTAAGGAGATCAATCATAATATAAGATTAACTTTTTTGACATTTTCAATACTTTATTCGAGTGCTAACATAATTTTATTATAATTTAGAGAAAGTGAAAAAAAGAGTCAACATCTTATAGGATCATTGAACTATAAAAAATTATTTAGTCATTAAATTTTGTTTTGTATAAATAAATTTCCCAACTTAACTTTTTTATCTTTAAAAATCACTCAACTACTTTAATTATTAAAATAATTTTTTATGACAAAGTAAATTATTTTATATTCTACTTTAATATGGACACCACAAATAAATATAGTGTACAATTTTGCATTATCATTCTTCTTGTTTTTTTTCTTCTTAATTTACCATTAAAATTATTTGAAATGAGGAATAAATTATTTTATATAATATATAAATTCAACTATTCATATATATATATATATTTTATAATATGTTCAACATCAGTGTAACTATTTGTAAATCATCAATTTCAATTCTATCATCAAAATGTATCTAAATTTTGAACAATATTGTCCATTATTCCGTCCGTATATTGAGGATGCAATTTTATATTCTAAAATAAAAAACCGATAAAAATCTAGAATCATGAATGGTAACCGGCAAATTTTGCTTCATGTTGATCGACCGAGTCTTAAAACTTGCACCACCTAGTCATAGTGATTAGCCCAAAAAAATCCTAAAAGAACTTTTTTACTATAAATAACTTTATGAGATAGCATTTTTGGTGATAACTTTGAGTATTTAAAGTAAAAAACAATGTCTACGCATGCACTTATTGGAACAGATAATATGGACTAACAACTAGAATAAATATAATGGAGAATGACATCTGCCCATTAGTGACAGAAGTTATCTTTCATAAAAGATATTTCTGCATTTTCCACAATTATATTCAAGTTAACACAAAACACTGAAATGTAATTTTATCAAGGAAAAAAATTCTGGCACATAAAATACACCCAAGACTTTTAAATTAACAAAAACTACAAGGCATACTATTCTTCAACCAAAAAGATTGGATACACACGGCTAATGTAAAGTTATTTATTAATCTTTCAATTGTACAACCACATGCAGTATGTTACACTTATGTCTTACATAAACATAAATTCTATACCATTTCTATATTGTACGAGGTGAATCTAGTTAACCGTAAAACCTAATGAACTGTTACTTTAATCACAGCTAGTTCTTACATTTCTTATATAAATCACTACCAACAAAGTACAAGACACAAATTAAAAAGTTTAAGAGAAACTAATGCTCAAATAAAAGAAACTTCAGAAGAAAGAAAACAAAGATTAAGAAAACGAACCATCACTTGCGAGAGGAAATTGATGACAACGAGTTTACATTGTTGCACAACGATGTTTTAGCACCGACAAATCTGGATATAGAGGATTTACTTTTGTAAGTCGAACTAGCTCTAGAACAACGTTGTAGGACTGGTCAAGGCTAGTTGTAATTGATTTGATCTATTGTTTTGAGGTTGGTCGGAATTTCGATTAGCGAAGTCTACAATGCGAAATCAATTACAACTGGCCTTGACCAGTCATGCGAAGTTGTTCTCGAGCATGTTCGGACCGCAAAAGAAAATCTTCAATAATAAGATTTATCATCTCCGAAATATCGTTATACAACAATGTAACTTCACTGGCACTAATTCTCTCTTTCAAGGGAGGGTTTGTTTTCTTTGTTTTTTTCTGCTGTTTCTCTTATTTGAGTACTTGTAATTTCTCTTAAATTCTTAATTTATGTCTTGTACTTTGTTGATAGTGATTGTTTTAGGAAATGTTGAAACTATCAGCAGTTAAGTGGACGGTTCATTAAATTTATAGTTAACTAGATTCACCTTTTACAGAATAGAAATGGTAATAAATTTTGTGGCTTAAAAGAAATGGTCAAAAAATAGACATCTACTCATTTATTGACAAAGCGCTTCTTTAAAAATAGCCTTTTTTTAAAAAAACAAAGAATAGGGGCATAGAACATTTGTTCTTTCTTTTTTTTTTAAATACACTATCAAGTTTGAAAAAAACCTAATAAATTAGTGTTTTTAAAGTGGTGCAAAAAGAAGTGTTTAAAAAAAAAGGGTTTGCCAAATAAACTTTATAAATGCTAAAGAGACTAATAAAGATTTGTTTCTAACTAAAGGTACCGAAACACAAACATCTATATTAAGTTAGTTCATATGAAACAAGAAATTAACACATATCCTTAACATATAAGAAATTAAAACAAATAAATGCTAAATGTTGATAAGTAAAAAATACCTCAAATGAATTTTGCTTGCTATTTGGATAGTCTAGGATGTCGACTTTATCAAGTATGATGGTGTCGAGTCCATGAAACTCTAATTTTGCGAGTGTCCTTAAATGAGACTCCATTTTCCTCCAAAAATGTTCATGCAAATAATGAGAGCATAAAGAGATTTGTACGAGTAAACTTTAATCAAATATTAAATAAACAACAAATGGAACTAATAAAAAATCACACAACAAAGAGACTATTTATAATGAAAAATATGCAAGTACGAGAAACATTGAACCAAACTATATATGCCCTTTAGGCACTTGATTTTTTAAAATGGATTACACTTAGTATTTAGAATTAAAAATTCATAAAAATAAACTCATTTAACTCTTCTTACATAATAGAAGAGAGGCTTCGGCAAGCAATAAAATAAAGCTTAAACTAAAGTTTATGTGTTAATATAGTAGATATAGAGTAGATTGTGGGCAGTGAGCATAGTTATTTATTCGTGGAAAACCAATGAGCAAACCATTCCTTAAGCATGATCTTACTGAAGTGAAAAGAATACTAAAGGTATAAAAAGTGATATTAGTAATTTTTATAATCAAACAAATAATTTAGAAGATAAATAATCATAGAAGTGAAAGTGTTACGAAAAA
Source organism: Solanum chilense (assembly GCA_032847665.1). Taxonomy (NCBI): domain Eukaryota; kingdom Viridiplantae; phylum Streptophyta; class Magnoliopsida; order Solanales; family Solanaceae; genus Solanum; species Solanum chilense. The sequence continues at coordinate 26,693,901 of CM064966.1, forward strand.
AGATAACTTTATATATTATTAGTTTAGATGCTCGAAAATAATGAATTAGAAAAAAGGAGGGTCAAAATTGGGTGTCAAAAGCATGTCCCTTGTTGACCAGAGACGATGTAAAAGTTTTTTGGCAAAGAAGTTGACATAGAATCCATTTTTGTCCCGACCAACAAATACAACCTTAAGAGAGTATAAGACAATATGATAATTGAATAATTTAACAGGTAAAGGATTTTGAGAACATGGTAGACCCAAGCTAACAAATGGTGTCCCAGTGTTGAATTACGTTGTTACTGATATTGTTATGGAGGAGAGTATTTGAGAGTAGAGTCGAGCATAGTTTGAGGAAAACCTTTGATCTTTGTTGGAAAGCTAAAATTTCACAACAAATTTCTCCAGTTCACTTCTTAGATGAAGTTTCACGTTGCATTGTGTCTCTTGTTACTGCATGTGGATAGTGCTGCCAAATCACGATACTGTTAGGAAATATTATAAACTACAAATATAAACAAATATATTATGACAAATGTACTATGGAAAATGTTTACTTTATAAATCAAAGATCTAGATAAAATTAATCAAACATATTGTATTTCCTTTAAACATAAGCAACTACTTGAAATTATGCGTATGCAAGTCTCATAGTAACGAAGACATACATGTGTAACTTGGTTTTTTCAAGTAATTTGAAATGCTTTCACTAAATAATAAAAATAACTAGGCAATTACATATTATCTCCTTAGAGACTAATTGTAACGACCTGTTTAGTCAATTCGAGCAGTAAAGTTTAGTTCTCATAATAACTGACTAGGTTGACGGATCCCGCGATGGACCGTCATGGGCACGACGGACCGTCGAGGGTTCGTTCCAAAACACTTCAACTCTGATAAATTTGGGTACAGGGATCAACTCTTTGAACTTCGCGACAGAACTGTAGCACGGACCATCGTAGATACGACGGACCGTCACAGACCTTTTTACTGAATTTGACTCTCTGAATTATGTGACAACCCTGCAGGACGGACCGTCGCAGGCACGACGGGCCGTCACGAGTGACGTAACCTTGACTGGGTCGGATTTTTGTTAAAAGTTTTTAAGGGGCGTTTTGGACTATTCATTCTTATAATTAGGAAATTAGTGGGGTAAGTTTAATAATTTAACTACTTGGGTGTTAAAGAAGATAACCTTGAAATAAATAGTGGGTTACTTTTATCATCTTTTATACTTAATTATATGATAATTAGGGTAAAATAAAAAGAGTTTGAAGAAAATAAAATAAAAAAGAAAAGAAGAGAGAACGAGCGAGAGAGAGAAGAACGAAGAGACAGCAAGGACATTGTGGAAGTATCTTGCTTAATCACGATTCTTTGGTGGAGGTAGGTTATGGTTTATGCTATCGCATAGTAAACTCTAAATAGCGATTGATATGTATTGGGTAGTATTGTAAAGTCTTCTATATGCTTAATTGTGTGGTTGCATGATGTGATTATGTAATTGTGATGGATTAGAATAATGAGGCTGTTGAATCTTAAACCTTGAAATATCACTATTAATGATGATGCCTTGACATAAAGAAAGTCTTGATGAACTAAAGTAATGAGATTAGGGGATCGGGTGTCACGAACCGATACGTAGAATTAGGGGATCGGGTGTCACGAACCGACACGTAGAATTAGGGGATCGGGTGTCACGAACCGACACGTAGAATTAAGAGATCGGGTGTCACGAACTGACACGTAGAATTAGGGGATCGGGTGTCACGAACTGACACGTAGAATTAGGGGATCGGGTGTCACGAACCGACACGTAGTATTAGGGGATCGGAGTGTCACGTACCGACATAAGAGTAATAAAGAGAATGAATCTTGAATTATTTTAATATACTCAGACTTAAAGAAAACATTTTCCAAATGAGTATGGTGTGGAGGCTTGAGTCCTCATAGGTGTGCTTGGTGTTGTTGCTAATGTTTTTTGTACTTGTTGTTGTCACCTGTTGAGTATGGTAGTTGATTTATGTTATTATTTTATATATATTGCTTTCTATTTTGAGTTGGCCGATGATACCTACTCAGTACGTGTTCCTTGTACTGACCCCTACTATTATTTTTCTCTTTGTTATTTGTGGAGTGCAGCAAACGTGCCATCGACTTCGACTCGTCCGCAACTCTAGCCAGTCTTCAGCATATCAGATTTAAGGGTGAGCTATTATTCCTAGCTCGGACATGGACCATTTCTTTTACTTATTTTAGCTTCTTAAATACTCTTAGATTAGAAATTTGAGGATAGATGTTCTTGGTGTGATGACTTCCAGATTTTGGGAATAAATAAGTATTAAATTTTAGAAGTTATTTATTGGTTATATTAATGAGTTTTAAGTCTTCCGCATTATATTTTGTTCGTTATGGTTGGAATATTTGTAAAAGTTGGGGTTTAGATTTGTTGGTTCGCTCACATAGTAGGATAAGTGTGGGTGCCACTCGCGGCTCGTTTTGGGTCGTGACAAACTTGGTATCAGAGCATTAGCTTCGTTGGTCTCATCACAGAAGAACGAGTCTAGTAGAGTCTTCAGGAATGGTAGGGGGACGCCTTTACTTTTCTTTGAGAGGCTATAGGACTTTAGGAAAATTCCATTCTTTCTTTCTTTCGTGCTATTACTTGGATCCAATTGGTATCTAGGTGATACAAATTGGTATCTGACATCCTTACTATATTTCGCAGATGGTTAGAACTAGAGCAACAACTGAGCCAACACCAACACCGGCAAGACAGGATGCGTCTGAGCCAGCCACTGGGGCTGTAGCTCGAAGAGGTGCAGTGGCAAGAGGCCGTGCTAGAGGTCGCGGGACGACGTTCTCTAGAGGTAGAGAACAAACACCTGCTCTAGCTAGTACTAGGCCGGTGACTCCTCCACCGACTGATGATGTAGTAAGAGAGGGTGAGGAGGGGGAAAATGAGCAAGTGCAAGATGAGGAATTACCACCCCAACCTACCCCAGAGATGATTAACCAGGTTCTTGCTTATCTTAGCGGGTTATCTGATCGGGGCCAGACACCTCCATTGTTTTCTACACCACCACCTCAGGTTCCGCGAGTACAACATGCAGTTACTGTGGCTACCCGCATGGATGCCTCATTGGAAGTAGGCACGTTTCCTCGATTGACTACAGGGCCAATAATGACGAGTGATCAGCATGAACTTTTCACTAAATTCTTGAAGTTGAAACCTCCAGTCTTCAAGGGTACTGAATCTGAGGATACCTATGATTTTCTGGTTGATTGTCATGAGCTGTTACATAAGATGGACATAGTAGAACGTTTCGGTGTTGAGTTTGTGACCTGTCAGTTTCAGGGGAATGCCGAAATGTGGTGGCGGTCGTATGTTGAGTGTCAACAAGCACTAACACCACCTATGACTTGGGCATCATTCTCTAGCTTATTTATGGAGAAGTATATACCCCGAACTTTGAGGGATAGGAGGAGCGATGAGTTCCTAAGCTTAAAGCAAGGCAGGATGTCTGTTACTGCTTATGAGGCTAAGTTTCGTGCACTATCCAGGTATGCCACCCAGCTTTGCTTCAGTCCAGAAGAGCGGATTCGCCGTTTTGTGAAGGGATTGAGGTCAGACTTGCAGATTCCAGCCTTACAGGTAGCTGCTGCAGCAAAATCCTTTCAAGAAGTTGTTGATTTAGTGATAGAGGTGGAGGGGGTGAAGCCAGACGATTTCACCATGGCCTCGACATCTAAGAAGTTTTGTAAAGGAGGTGAGTTTAGTGGTTCTTACTCCAGGGGGCAGAGTTTAGGAGGTTACCCAGCCTGACCTATTCAGTCTTCACTGCAAGTTGTAGCTGGGGGTCCATCGCAGACCAGCCAACAATTCTCTGAGTTTGGAGGTTATCCCCAAACTTCGTCGTTCTCACAGAGACCTATGCTTGAACCAAGAGAGTGTTATGGATGTGGGGATACTGGACATATTAGGAGATATTGTCCAAAACAGAGTTACAGACCCCCCAATAGTCAGAGGTAGAGGTGGTCATGGAAGAGGCCGCCATTCTGGAGGACATGGTGGCCAAGGTAATGGTGGTCACCAAATAAACCGGGGTGGCGGGCAAACTGTATCTATTGAAGCGCAACATGGTAGGGGCGACCGGCAGACAAGTGACAGGGCCCATTGTTATGCTTTCCCTGGGAGGTCTGAAGCGGAGACATCTGATGCTGTTATCATAGGTAATCTTTTGGTTTGTGATTGCATGGCTTCTGTATTATTTGATCCTGGATCCATATTTTCATATGTATCTTCCTCATTTGCTATTGGTCTTGATTTACATTGTGATTTGCTTGACATGCCCATTCGTGTCTCTACTCCTGTGGGTGAGTCTGTGATAGTTGAGAAGGTGTATAGGTATTGTCTCGTGACTTTTGTGGGGAACAATACTCATGTAGACTTGATTATTTTAGAGATGGTTGATTTCGATGTAATTCTGGGTATGACCTGGCTTTCTCCAAATTTTGCAATCTTAGATTGTAATGCTAAAACAATGACATTGGTCAAGACTGGGACAGATCCGCTAGTGTGGGAGGGTAATTATACTTCCACCCCAGTTCGTATCATATCCTTCCTTCGTGCTAAGAGAATGGTGAGTAAGGGGTTTTTAGCTTTCTTGGCACATCTCAGGGATGATGCTTCCCAATTACCTTCGATTGAGTCTGTCTCGAAAGTCCGCAAGTTTCTTGATGTGTTTCCTGTAGACCTTCCTGGTATGCCACCGGATAGGGATATTGACTTTTGTATTGATCTTGAGCCGGGTACTCGCCCCATTTCCATACACCCTTATAGAATGGCTCCAGCATAGCTAAGGGAGTTAAAGGCTCAACTTCAGGAGTTGTTAGGTAAAGGTTTTATTAGACCAAGTGCATCCCCTTGGGGTGCTCCTGTTTTATTTGTGAAGAAGAAAGATGGAAGTTTCCGGATGTGCATAGACTACCGGCAGTTGAATAAAATAACTATTAAGAACAAGTATCCCATTCCTCGCATTGATGACTTGTTCGATCAGTTACAAGGTGCTTGTGTCTTCTCTAAAATTGATTTGAGATCCGGTTATCATCAATTGAAAATACGGGCAACAGATGTGCCAAAGACCGCTTTTCGAACTAGGTATGGGCATTATGAATTCGTAGTAATGTCTTTTGGTCTTACGAATGCCCCTGCTGCTTTCATGAGCCTGATGAACGGGATTTTTAAGCCATATCTGGATCTCTTTGTTATCGTATTTATTGATGATATACTGATATACCCAAAGAGAAGGAAGGAACATGAGGAGCATTTGAGAATTGTATTGGAGTTGTTGAGGAAGAAAAAGCTTTATGCCAAATTCTCCAAGTGTGAGTTTTGGCTAGATTCAGTGTCCTTCTTGGGGCACGTTGTGTCTAAGGATGCAGTGATGGTGGATCCTTCTAAGATTGAAACAGTGAAAAATTGGGTAAGACCTACTAATGTGTCAGAGTAAGGAGCTTTGTTGGTTTAGCTATCTACTACCGTCGATTTATCAAGGGATTTTCTTCTGTTGACTCAAAACTGACAAATTTGACTAAGCAGAATGTTTCATTTGCATGGTCGAACGAATGTGAAGATAGCTTCCAGAACCTCAATACCTTGTTGACTACCCCACCAATTCTTACCTTGCCAGTGGAAGGCAAGAATTTCATTGTTTATTGTGATGCATCTTATTTTGGGTTGGGTGCAATGCTAATGCAAGAGATAAATGTGATTGCTTATGCTTCAAGGCAATTAAAAGTGCATGAACGTAACTATCCGACCCATGATTTGGAGTTGGCTGCAGTGGTATTTGCATTAAAGCAATGGAGACACTATCTATATAGGGTCAAGTGCGAAGTTTACACAGATCATCGTAGTTTGTATGTCTTTACCTAGAAAGATTTGAATTTGAGGCAGAGGAGGTGGATGGAACTGTTGAAGGACTATGATATTACTATTCTGTATCACCCAGGAAAAGCAATGTGGTGGCTGATGCTTTAAGTAGTAAAGCAGGGAGCATGGGAAGTGTAGCTCACTTACAGGTTTCTAGACGCCTATTGGCTAGAGAGGTTTAGACTTTGGATAACGACTTCATGAGGCTGGAAATACTAGAGAAGGGAGGATTTTTGGCCTGTGTAGAGGCAAGGTCTTCTTTTCTTGACAAAATTAAGGGAAAGCAGTTTACTGACGAGAAGCTGAGCCGAATTCGAGATATGGTATTGCGAGGAGAGGCTAAAGAGGCAATAATTGATGAGGAAGGTGTTTTGAGAATTAAGGGAAGGGTATGTGTGCCCCGTGTGTATGATCTGATCCACACTATTCTTACAGAGGCTCATAGTTCAGGATATTCTATACATCCTGGTGCAACCAAGATGCATCGTGACCTAAAGCAACATTTTTGGTGGAGTAGAATGAAGCGCGACATTATTGATTTTGTTGCCCAATGTCCAAATTGTCAGCATGTAATGTATGAACACCAGAGGCCCGGAGGAAAACTTCAGAGAATGCCCATTCCTGAATGGAAGTGGGAAAGAATTGCAATGTAGTACGTGGTTGGTCTTCCAAAGACATTGGGTAAGTTTGACTCTATTTGGGTAATTGTTGACAGATTAACTAAGTCTGCTCACTTCATTTAGGTTAAGGTGACTTACAATGTAGAGGCGTTAGCCAAAATCTATATCTCAGAAATTGTTCGATTGCATGGAGTCCCACTTTCCATCATATCAAATAGAGGTACATAATTTACTTCTAAGTTTTGGAGAACATTGCATGCTGAATTAGGTACTAGGTTGGACCTTAGTACTGCATTTCACCCTTAGACCGATGGTCAGTCTGAGCGAACGATTCAGGTGTTGGAGGATATGCTTCGTGCATGTGTGATAGAATTTGGTGGTCATTGGGATAACTTCTTACCTTTAGCGGAGTTCTCATACAATAATAGCTCATTCAAGTATTGATATGGCCCCATTTGAAGCACTATTTGGGAGGAGATGTAGGTCTCCCAATGGTTGGTTTGATGCATTTGAGGTTAGACCTTGGGGTACTGATCTTTTGAGGGATTCATTGGAGAAGGTGAAATTTATTCAAGAAAAGCTTTTAGCAGCTCAGAGTAGGCAGAAGGAATATGCAGATCGAAAGGTTAGAGACTTGGATTTCATGGAGGGGGAGCAAGTCTTGCTGAAGGTTTCACCCATGAAAGGGGTGATGCGGTTTGGTAAAAGAGGTATGCTAAGTCCAAGGTATATTGGACAATTTGAAGTACTTAAGCGCGTGGGAGAGGTGGCCTATGAGTTAGCCTTGCCTCCAGGACTCTCAGGAGTGCACCCGGTATTTCATGTGTCTATGCTGAAGAAATACCTTGGGGATGGAAACTACATTATTCGTTGGGATTCAGTTCTTCTCGATGAAAATCTGTCTTATGAGGAGGAGCCTGTTGCTATCGTAGATAGAGAAGTCCGCAAGTTGAGATCAAAGGAGATTGCATCTATCAAGGTTCAGTGGAAGGATCGGCCAGTTGAAGAGTCCACTTGGGAGAATGAGGCTGATATGCAAGGAAAATATCTACACCTCTTTACAGACTCAGGTACTCTTTCTCGCCCTTGTTTTTCTTCCTGTGATCGTTCGAGGACGAACGATGGGTAAATTGGTATCTATTGTAACGACATGTTCAGTCGATTCGAGCAGTAGAGTTTAGTTCTGATAATAACTGACTGGGTTGACGGATCCCGCGACGGACCATCATGGGCACGACGGACCGTCGAGGGTCTCGTTCAAAAACACTTCAACTCTGATAAATTTGGGTACGGGGATCAACTCTCTGAACTTCGCGACGAAACTGCAGCACGAACCGTCGTAGATACGACAGACCGTCACAGACCTTTTTACTGAATTTGACTCTCTGAACTCTGTGACGACCCTGCAGGACGGACCGTGGCAGGCACGACGGGCCTTCACGAGTGACGTAACCTTGACTGGGTCAGATTTCTGTTAAAAGTTTTTAAGGGGCGTTTTGGACTATTCATGCTTATAATTAGGAAATTAGTGGGGTAAGTTTAATAATTTAACTACTTGGGGGTTAAAGAAGATAACCTTGAAATAAATAGTGGGTTACTTTTATAATCTTTTATACTTAATTATATGATAATTAGGGTAAAAGAAAAAGAGTTTGAAGAAGAGAAAATTAAAAAAGAGAAGAAGAGAGAACGAGCGAGAGAGAGAAGAACGAAGAGACAGCAAGGACATTGGGGAAGTAGCTTGCTTGATCACGATTCTTTGGTGGAGGTAGGTTATGGTTTATGCTATCTCATAGTAAACTCTAAATAGCGATTGACATGTATTGGGTAGTATTGTAAAGTCTTCTATATGCTTAATTGTGTGGTTGCATGATGTGATTATGTAATTGTGATGGATTAGATTAATGAGGGTGTTGAATCTTAAACCTTGAAATCTCTCTTTTAATGATGATGCCTTGACATAAAGGAAGTCTTGATGAACTAAAGTAATGAGATTAGGGGATCGGGTGTTACGAATCGACAAGTTTAATTAGGGGATCGGGTGTCACGAACCGACACGTAGAATTAGGGGATCGGGTGTCACGAACCGACACGTAGAATTAGGGGATCGGGTGTCACGAACCGACACATATAATTAGGGGATTGGGTGTCACAAATCGACACGTAGTATTAGGGGATCGGAGTGTATCGTACCGACACAAGAGGCATAAAGAGAATGAATCTTGAATTATGTTAATATACTCAGACATAAATAAAACATTTTCCAAATGAGTATGGTGTGGAGGCTTGAGTCCTCATAGGTGTGCTTGGTGTTGTGGGCAATGGTTCTTGTACTTGTTGTTGTCACCTGTTGAGTATGGTAGTTGATTTATGTTATTATTTGATATATATTGCTTTCTATTTTGAGTTGGCCGATGATACCTACTCAGTACGTGTTCCTTGTACTGACCCCTACTTGTATTTTTCTCTTTGTTATTTGTGTAGTGCAGCAAACGTGCCATCGACTTCGACTCGTCCGCAACTCTAGCCAGTCTTCAGCATATCAGATTTAAGGGTGAGCTATTATTCCTAGCTCGGACTTGATTCTCTCATTCACGTCTTGATGTCTTGAAGTTTCGTACATGGACCATTTCTTTTACTTATTTTAGCTTCTTAAATACTCTTAGATTAGAAATTTGAGGATAGATGTTCTTGGTGTGATGACTTCCTAATTTTGGGAATAATAAGTATTAAATTTTAGAAGTTATTTATTGGTTATATTAATGAGTTTTAAGTCTTCCGCATTATATTTTGTTCGTTATGGTTGGAATATTGGTAAACGTTGGGGTTTAGATTTGTTGGTTCGCTCACATAGTAGGATAAGTGTAGGTGGCACTCGCGGCTCGTTTTGGGTCGTGACACTAATAAGCTTTTCAACAAATTTAAAATATAATACGCATTGCTCATATGTATAAAATAAATTATTAATGCATTTGGAGATGTCTCATTAGAGACAAAGAAGGATTTCAAGGAATTCAAAATATAGCATGAAGTTCATAAGTATATTTTAAAAATGAATAAATAATTATAGCATTGAAATATGTCACTTTATAGACAAATGAGATTAAAATATCTTATTTGAGCGAAAACTAACCCAAGATGTCCTATTTTGAGGGTGGATGAAACCCGATTTCTTATAATTTAGAGTGAAGGAACCCATAGAATCCTATTTTGGGGTGGAATGACCCAATGTAGCCACTTAGAGGATGGAAAAACATGATGTCTCATTTAGGTGGATGAACCCATATCCTATTAGAGAATGGAAGAATCCGATATATCCTATTTGAGGGCGGAAAAAGCCAACATATCCTATTAGAGGGTTAAAGAACCCGATGTACCGTATTACAGGGTTGAAGAACCCTCCTATAAGAGGGTTGGAGACTCAATATATCCAATTAGAGTGTGGAAGGACCCAATCTATCTTATTTGAGGGTGAAATATTCCAATATGTATGATATTATTATAGGGTGGAAGAACCCGATGTATCCTATTTGAAGGTGGAAGAACCTGATATAGCCAATTAGATGGTGGAATAACTCGATGTATCCTATTTGAGGGTGGAAGAACCCGATGTATTCTATTTGAGTGTGGGAGAACACAATATATTTGATTTTAGGGTGGATAAACCCAATATATGATGTGAACTTACAAATCTGAATTTTGGTGAAATCCAATAAGCTTTGTTCGATTTCTTTATGGTAATCATAACCTTGTATGAAGAGCGTGTTTTAGTGGCTTTGTTATATTGATCATTTAAAAGGCGGTGTCTGGTGCAATAATTTGCAATAGTGCATATGGTGCCAATACCATAAGAGCTTCAACTCCAATGAAAATTTGTTGCTTGTAAATTCAGCCCTTAATAAAAAATTATGAAATTAAAATTTGATAATTGTTGATGTTGCCATGTGAATCTTTCAAAATTGACTTGATGTTGATCTTTGTGGGGATATCGATCAATAATAGCTAAAAATCAACCTCTTCATTACTCAATAAAATTTGTTAGTATAAAAGAAAATGTTTGCCTTGTATTGAACCACAAGGCTTTGGCTTCGAATCTACATTTCTTTTTGTAATGACATTCAAGAAATTTGATGGTGATTATGACTTGGGACCTCAACTTCTGCCCTTTTTCAAACCTCTATAAGTGATGTTAAAGTTTTCCCACCAATCTTTGCTCATAGGATAGAAGAAATTTTATTATATTGAGATCGAAGCTAATCTAAGTGCCTATGTATCGTGCTTTCAACCAGAATCAGGTCACACGTAGTTCATCACAAAATGTTAGAAAGGATTGCAAAAGGGTAGATATTTCTTAAAAAGGAGAAGTTATAGATATAATGTCTTTGTTATTCTTCTTGACTCTTCAAATGCTTTCGTGTCAATTTCAAAGGATCACCCTTTAACAACAATGTGCTTGTGTTTGTGATACTGCCATTGTTAGTTAGGCTCTCGTTGTATTTTTATCTTTCCACTGTAATCATGCATTCAATCTTGAAATTTAGTGCATGACAATCTTCAATCTCATGTCCTTGAATGTTTTGAGTGTTAAGCACAACTCTTGGATAGATCATAGTGTTTAGGCATACACTCATGAATGAACCCATATCTTGATTGTAGAAGGCCATTTGCTCTAGATCTCTCGAATATATTTGCATATCTCTCATCCAAAGAAGAGAAGGAGAAAGATTTCACCTTCTTCTCCAGTTGTGTGCTAGATTGATCATCGTGCAACTTTTGTTTGCATGGATGTTGGAGATGCACGATGCAATAGTTAGAAAAAGTATGATATTGCAAAAAATCATCATTTGGACGGTACTGCGATTGTTGCATAGCCATGAAATTATGGTCATTTTTCGCTCATTTTACTTTTGAAATTTACTTATACCTTCGGTTGGAAAGGTTGGTTGACAACTTGTGATGTTGAGTTGCGTACAGTTTTTCCTGCTTGAATACCATTTGCAATATCTTTGCCAACCTTAATCAAATCATAGAAGGTATGTGCAGAAGTACTAAGCAACTTTTCATAATATAGACCTTCTTGAACATGGATAAGGTTGAGATCAACTCCCCTTCAGACAATGAAGGATGAATCTTATAAGCTTCTAACCTCAATCATATGCCATATTCTTTACAAGATTCATGCAATATTTACTTCACTTTGAGAAAATAAGTTATGTGCAGATCATATCAATTTTGAACTCATATAGATTTACAAAGTCGCGGCCATATCTTCCAATGTATGCCATTTGCTAAAGTTTTGCTCATTGTACCAAGCATGTGCTAATCCTGATAAACATTGAATAATAATCTCATTCATATGTCTTCAACATGTCCATTACAAACCAATATGCTGCAATAGTTATTTAAGTGAGTAATAGGATCTCCTTTCCCATTGAAAGAATTGAACAAAGGAACTGTGTTTCCTGGCATAAGTTTAACATTTGGATGCACACATAAATTCCCATACTTCAAACTCTAATAAATTCTTGAGAACAACTCTTCATCAAATGATTCTCTCATATTGTGGAGCTCTTTTCCAATATCTTGATGATAAATTTGCTGAATATCCTTCTCACATCTAGAATATGGAAGATCGGATAATTTGTTGTGCTTTTTTAATATAATATGGAATAGCAGATAATTTGTTGTGTTTTATTCATTTTAAGGAAATTTAATTGTGGGAGGATAAATATTTTGCATCACAGTGACTTGAACATTATTGGGATTTATAGTGCGTACTGATGGCATTGGTGGAGAGATTGTATAGGTAGAAGCTGAGGGGGGAGATAAGGTTAGACAAATACTGTGAGTTGAGCTGGAAGTTTTAGTAGTTGTAAGAAGAAGGTTAAAGGTTGTTTCCAGATTGACAAAATTGTTTACCAACCACATTCTTCATAGAATCATCATTTTTTTCTTGCACGAATCCCATGCCATTGTTTAATGCTTTCCATTTGTTCGCCATTATAATTCTGTCCATAATGCAGATTCATAGTAAAAACAATGTTCAATGCTAGGCAACCTCTAAAGATGAAACAAAACTTAAGAAAATAATAAATTGTTAGGGTAGGGGAATACATGAAGTAAATGCAAGTACAATAAAATATAAGATAAAAGAAGATTATGCTTGATTTTGTAAAAATAAGAATTTAGGCCTGAGGCAAAGTTTTAAGTCTATGAATAGGGGACGAGAGTTGGATATAATCTTCTAGGATCTAATGCTGAAAATGAAAGAAAATAAAATTTTGATTTGGAAAAATGTTGACTCATGTCGAGCATCAAATATTGGCTTCAATTATATCCTTATCCTTTGCTAATTTCGGCATGCTTCCAAAAATTATCTCGCTTGCATGCCAAAATTATGCTCCAGCTTCATTCTTCATAGGAGGATGTGTTAATAAATGAATTAAAGATAGTCAAAAATACAGAAACAAAAACAAGATGAAATAGATAGAAAAAACTTTTTAATCCGAGTCCATAGAAAGTGTTGTGTCTCCTTAAGAAATTTAATTCCCTAATGTACCCTAGGTTGCAGATTAATTACCCACAAAATAAAACGGATTAACCTGTTAAAGAAGTAGCGGTACCTCAAACTTCAATAACATCAGGGAACGTAAGAACAACAACAAGCCACACACACACTCAGTTTATCGATACTTTGTTTATGAGAGAAAATGTACGTAGAGAAGAAACAATTTTCTGTATTTAAAAAATGAAAAATGACTTCCTTTTTATAGCTATTTTCAGCAAGAATTGTGTGTGTTCAGACAAATTTGTTCACACGCATTTTTTCTAGAAGGTTGTGTCTTTTGAAAAAAAATAACAAATTTTTGGAAAGATGTGTCTTTTGGAAAAAAATGATTTTTCGGAAATCAGATCGATATTACTGTTGCGCGCGAATTTCAAATAAATTCCAATACGCCAAAAATAATTTTGTTATATAGCTAACATTCTAAATTAATTTATAAGAGAGAAGAAATTGATTAACAAGATTTATTCAATTAACAAAAATAATTAAATAAATTTTGTTCAAAAATTTTATCTATCAATCCAAATCCAAAGCAGAATCCGAATCCGAAGCCGAGGCTAAGGGCCAACGAGCGACGTCGGCGGCGCAATGGAACACCTTCTTCTTAATCTTTTAAGAAGTATAGCAAGTATTTCCTAATATACTTTTCATTTTCCATCCAAAATTTGTTCCCCCTCTTTTCCATTTTTCTCTTCTCATTTCCCATTCACACTTTGCTAAAATCCAACAACTCCCACATGATTGGGGATTGACTATTGTTAAAAAATATGAAGAAATAACTTTTGTGTCTTGTAAGTAAGGCTTAATCTCATATGTATAAGAAAATTTCCCTTTAATCTTTTCGTAGTGAACATATATCGGATATACTCGGTCAATTGTTAGATTTGATATCTTTGAACATCGAGCTTTGGTGTATACCTAGACAACATAAGTCACACAATCAACCTTTGAACTGTTCTTAGTTCTCATTATTTTTTTCGTTTCATCCATGAACACATCTCGGTTAGTAAGTTCTTAGTAAACTGGCCTTACCAGATTCTCCTTGAAGCGTCTTACACTTCACACTCACATAGGTGGTTTCTAAATGTGTTATCTCGTAGATACAATATTTGATATAACCTATATCAAACTAAGAAATCATTAAAAAGTCCTTATTCCTTTATCCTTGTTACTAAACATTGTCTCATCATGAGAATGGACCATAAAATAATTTTTGACAATGTTGAACCGTCACGAGTGACTTTTTTTTATCTCCTTGAACCTAGGTCTTCGGATCGCCAGTCTTTTAGGTAGATTTACCACCACAATGACTTGTTCTCCGGCATAGTCCCCTTCCGTCGATGAAATCTCAACTCCCTCTCTAGTTAGTCCATTTGTAAGTGGATCTGTCACATTATTCTTTGACTTTACATAGTCAATTTTGATAATTCCACTATAGAGTAGTTGTCTAACAGAGTTATGTCTTTGTGTTATTTAACGAGACTTGTTGTTATACATAACACTTACAACCCTTCCTATTACATCTTGACTATCACAGTGCATGCATTTACGGGTCATTGGTTTGGGCCAAAATAGAACATCTTCTATGAAATTTCGGAGCTATTCAGCTTCCTTGACTTGCCTTGTCTAAGGCTATGAATTGAGACTCCATTATAGAGCGAGTTAAGTTTTTTTATGATTCCGAAGATATTGCTCTTCCACCAATAGTTAAAACATATCCACTGGTGAATCTTTTTAGTAGACCCAGTAATACAATTTGCATCACTATATCATTCAAGAACTTCTGGGTATTTGTTGTAATGCAAAGCATAATTTTGAATGTCCTCTAAGTATCCCAAAACTCTCTTCATTGACAACTAATGATTTTAATTGGGATTACTTGTGTATCGACTCATTTTACTAATAGATCTAGCTATATCTGGTCATGTACAATTCATGACATACATCAATGTTCCAACACTCTGGCATAGTCCAATTCAGACTGACTTTCACCTTTATTCTTTGCAAGATGAAAGTTCACGTAAATTGTGGTCTTTTCCCTTTTGAAATTTAAATACTTGAACTTTTCAAGTACCTTTTTGAATATAATAAGTTTGAAATAATGCTAGACTGTTAGGAGTTTTGAGAATCTTAATTCCCAATATCACATCAGCATCTCCTAGATCATTCATATCAAACTTACTAGAGAGCATACACTTAGTATACTTAATATTTACTACTAAAACAATGTTTAGCGATGGATATTCGCAACGAACAGTATTTCGTCACTATATAATGACGGATTTGCAACAGATGAACCATTTTGTTGAAAAATTAACAAATAATATTTTGATTTATAATATAGCAACAGATTTACACCGGAACATATAATCCTTCCCTAAATATTAGAGCGAAAACATTTTGCACCTAATTTTTCCTACGGATTTAGTAACAAAGTAGTGGTGACAAATTTAATTAGTATTGGGCAACGGAATTACTGACAAAAAAGATTGCTAAACTATCAAATATATATTTTAATAAAATTATATTATTTAGTGATGAAAATATCCGTCAATATTAGTTTTCTAAATATATGTATATTTATTTGAAAGCGACTAATTTTAGAATCCATCACTACTTCCGTTGCAAACTCCAATTTCAGATTTTCATTACTATAATTTAATCTCATTCATCCATCATAATTTCAAACTCCAAGAGTCAATATCATTCGCGCGTCCGAATTTATCAATGGTCCTAATTTAAGACCCTTGATTTCGCATCTTATACAAAAGACCCAAATCCCTACTTTTCTTCATTCTCCTCCTCTCCTTTATAGTCCACCGCCCAACCCTTGTTCGCCTTCTTCTCCGTTCTTCTTTCCAGCCTTCGCAGCCTGGAGAACAAGCAGTCAACAACAATGGTTAGCTCTGTAAGATGTGCGAAGACCACCAGAGAACCTCATTCGCTAGCAGAAGCTCCAATCAGCAAGCAATTAGGCGACAATTTGGTCTCTGTTCGTCTACAGCAGCAACACAAAGATAGCGCCATCAGTTGCCTCCTTCTCTGGCGAAAAAGGACAGAAACTTTAGCTACACACAGCGAGCAGTTATGGTGAGCACTGGTAACATCCAGCTCCAGCAAGTGAGGGAGAACACAACAACAATTTCAGTCATAGGAGCTCAATAAGGATTTTAGGTGAAGAAACTCTTTCCTTCAATGCTCTCTAAATAAAGCATTCTTATCATATCTTTTATCGAAACACTAATAGCTTAAAAGAATAAAATGACAATAATTCTTATGTAATTTGGTTGTCTATTTCATGAAAGCTATATTAAAGCAATTGTTCCGAAACAAGTAATGTATGTCTTTCATTAGATGAAGTTATCTTAACTTGAATGTCTTTAACTCAAGTAAGATTCCACCTCTTGACATTTCTGAGAGATAATAAGAAATCAAAATATGTGATTTTCATGTTTTTTCCAAGTGAAACTTATAGGTAGTATAAACCAACAAAAGCAATTCGAGTAGTCCAAAAGGATATGTATGGTTGTACTGTACAATATGGAGGCGTTTTTATAAGATCCACCAAAGATCAATGTGTTCTTCTATTCATTGCCTTTATCCTTTATTTCTTCAACTGTGTGTTAGCCATTTTATATTTGTCTCCTGTATGCCCCCTTCCCCCTTTTTCAGTTCACATTGAAGCTGCTACATTTAGGTGTATAAAGATAAATTGTTAATCCAAGTGCATCATTGAGTTGGCGGGCATGAAGTTTCCGTTGGAGTCACACAGATGACTGTATCTCAATTGGAGAATATCGTAGAAAACTTGTAAGTATATATTTCACAAATTATATAAGCGTTATCTATAGGTTGTCTGATATATACACTTGTATCTAAACACACATTACACAATAGATATTATTGTATCTAAACGTGATTTATCTTTTTTATAGACTATTGAAAAGGATCGAGATCCAACACCAAGCGAGTTATATTTGCACGCCCATATGCATAGTTATGATTAAAAATCTTTTGTTGAAGCCTATCAGAAGATATACATGTAATTTCTCATTAGAAGGGGAAACTATCTCTCTAATTCTTGTTTGG
Source organism: Solanum chilense (assembly GCA_032847665.1). Lineage (NCBI taxonomy): Eukaryota > Viridiplantae > Streptophyta > Magnoliopsida > Solanales > Solanaceae > Solanum > Solanum chilense. Next base: position 26,711,092 of record CM064966.1, read on the forward strand.
TTTCTTTTTTTCTTAGCTTACTGTTTCATGTCTTGTGAACCTGTTGTGAGCTTGGGATTTATCCATTTGTGAATTGTTAACTCAAACTGATTTGTCTTTTTAAGATGGAATGTTTTAATCGCAGTTTGAGTCCTTCTGTTAATGTATTAATCTAGTCTTTACAATGTGAACCCCTTTCTCAATCCTTTGTAGTATTCATGTTTTCATCTCTTTGTTTAATTTGCTCACTGCATACATTGATTTTTAACTTTGACTATCTTTTTTTGTTATTTTTTAGGAGCCAAATGTGATGAATTAGTAGAAATCCGATTAACTTATCATGAGTAGTGGTTAATTTTATCTGGAATAGTGGCTTAAGCCTAATTAATATTTGTAAATTTTACATTATTTAAGTCATTGTACATTTGCTATTTCATTTTCTTCCTGCTTGGATATTCATTATTTGTTATTGAGGATTGATTTAGATGCAATATTGTTACTATACTTATTTTGGGTTCTAATTTCAATTATTTTTTTGTTTTATATGAACTCATGTGGAGTCCAAATTAGACTCAAATATGTTTTCCTTCGAATTTCTAATGAGCCGTAAAAGCTCAAGTCCTTCTCATTGAGTCAATCCTTGACTATCACTGGGAAGTAGGAAGAAAATTACTCTATTGTCTATCTTTAATAAGGAGATTTTCATCATATTAATTTGAGTTTCTACGATTCAGATAAGATGTGAATGTAATTATCAAGATAAGTCTGAAGAGGGAGAATTTTCTCAAAAGAATATTAAGAAAAAAAAGTAATACAAGAAGTTGATAGTCATTTATAATTCATATTCTCATTTAGTTCAGGCAAGAGGGTGATGCTGGTAACCATTAAGCAAAATTGAGAAAGCGAAACAAAAGAAAATATAACAAAACAATGTTAAATGCATATGATTTTGTGTAGTTTACGTTACGATGATACTCGATGGGACTTATCATTGTTATGTTTCATTGTTTATGAATTTTTTCTAAAGGAGTTATAGCCTTAAGTGTCTATTATATACCACGGGAATAAATTGGATTAGGTAGTTACTTTTTTCTTCAAATTTATATGAATTACATTTGTTTGGTCTTGAAACATTTGAAATCCATCAAAGATTTTCTGAACATGAAGTGTTAAGTACAGTGTGTTTCTTTATTTATTTTCTATCTTTTATTTTCACAACAAAAAAAGGTCAAAATTATCCTCATCATATTATAAATGACTCAAAAATTATTTCTTTTCCCTTATGGAATCACTGATCAAGTTTTAGTTTAGGTCAATATCTACTTTTTAACTTATCTCCTCATGTTTTTGTTGGGGACTAATGTATGGTTGTAGGCTTATAGCATGTTTTCATGATTATTATGATATTGTATGTAATTATCATTTCACCGATTTTCAATCTAAGCTTGAATGTAATGTATATTAGCTAAAAAAAGTATAGTACATTTAATTAATCTACAATGTTCCATATGTTACTGCACTTTCTTTTTAAATATAATTTTGTTAATAATCTCTAATGCTTTCTATATATCTCTATTAACAGGAAAAATATGAAAAAATATTACTTTAAAAAACGTCTCAATATGATATTGATCAATGTGAAGCAAACACCAAAGTTGATGAACAAAAGTTTTCTTAAGATTTGTTGATAAATTGTTTTTGACGTTTTGCTCCAAAATATGTGATTAGGATTTTCCTATCTAAAGATTTTGAACTGTCTAATTATTATTTTTTATGAATGTTTGTTATTTTAGAGTTATTTTTAGTAAATGTTATTTAATTTATTTCAGCAATGTATATTTAAAATAAGTAAATGAAAATATTTTACAAGAAATTTTTTAGTAACAAATTTAATGACGATTTGGTCATTGCTATAAAAAAATTATTGGCAGAAAATTAGCAATGAAATATTTTAGTCGCAAATATGTCGGCTCAAACAATAGAATAATTCGTGACGGATTAGTGGCAAAAAAAATTTCGCAAATTTATTTTAAATGACGAAATTACATATGGAATAGCAACAAACTATATAAGTATAGTGACAGAGCAGTTTGTCACTAACAAGTTTCGACGGATATCATTTATCTCAAACATGTCGCTAAATTTGTTACGACCTCATTTTTTATTCGCTAAGAGATTACTAATGAGCGAAATAGCAACAACCAGCAATCCGTTGTAAATCCGGTTTAGCGATGAAATACAATAGATTAGTGACGAATTTCATTGGTCGCTAAACGCTATTTTTTTTGTTGTGATTGGCAATGTCCTTGCTCACTATCAGCATGTCATCCACATATAGGCATATAATAACTTCCTGATTCGGATTATCTTAAATGTAAATACATTTATCACATACATTGATATTAAATCCATTTGACAACATGGTTTTGTCAAACTTTGCATGATATTGTTTCTGTGCTTGTTTTAGTCCAAAAAATGACTTAATAAGTTTGCAGACTTTCTTTTCTTTATTAGGAACTACAAAACCCTCAGGTTATTCCATGTAAATTTCTTCTTTCAACTTTCCATTTAAGGAGACGGTTTTCACATCCATTTGATGGATTTCAAGATCGTACACTGCAGCAAAGGCAATTAACATACGAATTGATGTAATCCTAGTAACTCGCGAGCATGTGTGAAAATATACAAGACCTTCATTTTGCTTAAAGCCTTTGGCAAAAAGTCTTGCTTTATATTTTTCAATAGTTCAATCATCTGTCTTCCTTTTGAAGATCCAGTTTGAACCCAAGGGTTTCTTCCCTCGAGGAAGATCAACCAACTCCCAATTATGATTGCTTAGGATTGATTCAATCTCACTATTGACAACCTCCTTCCAAGAGGTTGACTCACTAGACAACCTTGCTTCCTTGAATGTTTGAGGCTCACTTGCAAGAAGGAATGTTAAAAAATCAGATCCAAATGAAGTAGATGTCCTTTGACATTTAGTATGCCTTGGACTCTCTTCATTGAATTTATTCTCTTTTGGTTCTTCTCGGCGCAGTTTAGACCCCCTACTAGATGACTGAAGTCTACTTTTATAGGGATAGATATGTTCAAAAAATTCATCATTATCTGATTCCGTTACTGTATATTATCATGATTATCTGGATGTTCAGACTTATGAAACAAAAATTGACATGCCTTCCTGTTTGTGGCATATCTATTGAATACAAAATCCACAATCGTAGGCCCTATCTTCACCCTCGTATGTATAGGAACCTGGATATTGGCTAGAAACCCCGACACTTTGAAATATTTTATGTTGGATTTTTTATCTTTCCATTTCTCATGTGGAATTACATGTGTCTTCTTGTGAGGCACTCCATTGAGTATTCCAGTTGCTGTTAGATTAGTGTCCCCCCTACGTTTTGTAGTAAACCTTAACTTATAAGTAAGACATTCATCATTTCATTTAAAGTTCAGTTTTTCTTTTCTACAATCCCAATAGACTAAGGAGTGTAAGGAGCAGTAGTTTGATGGATTATTCCATTTTCCAAACATACTTGTGCAAATAAAGATTCATATTAGCCGACTCTATCATTTCTGATCATTTTGATCTTTCTATCCAACTAATTTTCATTTTAAGTTTTATATTGCCTAAATACATATATTGCTTCATCCTTACCACTTAGCAAATATACATATCAATATCTAGTGCAATCTTCAATAAAAGTTATGAAAAACTTTTTCCCACCCGTGATGTTTTTTAATTCATGTCACAATTATCAGTGTGAATCATTTTTAAGGGATATGAATTCCTTTTAATATATTTAGAAGGATATTTAGAATACTTAGATTCAACGCAAATTCAACATTGTTTCACTCAAATTTTTATATAACATTTAAATTAATTAGTTTTCGCAAGGGTTTGTAATTAATGTGTCGCAAATGTTCATGTCATAAACATTTAGACTCAAGCAAGTAAGAAGAAAGAGAATCTTTATTCGTATCAACTGCAATAACATTGACTTTGAAAAGTCCATCACTAAGGTTATTTTTTCCTACAGACATTTCATCCTTACTCACTACTACTTTATCAGAAAAAAATACACATTTGAATCTATTCTTAGTCAGAATTGGAAGAGAAACTAAATACTTTTCCAATTTTGGAAAATACGAGACCATGTTCAATGTCACCATCATGCCTGATGTCATCTTTAATAGGACCTTGGTAGTTACTTCCACCTTTGCAACAACAAAGTTTGCAATAAACAACTTCTCATCGGTAGGTGCTGGAGTATATGATGAAAATAATTCTTTGTCGGCACAAACATGGCATGAGGAACAAGAATCTATCCACTATTCTCTTGGATTTCCAACCATGTTACATTCGGAAAGCATTGCAAAAAGATCGTCTGTTTGTCATTTGGATTCAGCCAAGCTTGCCTCATCCTTCTTCTTCTTGTCCGTCTTGGGACCCCACATTCAATAGCCTTATGTCTATATTTGCCACAATTGAAATAGCTTCCATTGAATTTCTTCTTAGGAAGATTGCTTTTGGACCAGATATTTTCTTTCTTTTCTTTAATTTTGTAGGATCTTCTTCCACAATATTTACTCCAGATATTGCTGAATTACCACATTACCCCTATTCTGCAGCCTTGTTATCCTCTTCAATTCTCAACTTTACTATGAGATCTTCACTAGTAATCTCCTTGCGTTAATGTTTCAAGTAGTTTTTAAAAGTCCTTCCACAATTCAGGTAGCTTCTCAATTAGGACAATCACTTGAAATGTATCATTCACAATCAATCCTATATTAAAGAGTATGTGAGTATTAGGAATAAACTTAATATTTCCAACATAAGCATTTAATAAATTTATACCTTCAGCAAGGAGATCATTGATTATGACCTACAATTCTTCAACTTGAGTAATGATGGTTTTACTGGCTATCATTTTATAGTCCAAAAATTTTGCCACAATGATCTTCTAAAGCATCGCGTAGTTCTTTTGAGGTTTTGACATTACTGTACACATTGTATAGATCATCTTGCAGCTCACTCAGAATATAATTTTTATACGAAAAAATGAGTGTCCATGCTTCTATTACTAAAAATCGTTCTTCAGACGAAATTTTATCTGAAATAACAAGAACATTCTTATTAATGAACCTCTTAAGACTTAAGGTAGTGATATAGAAGAAAATCTTCTACTGTCATCTCTTGAAGTCAACTCCGTAAAAACTTAAAATTTTCTTAGTAAGTGGTAGGCAGCAGTTGAACGATTGAGTGCAACCGATGTTGTTGCAGCACTTATTGTTATATCACTCACTGTTCGAGCATTTACTTCACTTGATTAGTCATTTTTCTGTCAAAAATGACTAATGATTTTAGTATGTTAAATAGCAACACTAAATAGTAAATCTTCACAAAGATTATTTCTTATTTAACGATAAAGTTTATATGGTCTTTTAATCGTTAATCGAATGAATTTTAAAAATTCAAACAGAGTAGAAAACCATAAAGATTTTTATCTCTAGAAACGTCAAATACAAAAACTATTAAATTTGTTCAGATTGTTACTACATGTATTAAGGTTAGTAAAAATATACACACATAGAAACACGATGAAATAGGCAGAAAAACTTTTAAATCCAAGTCCACATAAAGTATTGTGTCTCCTTAAGAAATTTAATCCCCTCAATGTGCCCGAGGTTCCAGATTAATTTCTCCCAAGATAACACTTATTAACCTGTTAAAGAAAAAACGATACCTCAAACTTCAATAACTTCAGTGAACGTAAGAACAATAACAAGACATACATAGACTCACTTGATCGACACTTTATTAATGAGAGAAAATGTATGAAGAGAAGAAATTTTTTTCAGTATTTGAAAAATGAAAAATGACTTCCTTTTTATAGCCATTTTGAGAAATAAATGTGTTTGGTCAGAAAAATTGTTCAGATTAATTTTTTTTCAAATAGTTGTGTCTTTTGGGAAAAATTAAAACTTTTCGGAATTATGTGTTTTTTGGGAAAAAATAATGACTTTTTAGAAATTAGATCGTTATTACCATTGCACACGAATTTCAAACAAATTTTTTTGCCCCAAAAAATTAATTCTTATATTTATCTAACATTCTGAATTGATTTATAAAAAAAATTGATTAACATGATTTATTTGATTGAAAAAATTGATTAAATAAAATTTGTCTAAAAAATTTATCAATCTATCACATCATTTGTCAAATCTATTCCAATAACGATTCTAATATAGAAGTCGAAGCTGAATCTGAAGCCGAGGATGAGCGAGAATGTAACGATGGTGCAAGGGGGAACCTTATTCTTAACCCTTTACGAAGTATAGGAAGTATTTCCTAATATAAGGACAACAATTTCCTTTCTTCTACTAATATGAGTGAAATGACTTTTTATTTGCACTTTGCAAATGACTTTTCATTTTTCCTCCAACCGACTGGGCCTTATATAGGCTGCGTGCGTATCAACCAAGGAAATAAGGTCGAATGTAGTTCCAATTACATGCAAACAAATATATTAAAATTTATATTCTAATATGACCAAGTCCATATGTTGGCGGCTTACGTATCCACCAAGGAAATAAGTTCAAGTGTAGGTGTAACATTTTGAAAACCCAAGACATGTCTTAAAGCCTAACATAAGTTTCATAAGGTCTAGACATTGTTTTAAGGCCTATTTTAATGTTTACAAGTCATTTATGAAGTCTAGAAATCAAAAAATTCCAAAACGTCCATGACGTCCGGATACTACTTCTACGAAGTACTACCATGCCTTATCCTATTTGACTAGCTTTTAGGAGTCGTACAATGGTGAAAATTTGTGGAAATATAGTTAATAGGTGTTTAATTTGATTTATAGTTGAAACGTCCGGGTACGACTCCCGAAATACCAACCAAGGGCCCTGGAGGAGGACCCTTGCAAGTGGAGTCAAACACAGCCTTGGTAGTGTGCATCCACGAGAGGGCATCGACGATCCATGTGTGGATCGACAGGGCATCCTTTCCATTTGTCGATCAACCCTTAGACAATTTATTGAAGGTCTCCAATTTCATAGTCTTTGATAGAAATGACGGATGTGCATCATTGAAGGGAACAATCACCGTCGACTCACAAACGGACCGTTGATCGGGGTCTCGTCTATGAGTGTTCATTTTCCTTCACATTTTTAAGTTGGTTCTAATTGATTAATTAAAGGTTTTGGTGGTTATTTACTTACTAAGGGAATCATAATTAACTTAATTAACCCCCCATATAAAGACCCCAACCCGATTAATCTAATTACAACTCTCAAAACAAACTCTTTCATTCTCTATTTTTTCTCTCTCTATTGGAAGACACCATTGAAGACTATCTAGGGGAGGGATTTGGGGGATGTAAAGGGACGAAATCACCATCAAATCTTCATCAAACATTGAGGTTTGATATTTAATTCACCTTTGATACCTTTTTCCTCAAAGGGTTCCTTCAAAATTGATTTCCAAATATGAGTTTTCAAGTGGGTTTTCATCCAATACGAAATTGATGTTATGATTTGATTTGTTTATGCTTTATTTTGGATATTATGGCTATATTAACATTTATTTTGATTCAATTATGATTTATCTTGATGGTTTGGTCTTGGTTGTAGAAGATGACTCTTAAACCTTAACGCTAGGTTTGATTTTGATATAAATTAGGTTGTATTTTGTGTAATTAACTTGGTTATGGATTGAAATAATATTGGATGATGTTATTATATTAATAATTAACAAGTTACAGTGAATTTTAGTCTTTCATGCTAGTTCTTGAGAAGATGATCTAGGTTAGAAAGTGAATTGACCGAAGCATCTTGTCTTCAGTTATAATCTAGTATTGAATTGTGATGTAACGATTCTCCTAGCCTTGTTATAAAGTTGATTAATGACTTATGATGATGTATACACAATAATTGGGTTGAATGAGAGTTTATGTAAGACCTTGGTGATGAATTATTAAGAAGAGTTTGTAAGTCTTATGATTTGTATCCTTTACTTCAAATTTGGTTAATTATGATTAAGTCATGATGTGACAATGGAGTATGCTTTGTATTAATATTGATAGGGTTGTATGATATTGAATTTTAATTTCTTGGTTATGATTGTGAGGTTGATTAAGGTGTATATGTTATAAGCATGGTGATGACTATCAATGAGACTTATTATGATATGAAATGCTTATGTGCTAACCTCACTTATATGAATTGTAATGAAAGGACTTATACTCATGCAATTCCTATTGACAGTTGATGTTGATAATGTTATACAAGTGTTATACCCTATGACCTAAGATAACCTATGATTTATAATTAAAGTCTGAAAGAAACTTTAAAACGGGACTCTAGCTTAGCACCGAGTTAGAGTGTGGAGTGTCCCTTCCCACATAGGGAAGGTAGGAGCACTAAAGTACTCTTGAGATTTTGAGACTACAATGTATGTATCATAAAGAGGGTCCCAACTGTATCTAATAGTTCTTGAACTATGTTTCCTCCCATAGGAATACTAGGTAGTGGATCCATATAGTTGCTATGATTTATGATTTGTTACTACCTTGGCAAGTAGTCCTCCTTCCTTCGATGTAGGGTTTCATGACCCCGGATTCCACATTAGCTAATGTAGTCTATGTCGGTTAGGGCAAGATATTCCCAAAATATAAAATGAACTAAAGGATTGAACTCTAACTATGATAACCTAAGAGGTCTAACTTAGTCTAGGTAGGGGCATAAGACTCTACCTAGGCATTGCACTAGTTAGCCTTGAGGGGAGTCCTAGGAGGAGGTTCTTATATATGATTATATTTATAATGTTATAAGACATGCATATGATGAACTTTCACATTTTTTATACTATATGTTTTTTAGTTCACTTATGAAGATGTGTTGGGTTATATTGTTAAATTAAGATGTTATGTATTTCTAAAATGCTATGTTATGTGAGGTACGGTGTTATTAATAGTTCTTGTTAGGTTTCTTGATTGAGTAAGGTTAAGGGGCTTTGCTTGGTCATTACACTAGTTTACTTGATAGGGGTCTATGGGTAATTGTCTTGCTTAATTTACAAGGAAATGTACTCTTATTCATGCTTATTGACAACTAGTTCTCGGAACGTGCATCGCACGTTTGTCCCCTAATTTATATTAGAAAATTTTAATTGATATAGCTAAGTTCAAATGTAAGTCCTTTCTTATGTAAGTTTAACATAAGAATTTAGCTTTGCACAAAGTATAACATGAAAATCTTGTGTTAGATGTTGGAGGTCTGATATATTAAATACTTCATGAAAAATGAATATTTATTTTATCATAGGAATTACTATATATTAATTATTAAACATAAGTTTAGAAAATCAAAAAAGAAAGTGTCTATAAAAAAAATACGTATAAAGAAATATATTACAAAATGTTTGGGCTGTATACCATCAAATTTATAGAAAAAATTAAAATTTCAAACAAAAATAAATCAATAAATAAAGACATGGCATCTATAAAAAAAGACATCGCATTTAAATATATAGACAAAAATATTTTCATACTAATTGAAATACATTTTGTTAAAAGTAGACTTATTCTAGACAAAACATGACTTACTTTAGACGAAACATATCATATGAATAAAAAATTATAATGATATATAATAATAAATAAGACAAATAGAAAAGAAGGCATGAATATGTTAAGAATAAAGATAAACTTTATTTCTTGAAATATATATATATATATATATATATATATATATATATATATATATATATATATATAAATGAATTCTAAAATAATATTATTCAACGTATCATTTAGTCATTTTTTACTATACATTATTTTTTATTTTATTTTTACTTTTGCACTTATTTTGTACCTCTCTATAACAGTTAAGTACATGATTTTTTTGAACATTTAAGATTACATATAAAAAGGAAAAAGTACAAATATGTTGGTTTTAAAAAGATAAATGATTATCAAACAATGAAAAATACATAATTATTATTCTATGGGTTTTAACATGTTTACCCTCAAAATAATTAATGATAAATACAATATGTGATTAGCTTTACTATATATATCTTAAAATAGAAGAAAGGATGAATACAAAAATACAGTAATCAACTACAAAGTTATATTTAAAAACTCAAAACGATGGATATGTGAAAAATAAATATTTACTTAAAACTTCAAGTTGGAGTATATTTATCTTGTAACTATCATAGTTTATATATTTCTCAACAAAAAGAAGATGAATATGTATGAAATTTTAAAGGATACAAATAAATAAAATAGTAGGGATTCTTATAATTACAAAATGGTAATGAAAATTTTACAAAGAATGTATACTAACCTACTGTAGTATGCAAGATGATTACAAAGTTGAATAAAATAAGGAATATATATAATATGGTGTGAGTGTGTTTGATAGAATCTTCATTACCCCCACTTATCTTACAAATTAAAGTTGAAAGGTTATTAGACTCTTCAATATCTACATTTAATTAGTACATGAATATATGATGTATTAAGATCTTATTTGATGTACGAATTACATATAACTTTTACTTAATATTTAATTAATTAAATAGATATTAATATTAATTTATTTTAGAGGTAAAATAAGGGTAAAATGATAATTCAACTTTGTGGTTAAAAGCTTCGCACTTATAATAATTTTTGATATGGCTTGATAATAGATTTACTTGAGTATGTATCTACTTATATGATATGACTGATAGACTTGACTATACTTGATGTTTATTGTGATTAACATGCCTATGACATAAAGAATATGCAAAAATAATTGGTATGGTATTGTTGAATGTGCATATTAAATGAAAAAAATGCATACTTGATGAAATTTCCTTTTCTTTGGAAGGATTTCAAAGTATATGCGCATATGGTCTCATACTTAGTACAAGCCCCAATATTTTAGGTTGCGGCGGTTGAAGTATTTTGGAAGGCGACTTGAAGAAAGCTTGGATCTTTGATCATCCAAGTAGGGTAGGTCCTCCTTTTCCAAGGGCGGTGCCAATATCGATCTTATGTTGTTTAAGTTTTAAGGTCCTACTTTCTGTATCTTTTCATTTGAGTACGGATTGTATAAAGCCTATATATGGCTTTCTTTATGTTGATGTATGGGCTATGCCCAAATTGCTAATCGTGTTAGATATTTATGAGAAGAGACAATCTTTGAAGTCTATTTTCTAGAATATATATATATATATATATATATATATCTGTGTGTGTGTGTGTGTGTGTGTGCGCGCGCGCGCGCACACAATAAAAGTAGAAGGCTATGTAACAATCCTATACGAAGGGTCTATGGGTAACCTCCAAGTAGAAGTAAACAAAAGTTTTAAATTGTCCGCTAAATTTGACATATGAATGTAATGATGTAAACTAAGAGGCTAGTCTTAATCCTTACATCTATGGGGTAAATCGGAAGTGACAGTAGGTCCCCTTACATAAAAAGAAATTCCAAAAAAAAATGATCAGTTAAGCTAAAAAAAAATATAATTATTTTCAATAGATGGTACACAAAAACTAATTGTTCATCTCTGTGCCCTTTAAAAGTGACCTTTCGAGAAACCTCCTTGTACGCCTAATGGTTGCTATGAAAGAAATCATTCTTGGCACTCTGTTTAATTAGATCATAATATGTTGTATAAGATGCCTGAAAAGGTAAATTTAATACAATAATTCTTGACAAAACATTTGCTTGACTGTTAGGGGGAGTTGGAGTGACACTTAGTGGATAGATTACTTGATTATGACTTGCCGTCGGCATGACAGATGAATGTTAATGCCAAAAAAACTTAGGGCAAATTACATACCTTTTAATGATCATTCCTCTATTCAATAGATTTTTTGGATCTATTCTTTCAAACATTGACACACATCGGTAGTGTGATCTAACGTGCCTGAATGGAAAGCACATTGTTTTGCTGGGTTAAACAGATGTAAAGGAATTTCACCAGGATTCGGTTTCGATATGCCTAATTATATAAAAAATTTTAATATGAATGTAACATCTCGCAACTAGAAAGAACTTGAAAAGAGTTTAAAATCTGAAAATGCTTATTTTTGAAAAGAATAAGAAAGTCTATAAAATTTTCCAAATTTAAAAGTGTGTTTTGGTCAACTTAAAACGACTATAAACTTCCACATGTGGTCGGAAATGAGTTTTCGTGATTTCGACATTGTATGAGTGAGTTAAGCCTTTTGGAAATTGTTCTATTGGATTAAGGAAAACCCAAATCCGAATTATGGAAAGACAAACTAATCTTTTCCTCAATTAAATTTCCTATTTAGCTTTTGGGGATTTATTGGGTAAAATAAGACTTTGCTCAATTAGGAAAAGCATAAGTTTCTTTGGGGCTAGGAGAAGAGAGAAAAGAAAAGAAAGGAGGAGAGAAATCAAGAAATTGCCAAGGAAGTTCAAGTTTTGTGAGTGCCATTCGTCAGGGGTGATCTCTACAAGGTACGTGAGATCACATATTGTTGGGTTAGTTTATCTACACACCAATATGAATTAAATTCAACAAATCTAGGCTATTTATATGTTCAAAAAGTTAGCTCTTGAAGAACATTGTTAAACTCTTCATTAAATTCTTGATGGTTGTGTTGTGGATGTTCTCATTCATGTTTGGAAGTGTAATTTGGGTTCAATATATTGTATATTGATAGTACTAATGATTCTAAGTGTTTTGGTGAAACAATCATGGAATTTAGGGGGTTTAGAGATGAAAAGCAGAAGAGAAAAGTCGAGAACACATGGGTATGGGGGTTGGGGCGTGGTGCCTCTCAAATCCCCAAAGGAAATCTCTGTTCCTAGGTCCTTGGAGATCCGCGACATCTAGAGAACCCCAGCCTGTAATTTGTAAGAAGAGGTTGGGGTCCCACGCCTCTCAGAGCGCTAGGGAAGGCAATTCTCCCCATTCTTTCCCTAATTTTCAAAATATTTCCTATGTGATGTACCTGTGTTTCTTAATTTATTCCATCACTATAAGGTACATATAAACATCATTTAATCATCCATAAACATGAGATCATGAACCTTGAATCCATAATCCAATTCAACGAAAGTTAAGGGCAAAGTCAAAGAAGTTAAGAGTCGAGTCTAGAAGTTAAAAAACAAGTCAAAGAAAAGTTCATAACAATTTTCATGATTCTTTAGCAATGTGCTAACATTGTTTTTAATGCTTGCGTTTCAAGGTAATTAAGGAGTAAAAAATTGAGTTCATTTCTTAAATATTATAAGGGAACTAACTATTCCCAAATATTTCATAAATGTTTTCACATTTATGATAAGAGGAAGCTGAGATTTCTCAAAATAATATTGAACAAGAAAAAGGAATATCAATTCTAAGAGAGGTTTTAAGCTAACTGTTGAGTAATCATATCAACCCAAAGAAAGAAGTTGTTTTATACATATGAGCTAAGTATACTTTTGGGGGTAGTATTAAGCATTGATATGGTGATGTGAGTTCATATTAAATAAAGTTTCCATAAATATGTAGCCATTATAGGTGTTAAATAATCATACTTTATAGATGTTCATTTAAGTTAAGCTAGTGGATCCACTAATTTAAGCAGTTTTATGCAACGGAAAAGTACAGGATAGTTCAGGAAGCATGGGAAAGACGTTGTATCAACACTTAGGCTCATAATGGTGGTTTTTGGTTAAAGAATCTCTCATAGAAACTATGATACTTTATCTTAAAAGTAAATATGAGTTTGTTATTGCATTTATTTAATGAACTAAGGTGTTTACACTATTTTACAAACATTAAACATATTGCATGTGTCTTATTACTTTATGTTGATTTAAGTTATTCATGAGTTTAGCAGACAAGGTAAGTGTTCCTTCTTACTATTTTCAAGCTTCAGTTGTTTGTAGCATTCCAACTAGTAAACTTATTGATACGCTCAAACTTACTTCTCAAATGAGAAGTAAAGCGGTCGCGTCAAGTAAATAACCCAACTAGTGAGGTTGGAATCGTTCCGACGTGGAAAATAGTCTAGAGTTAACTTCAACTTGTTATTACTATTGTTCGGTTGATAACATCCTTAGAAAGTAAAAGCATAAAAAGGGGGATTTGTATTTCCTAATGAGTAAAAATAACTAACGAACTTGACAGAGACACTTCACAGCTTTTAATTTTGGGTTTTAATCAATTAATCAAAGTAACTAGGGTTTACGTGTTCCCCACAGGTTCATAACTTGATAATTCTAACTATAACAATTCTTTCCTAGTTTCTTGCATGCAAAGTGATAAGTTATGTATTTCTAAATCCTTGGTCCGGCATCTAGAAAATCTCACTCCGCACCTTGGTCCGGCTACGTGTGTTGCTTTCCTAACCCTTATCTTTACCTCATATTAAGCATCGTATTCGATATTTGACTAAGTTATTACATCGTACCAATCAATACTAGCTTATTAGATAGTATACACTAAATCTATGTTAATAATTCTTTTCCTATTATCTACCTCCTTGGTCCGGCAAGTAGCATTAAGGCGAGTTCTAACGTTGATCATCCGTTAAAAAGACTTCTAAGCGAAAGAATTATTAATACATGCAAGACACTATTCTAGAATTGTTATTTTAGCTACGGTTTATCTCATTATTTGCCTATGGTTCCCACAACCCTATTTATGGAGTTTAGTTACTCATAGCCATAAACACAATATTCAAATATGTTAAATAAGAATTCATGTACATACTTCAATGAGAAAGAATAAAGTCCGAAAATTTGCTTGATTAATCACCAAAATATCACTTTTAAGAATCTCCAAAAATCAAAAACTATTACACAAAGTCTAATAATATGATGTCTAATCTCGCAGAGTCTAACTATCTGGAATTTAATAATCTAAGAGTCTAACCTCAAAAACGAGTTTTTTCGAACTATTTATAAAAAATAAAAACATAAGTAAACAAGGATTCTAATTGCTAGAAATCTGCCAAAACGCGGCTGGGTCGACGGACCACGCGACGGACCGTCGTGGTCGCGACGGACCGTCGTGGTCGCGACGGACCGTCGTGGTCGCGACGGACCGTCGTGGTCGCGACGGACCGTCGTGGTCACGACGGACCGTCATGGACTCCGTCGTCCCATATATAGCAATTTCTTCTACTGCTCTCTTATTCCCCTCGACGGCAAGTGTGACGGACCGTCATAGGCACGACGATCCGTCGAGGGTCTTCCTTTCAAAATACTTCCACTCTTGGAATCTGGGTACTGGGATCACTTCTCTGATCTTCACGACGAACCTGCAGGACGGACCGTCATGGCCATGACGGACCGTCACAAGCTTCGTAATCCCACACTTGATCAGACTTCCCCATCTTCCTTCAGCAGCTGCACTATGCTGCCACCTACGGACCGTCACAATCACGACGGACCGTCATAAGCTCCGTAGGTGGTCTCTTTTGCATTTTTTCGCTCAAAATCTCCGCATTCAGCTCTGGACAGATTTCCTGCAAAACAAAGAGAAACTTATATCAGAATTAGAACAAAAAGGCTTTCGGACACACTAAACTTAAGGAAAAAGTATTAATTATACCGTGAAACCACGGTATATCAACACCCTCAACTTAAATTCGTTATTTGTCCTCAAGCGACGCACTATGACTCACTACACAATCTTTGTTCAATAGTATTCAGGTTTTATCCTTTGCAATCATTTGGCTATCAATCCCGATTAATCTCATCAAATCTTTGCATGCTATCACTATTAGGCTTGAATTTTGTGGGATTCGAACATGATACAGACTCACCATGCACTAACACCTATCCTCTTCAATTTCTCACCGAGGTGCTAACAATTCCGGTATTGCAACTTGTGTCCTCACTTCAAAACAAAATCCTCATTTTTCACACAATGATTTCAGTTTGACTATAAGGATTACTGTTCAACACTGGCTCTCAGAACAAAGTCACACTCATTCATACCTATTGCCATAAGCTTGCCCTTATTTTCACTGCCTTAAGTTCGCTATACAACCCTTAGGATCACGATAGGACTTTCTTAGCTTTGGCATAAGCTGAGGTGCACATGTCCAAGGAGGGACCAGGGCCAACATATTGTTCCCAGAAAAGATCAGTTGGGGTGAAAAAGAAAGGTAAAATTTTAAGCTCAAATTATTTGGATCAAAGAAGGATAACTTTTATTTGGTTTCTTTTATTTAGGCTAGAAATGGGCTATTTTGAATAAGTGCCTATGATCCTTTCCTAATTGTCTGTTACAACTTACTTTTAGCAGGACTAACCAGGCAAGTTCTAGCTCAGTACCAATAGTGGACTATTTAAATTTCGTCACACTCACTTGACATCTCATCACTATACCAGATTATCAGACACCTAGTTTGACTTGAAGATTTAGGGTAATGCAATGGTGTAACTCTATTTCATTTTTAGCGCCACACAATTATCAGTTACTACGCCTAGTCATGCAATATTTTCTAGTTTTATCAGGATATCATTTTAGCCATCATGCTTCAGAGTTAAAGTATGTACAAAAGATGTAACGTGCCGGTTCAACAGAAAAAGTAATCAGTCTTTTGGGGAAAAAGAACATAGGCAAGAAAACCCCAAAAGAGGATAGTGAGTTGGGCTACTCAGACTTCACCCTAACACTCAGTTTCCATTTACCCCACCCCCAACAAAAAAAGAATGCAATTGTCCCCAATGCATAAAAAATCTAAATATTAGAGTGGTAGGTAAAGCAAACCTGTGGCGCATAGCGCTGTCGATCAGCAAGCTGGTGGGTCTGGTTTCCTGGAACCCACGTCCTCTGCAATCTGGACACCCTCAGTGGTGTCCTCAGCAGCAACCGCACCATCAGTAGTGCCTCCTGCTGTCTCTACAGTGCGGGAGCTAGACGCCCCAGCCGCTATCTGCGATGCTCTGATGTGGTGTGCCTCCGCCTCAGCAAGTGAGGCTCTCCTCGCAGCCTCCATCTCTCGGCGCTCCTTCTTCCTTGCTCGCGCCTCATCCTCTCCTCGATCCCTACGCCTCTTGGCACTCTCTGGAGGGGGAGGTGGTGAATTTCAGAAGTAGTAAACAGTGCCGCCAATACTGTGTCCTCAGCAGGCTCGACAAAAGGGGCCTCAGAATCCGGCACCCTCTCCGCTAGTATCTTGGCGATGTCTGCACGCAGACTGTCGACTGCATCCTGAAGAGTCCACACATCTACCGAAAGGGCTGGTCGAGCTAACACTCTCAGCTCAAACGCATCTAGGTGCTGGTTAACCTCAGTAATCTTCCACTTCATCTTCCTCTCTGTACGCGCTTCAGACTCAGTAATAGACTTCTGCATCCACGGATGGATATGATGCAGAAGAGTGGCCATTTGTGCCTCCAGTTTCTGGACCCTAGCAAGCGGGGCCAGTAACGGTAGAGGGGCTGTGCTACTACCCGGGATAGACTCGACCGGGGTAGTGTCAGTGGATGCCTGTGTAGATTTGCGGGCCTGGGCAACCGTATCCACAAGATCATCAGCAAGAGGGGGCAGCTCTAGACGGGGCCCTCTTCGTGGTGCCAACTCATTCGCCTCGTCTCTAATGAGGCCGACGTCAACGGTGCCCTGCGGGGTCTTCAACTGATCTATGTGCCATATGGGCACACCTGCAGACCTGCAAAGGGCAAAGATCATACACGGGAAGGGGTAGGTAGTAGTGACCTTGAATGCCCTCTCGTGCATGACTGCCTGGAGAAGCCATGCGAAGTCCACCTTGAAGTCGACTATCATCGCCGCCATCAACACTGCTCGATCCCAGGTGATGATGTTATCAGCAACTGTGGGGGAAAAGGCAGTGACGGACGAGCAGCCACAAGAACTTTGCGACGAACGTGAGGTTGGCCTTCTTGATGGCCCCCTTCGGCTCAGTGACCCAATCGGCACGCTCTCCGTCGACTGATAGGTGCTGGGCCATCCACCTCTTAGTGGTCTCTCTCAGTGCCTGCTCGCGCAAGAACTGTCCATCCTTTACTATCTGCCAGCGGTAGTCAAACTCGGTAGTGATGGGGGTCCGCGTAGCATCTGCACTCTTGCCGTATAGGAACCGGCAGATAGCTGGCAGGGAAATGTCAACCTGCACGCCCCGGACTCGAACCTGCTCCAGTGGGGCCTGTTTAGCGGGAGCAGCCCGCCTATCGATCTGTTATCGGAGAGTCGCTACGTAGGATGCGTAGAACTCTCGGACCACCTCCTCACTGTATCGTCCCAACGGACGGGCTGTCCACTCTAAGCGATGCCTGGTGAATAGGTTGTGGATCTCCGGCATCGATGGGAGACTCCCTGTAAGTACCCGCCGCTCCAAGGTGAGTGTCCGAGTCATTACTCCTTTATCACTCAGGAATTTGGCGTCGGAGTAAACATGAAACTGGCCTTCGACACACCACCGGTTTGGCTGGTCAGAGGCTGGGTGGGGACCTGGGCTGGTGCGTCGGATGTAGAGTCTGAACTGTCAGCCTCATCAGACGAGGCCGACGCTGCAGCAGTGGCGGGTGCGGGACCCTCAGCAGAGCCTGAAGCTTCCTCGGACCATGATACTCCTAAGGAGCAAGACGCTCCTTCCTCATTTGTGGCTGACCCAGAGGGTGTGCCGGTCAGTGTGCGCTCCTCATCAGACGGGGAGGCAGTGACTACGCCGGACGCCACCGTCTTGGGTGTGGCTCTAGGGGGCACGTGCAGCAGGGGAAGGGGCGGAAGTGCCTGGGGGCACATATTCAGGGTCCCGCTCATCATCAGAGCTGATGATCAAGCGTGCAGACGGAGCGACTGACTTAGATCGCCCGCGTGCGTATGTGCGGTCTAGCTTGGGTGCCATAGTAGATAGTACCTGTAAAGGATCAATATTAGTATGAGTAGTGGCAAACAAGACAGGCAAGCCCATACGACATAAAACATTGAAAATAGTGTGTTAGTGATATTTAAACTGTATCACACGACGGGCCAGACGATGGCTCGTCGTGGCTATGACGAACCGTCATGAGGTCCGTCGTGTTGTACTTAGTCTATGTATATATAAAGAACCCTGAAGGAGGGGTCTCTGACCATCATGACGGTCGTGCAGGACGGACCGTCGAGGGGACGACGGTCCGTCGTAAGTGTCCGTCGTAGGACACTTAGAAAATGTTGGGAGACCCTTAGCAGAGGGGTCTCTGACCATCATGACGGTCGTGCAAGATGGACTGTCGTGGGTACAACGGGCCGTCACAAGTTTCTGTTGAAGGACACTTGGGAAAAAAAATGGAGACCCTTAGGAGAGAGGTCTCTGACCGGTACGACGGTCATGCAGGACGGACCGTCGTGGGTATGATGGTCCGTCACAAGTGTCCGTTGGAGGACACTTGGAAAAAAAATGGAGACCCTTAGGAGAGGGGTCTCTGACCGGTACGACGGTCATGCAGGACGGACCGTCGTGGGTACGACGGGCCGTCACAAGTGTCCGTTGGAGGACACTTGGGAAACATAAATGGAGACCCTTAGGAGAGGGGTCTCTGACCGGTACGACGGTCATGCAGGATGGACCGTCGTACGACGGTCCGTCACAAGTGTCCGTTAGAGGACACTTGGGAAAAAAATGGAGACCCTTAGGAGAGGGGTCTCTGACCGGTACGACGGTCATGCGGGATGGACCGTCGTGGGTACGACGGTCCGTCACAAGTGTCCGTTGGATAGGGGTGCTAGGGCTTGTGCAACGGACCCTACGACGGTCCGTCGTGGCTTCGATGGTCCGTCATCGGGGTCTCGTTCTGAATGACAGAGACAGATCTGTAGGGACTCTAAGCAACCCCGAGGAACCCACATGGTCTTGTAGTGTTGTGGACCTATATGTGTCTATCCCAACTACCTAGGAAACTATTAATATGAAATCACCTATGTCTAGGGTTGTTAACATGGCAAATTCAAACATTTTGAGCCTAGGTTTAGACATAATCATATAAAGGAAACAAGATATGACTAAGAACTAAGCTAATACTAACTAACAAACAAAAATACAAGATAAATGAGTATAAATTTAGAGACACATACCTTGTAAATGTAGAAAAAGCAAATGGAGAATGATTCAGTTGGCAAGGTAGACACCTTACAGCAGCAGCACCGACTAGTAAATGATAAGTATAAGGCTTAGGAGGATTTTGGGGGCAATGATCAGTGGGGGGAAGTGTGGAAGTTCAAAAGAGAGGGGAGATGAGGGGAATAAGGAAGTAATGGGGGAAATATGGATGGGTGGGGAGTATAAACGGTCAGATTTTGAAAAGGGTCCAGCCGGGTCGGGTCGGGTAGAATTCATTAATCACGCGACGGTTACTCGACGACGGTCCGTTGTACTGGCGACGACCCGTCGTAGGTTCCGTCGTGTGTGCCCTAATTTCAAACTAACAGAAAAATGTACCTGGTGTGACGGATGCTTACGACGGTCCGTCGCATGCGCAACGGTCCGTCCATGTATCCGTCAGTGGCTGCTGCGGAGTAGTTTTCTGCAGAATTTCCTAGTGATGTGCCTGCAAATTTAGAACCCATTAATAGAAAAATGCTACCATTATTAAAAAGACGATAAGTATTGGGTTGCCTCCCAACAAGCGCCTGATTTTAAGGTCGTGGCACGACTGGGGCCACTTGATTACTCAAACTTCATCAAGATGGTATGCCTCGATTACTTCATTTGCCGATTCAGCATGCCCAAGATAGATTTTTATGCGCTGTCCATTCACCTTGAACCGCACACCCTCCTTAGTTTCCAACTCAACTGCTCCATGAGGGAATAGTTGGGTAACCGTGTAAGGACCAGTCCATTTGGAATTGAGTTTGCCTGGAAACAAGCGCAATCTCGAATTGAATAAAAGCACCAAATCCCCGACCATGAAATCCCGTTTTTCAATTTTGTTGTCATGATACTTCTTCATCTTTTCTTTGTATAGGGCTGAGCTTTCATAGGCTTTCAAGCGAAATTCATCAAGTTCATTCAACACATTTAACCGTTGCTCTGCAGCTTCGCTCCAATCCATTTTTAACTTCTTCATAGCCCACACGGCTTTATGCTCTAACTCAACCGGAAGATGACAAGCTTTCCCATATACAAGTTGCTATGGAGACATACCTATGGGAGTCTTATATGCTGTCCGGTAGGCCCAAAGAGCATCATCAAGCCTCCTTGACCAATCCGTTCTACTAGCATTCACTGTTTTGGACAATATCTGTTTGATCTCCCGATTCGATACTTCAACTTGCCAACTAGTTTGAGGGTGGTAAGGAGTGGCTACATTATGGTAAACCCCGTATTTCTCCAATAACCCCTTGAACAATCTCTTGCAGAAGTGGGAGCCCCCATCACTAATAATGGCCCTTGGGGTGCCAAAACGGGAGAATATATTCTTTTTCAAGAATGCAGTGACACTCTTCCCTTCATTGTTTGCGAGGGCTATTGCTTCGACCCATTTAGATACATAATCAATTGCTACTAGAATGTACTTCATCCCATGAGAACTCATGAAAGGGCCCATAAAGTCAATACCCCAAACATCAAATAACTCAATCACAAGAATGGGGTTTAGAGGGAGCTCTTGCTTTCTTGAAATACCACCATCTCGTTGACATTTGTCACATGCTTTAGCAAACCCATGAGCATCTTGATGAAGAGTTGGCCAATAGTAACCACATTGCAATATCTTGTGAGTGGTTCGGATACCACTGTGATGTCCGCCAACAGGTAAAGAATGGCATGCCTCCAACACACTCAACATTTCACATTCTGGCACACAACGCCGAATAAGCCCGTTGGCACAACTCCTATACAAGTATGGTTCATCCCAAAAGAACTTCTTCACATCGTACATGAACTTTTTCCTTTGATTAAAGGACAAGTCTGATGGAACAATATCACTAGCAAGATAGTTCGCAAAATATGCGAACCATTGAATCAAGTCTTGTGAAGCAACCAATACATGTTCATCGAGAAAGTATCATCAATGTCAGTCTTATCCCCTAACTCTCTCATAGCTTCATCCTCTAGACGAGACAAATGATCAGCAACTTGATTTTCAGTCCTTTTCTATCCAGCACTTAAAAGTCAAATTCTTGCAGCAGTAATACCCAATGAATCAGCCTAGGTTTCGCATCCTTCTTCGCCATCAAATATCTCAATGCTGAATGGTTAGTATGCACTATAACTCTAGTGCCTAGCAAATAGGAGCAAAATTTCTCAAAAGCACAGACTACTGCAAGGAGTTCTTGCTCAGTCACTGTGTAGTTCTTCTGGGCTTCATTTAGGGCTTTACTAGCATAGTAAATTGGGTGAAGGATTTTGTTTCTTCTCTGTCCCAATACTACACCAAGAGCCACCCCACTAGCATCGCACATTACCTCAAATGGACTGTTCCAATCCGGAGAAATAATGATAGGTGCAGACACTAACTTTTCTTTTAGCTCACCGAATGCTTTAAGACAGGATTCATCAAAACAAAATTTACATTCTTTCTCCAGCAATTTACACAATAGGTGTGCGATCTTTGAAAAGTATTTGATGAATCTCCGGTAAAAACCTGCATGCCCAAGAAAGCTTCTCACACCTTTCACAGAGATCGGCGCGGGAAGTCTCTCGATTACCTCGACTTTAGCTCGATCAACCTCTATTCCCTTTTCTGAAATGCGATGACCCAACACAATACCCTCTTACACCATGAAATGACACTTTTCCAAGTTTAGTACTAAATTGAAGTCTTCACATCTCTTAAGGACCTCAGATAAATTGGCCAAACACCGCTCGAATGAATCACCAACCACAGAAAAATCATCCATAAAAACATCTATAGTATCCTCCACCATGTCATAAAATATTGATATCATACATCTCTGAGCGGTTGCGGGTGCATTGCACAACCCAAACGGCATTCTTCTGAACGCAAAGGTCCCATATGGACAAGTGAAAGTGGTTTTCTCTTGATCTTTTGGTGCAATAGAAATCTGATTATACCCCGAATACCCATCAAGAAAACAATACCACCCTTTTCCGGCAAGTCTATCCAACATCTGATCCATGAAGGGCATAGGAAAATTGTCTTTTTCAGTCCATGAGTTCAGTTTACGGTAATCCATACACACCCTCCATCCAGTAACCGGTCTCATTGGAACAAGTTCATTCTTTTCGTTGGGGACCACAGTCATTCCCCCTTTCTTAGGTACACCGTGAACCGGGCATACCCAACTACTATCAGCGATTGGATATATTACTCCGGCATCCAACCACTTGATGATTTCCTTCTTCATAACCTCTTGCATAGGAGGGTTCAAGCGTCTCTGGTGCTCAACGCTCGGCTTATGATCTGGCATGAGTTGGATTTTATGAGAGCAAATACCGGGAGGGATCCCAATAATGTCCGCAATAGTCCACCCAATAGCTCGTTTGAACCTTTTTAGTACCGTCACCAAACTCTAAACCTGTTGTGCATCCAAGTCTGATGCAATGATTACCGACAAAGTGTCACCCTTTCCTAAGAATTCATACCTGAGATGAGGTGGGAGAGCTTTTAGTTCTAATTTTGGAGCTTCCTCTATAGATGGTTTCGCGGGTGGGGACTCACGATTCTTCATATCAAGCTCAAATTTCTTTGGTTTAAACCGAACATCACCTCGGTCAAGAGCAGCGACTAATGACTCATACTCTTCAATGCAATCGCTATCAAAGTTCATTATCACTGCCGCTAATGCTTCGACACCTAGACGTTCTTCTATTTGTGTCTCAAATGTCTCACCCATGTTGTAGGATATAGCAGATGCCGATTGGAGCTCACCACTCTGCCTCATGGACCTACAAATATTAAAGGTCACTTCCTCATTGTTCAACCGAAATTTCATCTGCCCCTTTTCCATGTCTACTAAGGCTCTTCCCGTAGCAAGGAATGGCCTCCCAAGAATAATGGGCACTTCAAAATCGACTTCGCAATCAAGAATAACAAAATCTGCTGCAAATATGAATGACTCCACTTTTACTAACACATCGTGGAGTATCCCTATGGGCCGTTTTACTGTTCGATCAGCCATCAGTAGCCGCATCGCAGTGGGCTTTGGGTCACCCAAACCCAACTTCTTGTAAATCGAGAGGGGCATGAGATTTATGCTTGCCCCCAGATCACATAATGCTTTCGCAAAATGTAATAGCCCGATTGTACAAGGAATAGTGAACACACCCGGATCTTCTTTCTTTTGGACCAGAGATCTTGTAGCAATAGCACTACAATGCTGCATTCTATCATCATCCTCAAAAGTAACTAATCTTTTCTTTTTGACCAGATCTTATATAAACTTGGCGTAACCGGGCATTTGTTCTAAAGCCTCTACCAAAGGGACATTGATAGAAAGTTGCTTCAACATTGTTATAAAATGCCGATATTTGTCATCCTCGGTCTTTTTCACTAATCTTTGAGGAAATGGGGGTGGTGGCCTAGGCATAGGAATGACCTTTTTGGGCACTTCAGCCTCTTTCTCAGTCTCATCCTCTAATTCAGCATCAACATCTACCACTTTATCAGTATCTTTTGTCACCGTATTCTCATTAGATGGAATAGGTGGGTCAATGGTTTGCTTGCCACCGCGAGTAGTAATTGTTGTACAATGTCCATCATTTTTCGGATTTTGGACAGTGTTGCTAGGAAGAGTGCCCGGTTGCCATGTGTTCACAGTTGCAGATAATTGGGCCAATTGTAACTCAAGTTGCTTAATTGATATTGCATGTGTATCAATTTTTTACCCAATACCCGCTAAATCATTCCTCAACTCTTTATTGTGCTCATCACTAGCATCGAACCTCCTCATCATTTTATGCAACATATCCTCAACTCGCGACATACTACCTCCACCATCTCTAGGAGTAACTTCATGATTTTTAGGAGGAACATAGGGTCCATTCCTGTCGTTTCTGTTACCATAGCTACCCCTGTTGAAGTTGTTGTCGCGATTGTAGTTTCCATCTCGGACATAATGACCCTCACGATTGTAGTTACCATAGTTCCGACCTTGGTTCCCTTGACCTTGGCGCCTATTTTCCTGATTAGAGCCTTGGGCACTTGGTCGGAAACCCCCCATCTGTTCATTTACTGTATAGGAATCCTCCTCATAATAACACTCATCGTTTGGAGGTGGTGGTTTAGCCAAGTAGTTGACTGCATTAATCTTTTCTGCACCCCCAATGACATGTTTTAGTACCAACCCAAGCTCAGTTCTCATCTGAGCCATTTCTTCACGAATATCATCTGTGGCTGGGTTGTGAGTGGACTTCTGCAAAGGTGTTTCTCCCTGTATCGTACTTCCTAGTATTCCAAGCTTTGTTGTTACGGGAGATTTTCTCTAATTTCTCATCAATCTCAGCATAAGGGCATTCTCTATAAGATCCACCTGCTATAGTGTCCAACACCGCTTTATTGTTGTCATCCTCTCCTCGATAGAAGTATTCCGTCAGTGACTCATCATCAATACGGTGATTTGGAACACTTCTCAAGAATGAGGTGAATCTATCCCAAGAACTACTAACTGACTCTCCTGGTAGTGCCACAAAGTTGTTCACCCTGTCTTTGTGGTTTAATTTCTTGAAGACCGGATAGTAGTGTGCTAAGAAGGCATCCCCTAGTTGGTTCCAAGTGAAGATGGAGTTGTATGGGAGCTCAGTGAACCACATAGAAGCCTCTCCCGTCAGTGAGAGAGGAAACACTCTGAGCCCTATCACATCTAGATCCAAATCAGGCCTCCCCACACAACTTTTACACACTTCCCTTACCTTAGCTATATGGGCAAGTGGATCGTCAGAAGGTAGCCCTGAAAACAAACCGCTGGCAGTGAGCATTTGCATCAGGCTACTAGTTACCACAAAAGTGTGGCCTGTGGGTAGAGGGGGCAAGACAAGTGGCCCATCCGAGTCTGCTATGTTATCATACCCTCTGTAGTATGCTTGAGGCCGTGGAGCGGGATTTTGTCCCCTCTGTTGATGTTCACCCGGAGCGTCGGGTAACATCTGACCATGAACATCCACTGGATCTGGGATGTTCTGGTTTGGATCCTCTTCATTTATTCCCAAGTTTCGATTCATATTGCGCAGTGTACGCTCTAGCTCGTGATTGTAGGGAAACAAGGGTTCTCGGCCTCTCCGTGTATTTGGCATACAAGGAGAATTATTCTGAAAAGAAATCAAAAACAATAAAACAAAGTAAAATCAAGAAAATATCAACTGAACTTTAGTAATAAGTTCAAGTTAATCTAAAAGCTAAGATCCCCGGCAGCGGCGCCAAAATTTGATACACTCAAACTTACTTCTCAAATGAGAAGTAAAGCGGTCGCGTCAAGTAAATAACCCAACTAGTGAGGTTGGGATCGTTCCCACGAGGAAAATAGTCTAGACTTAACATCAACTTGTTATTACTATTGTTCGGTTGATAACTTCCTTAGAAAGTAAAAGCATAAAAAGGGGGATTTGTATTTCCTAATGAGTAAAAATAACTAACGAACTTGACAGAGACACTTCACAGCTTTTAATTTTGGGTTTTAATCAATTAATCAAAGTAACTAGGGTTTACGTGTTCCCCACAGGTTCATAACTTGATAATTCTAACTATAACAATTCTTTCCTAGTATCTTGCATGCAAAGTGATAAGTTATGTATTTCTAAATCCATGGTCCGGCATCTAGAAAATCTCACTCCGCACCTTGGTCCGGCTACGTGTGTTGCTTTCCTAACCCTTATCTTTACCTCATATTAAGCATCGTATTCGATATTTGACTAAGTTATTACCTCGTACCAATCAATACTAGCTTATTAGATAGTATACACTAAATATATGTTAATAATTCTTTTCCTATTATCTACCTCCTTGGTCGGGCAAGTACCATTAAGGTGAGTTCTAACGTTGATCATCCGTTAAAAAGACTTCTAAGCGAAAGAATTATTAATACATGCAAGACACTATTCTAGAATTGTTATTTTAGCTAGGGTTTATCTCATTATTTGCCTATGGTTCCCACAACCCTAGTTATGGAGTTTAGTTACTCATAGCCATAAACACAATATTCAAATATGTTAAATCAGAATTTATGTACATACTTCAATGAGAAAGAATAAAGTCCGAAAATTTGCTTGATTAATCACCAAAAAATCACTTGTAAGAATCTCCAAAAATCAAACACTATTACACAAAGTCTAATAATATGATGTCTAATCTCGCAGAGTCTAACTATATGGAATTTAATAATCTAAGATTCTAACCTCAAAAATCAGGTTTTTCGAACTATTTATAAAAAATAAAAACCTAAGTAAACAAGGGTTCTAATTGCTGGAAATCTGCCAAAACGCGGCAGGGTCGACGGACCACGCGACGGACCGTCGTGGTCGCGATGGACTGTCATGGACTCCGTCGTCCCATACTTAGCAATTTCTTCTGCTGCTCTCTTATTCCCCTCGACGGCAAGTGTGACGGACCGTCATAGGCACGACGGTCCGTCGAGGGTCTTCGTTTCAAAATAATTCAACTCTTGGAATCTGGGTACTGGGATCACTTCTCTGATCTTCACGACGAACCTGCAGGACGGACCGCCATGGCCATGACGGACCGTCACAAGCTTCGTAATCCCACACTTGGTCAGACTTCCCCATCTTCCTTCAGCAGCTGCACTATGCTGCCACCTACGGACCGTCACAAGCACGACGGACCGTCATAAGCTCCGTAGGTGGTCTCTTTTGCATTTTTTCGCTCAAAATCTCCGCATTTAGCTCTGGACAGATTTCCTGCAAAACAAAGAGAAACTTATATCAAAATTAGCACAAAAATGCTTTCGGACACACTAAACTTAAGGAAAAAGTATTAATTATACCGTGAAACCACGGTATATCACTTATACATTCAATATACTGATTCCGATTGGCCTTCATCATCTCATGATGCACCCCAGGTACGAGGATCAACATTCCACATATTATTTATCCAATGAGCAACCTCAGAGTCACTTGGTGAGCCAGCCTACATTCTGAAGGACATGTTTATTACTCTGTTATTGTTTTTAATTTTCAGTTGTCAGTATTATAGGGGTCCTATCCCAAAATCCCCTTTCTTTAAAGTCTTAATAGAAATATAGAATTATCTGTTACTTTTTTCTTTCACTTGTATTTGAGTAAGACTTGAGTTGTCATTTTGGCTAAGTGATTTCTTTTAGTTATTTGTTGAGTTATTTGTCTTGTGGTTAAGTCTTTCACTGATTAAGTAAGCTACACCAAGGGTGAGCTCGAGGCTAGATATGGTCTTCGAGTGCTAGAAACATCCAAGGTGTAGGCTCAGGACCTGAAAAACTTGGTATTAGAGCTCAGAGTTCAACAGTCCTAGGACGTCTATGAAGTCCTGTATGTGAAATCCTAGTTATTGGTATTAAGCACACCACATATATATTTAGGAGGGTGCAACATTTACGAAATTCCTAACCTTTTTCATACTCATTTCGTATGTTAGAGTTTATCTGTAAAAAATATTTTTATATCGCGTGCTTACTTGTAACCGATGGTCAGATGAGCTTTATTTGAGGAGGCCTTTTTTAGGGCGTTTCTTTCCCCATGATCTAATAGAATCTAAAAGATGGTTATTTGCAGGATGAATAGAATGAACTTGTTTGTAGTTGGTTTGTCTCATATATCGAATAAGGAAAGTAATGTTGCAATGTTAATTGATAACATGGGTTAATAAGGCTGATGATCCCTGTTCTATAAGCTGGAAGGAAAAGCTAAGGGATAAAGAATTGTTCAAGAATAAGAGGGCTAAGACTTAATGAACGAGTGCGGGAAGCAAGGGGATACTGTGATTTGGTATTCTTTTTAACAAGAACAAAAACGAACTGCTCCATCATCTTGTAGTGCACTTGCACAAAGAATCAATGTGTGTACAATAGTCAGTATACTGACAAACTTCAGATCTAGACTTGTGAATTCACAATGAAGTGACGCACAAAGGGGTACTAAAACTCCTGCATGTGCTAAGTGTGGTTTGAGATACTCAGTGGTGTGTTGTGATGGATCTATTAGTTGCATCAATTTTGGCCAGAACATTCATTTTATAATAGAGTATACCAAGGACATACAGATAAATGATAATGAGGGCAATATAGCCCATTCTTCTTCAACTTCTTCATCAAATGAAGATGCATCTAAATGAGCTACTTTAGGGGAAGATGGAGAGGAACCTGTCTTTATGTTATCACTAGTCTCTATGAACAAGAGGATTTGCAAAATATTTTCACTTGTACGATACATGTCTTCAGTTTTGATGTTCTTTGTGAGTTACTTGATGATCGCTTAGTGTTTCTACACTTGTCGGTTTGTCTATTGTAGTAGAGAAAGACAAATCGTGATTATACATTTTTTGTCAAGAACATGAGTACCATCACTAATTTAGTTTAGTTAGACATGGTAGTTTTGCTATCATTCCA
Organism: Solanum chilense; assembly: GCA_032847665.1. Taxonomy (NCBI): domain Eukaryota; kingdom Viridiplantae; phylum Streptophyta; class Magnoliopsida; order Solanales; family Solanaceae; genus Solanum; species Solanum chilense. Next base: position 26,740,553 of record CM064966.1, read on the forward strand.
TGTATGTCCTAAATTCACGCTTGTTGTACATCAATAGGTTGAAAATGAATTTTTAAGTAGTCAAGTTTGACTTTTCTAATGAATCAAATATAGAGTTCAAGAGTAATTCAGCAGTGCCTAAGGGTTGTTTTAGTTTTTATCTTAAGGCAAGAAAGTTAATTTCAAAGGGATGTGTCTATCACTTAGTCCGTGTTAATGACTTAAGTGCTGAGGTACCTCCCAATAAATCTATTCCTATTGTAAAAGAGTTTTCTAATGTTTTTCTTGATGATCTACCTGGAGTTCCTCTTGATATAATAGTAGACATCGACATAGACATCATTCAAGATGCTCATCCTATCTTTATTCCTCCATGTAGAATGGAACCAACATTGTTGAAAAAACAGTTGAAAGATATGTCAGATAAGGGTTTTATTCGACCAAGTGCCTCACCTTGGGGCTCTTTGTTCTTTTTTGTATGAAAGAATGATGTTTCCGTTAGGATGTATAGATTAATGTCTATAGTACAAGTTTACCATGAAGAATTAGTGTCATATTCCTAGTTTGATAATCTTTTCGATCATCTTAAGGGTGCTTCTTGTTTTTCCAAGGTTGACCTCAAATTAGTGTAAGAGACTTAGAGTATTCTCTAAAGCTCTGTGAGGCCCTCGACAACTTACTCACTAATCTTTCAGGGATCTTTTAAGTTCAAGTAAGCCTTTAAGACTTACAATCGCTAAGACAATGCTTGGAAAAGACTTAGAAAGACCAAAGAGAGAACTTCGAAGAAGGCTTGTGTATTATTTTTCAGAATGCTTTACGACTTTGCTTGATGCCTTGAAAAATGAGGGGAAACTAGATTTATACTACTTCCTAAGGACTAAACTGCAATTAAAATTTACTTTACAATTCCCTTATATATTTACACTTTGGTACCCTTTCTAGCGAATTCTACACATTCTTGAAATATCTAAGGTGTTCTAGAATTCTCGAGAAGCCTCCCATTAACTCTCGAGTCTTCTACAACTCTCCAGATGAAAAATCTAACTAAAATTTTGGCGGCACATGATACTCTCCCACACCTGATGATGCGACGATCGCGTGCACTATTGTTGTAGAAATTGTAGGACTTGGTCTCGAAACTGCTAAAAGTCTTTGTATTTCTCCCATGTGAACTCTTTTGGATTTTTTCGATTCCAATGAACAAGGGACATGGCAATGTCTTGTTTACCTTGGTTTCATTTGGCTTGATAGTCTATCTTGTTAATGCGAGGTAATGACTGTTTGAGTGCCTGTTACGATCGATTTAGTCTAGCATCCTCCTTGTTCTCACGGTACGACTTTAGGACGCTTGCATGAAACACTAGATGGATTTTGAAGTGTGTAAGTTACTCCAACTTATATGAGATCTTTCCCACATTGATAACAATTATAAATGGACCATAATATTTGCACACTAAGTTTCGATGGACGCCCTTTAGTGCCTTGAACTGTCTTGGGTTGAATTTCACCAAGATCATGTCGCCTTATTTAGATATCGTGGGACGATGCTTGCGGTCGCGAACTTTTTCATCTTCTTGGCTGTCTTGTCGAAGTAGGACTTGGAAGTGTCAATTTGTTCCTCCCATCCCTTGACAAGATGGCAGGCACCCAAACTCTTTCCTTCAAAAGCAGCCAGTAGTTAGTGTGGAGTTTGGGGTTGTTGGCCTCTCGCCAACTCAAATAGTGTGCACCCAGTGGACTCACTTCTTTGAAAATTGTATTAGAACAGTGCCATATCTACGAGTACGGCCCAATCTTTTTAGTGCAAACTGACATAGTACCTTAGGTATCACTATAGAAGGGAATTGACACATTCGGTCTGGGCGTCGGTCTGTAGGTTGAAGCTCGTGGAGAAGTGAAGTTCTATGACAAGTATGAGGAACAACTCCGTCCAAAAGTTCCTGATGAAGCGGGGGTTCTCGGTCGCTAATGATATGTCTTGGCATCCCCCAGTAATTAAATACATTCTTCAAGAACAAACGAGCGTCATCTTTTGCGGTACAACATACTACGGTAGGCATGAAGGTAGCATATTTTGAAAACCTGTCCACCACAACCATTATCGTTCAATACCCGGCAGACTTTGGTAGGGAGGTGATGAATTACATGGTCACGCTCTTCGTTTGCGTTCGCCCACAACATTTCCCCTTCCTTGCTTGTACTCCAAGACGTAGTCGAACTCTGCAAAAAGTCATGCCACCTATCATTCTTCGGGGTTATATTCTTTTGTGACTGGAGGTAGCTAGTGGCCATATTATCGGTATTTACCTCAAACTTGGTCTTAGTAAGTAATGTCTCGACGTGTGTAGGCAATGGATGATGGTCGGCATATTTTTCTGTTACATTGTGCACCGCTGTTTAGCATCGTTTATCTTAAAGCTAATGAATGCTATTGGGTATTTATCTTGTACTAAGACTCCCCCAATGGCAAATTATGAGGCATCCATATGTATTTCAAAGGTCTTGGAGAAGTCGGGCATCTTCAAAAGCAACTCTTCAATCACTGCGGCCTTGAGACCTTTGAATGCTCTTTGGCATTCCTTGCTCAAAACCCATGGCTTATTCTTATTTAGCGAATCGGTTAGTGAAGCGGCTTTTGTAGAGTAGCGACTGATGAACCTACGATTGTAGTTTGCAAGTCGAAGGAATGATCGTAGCTCGGTCACTTTTGTGGGCGCCTGCCACTCCTGGATTGGCTGGATCTTCATCTCGTCCATCCGTAGTTTGACTTGGCTCATGATATGTCCTATGATGTATACTTCGTGCTGGGAGAACTCACACTTTACCCCTTGACATAGAGATGGTTCTCCCGTAAGACTTGGGAGACTCTCTTCAGGTACTCCACGTGCTCCTCCTGGGTTTTGCTATACATGACTATGTATCCAAGTACACCACCATGAACTGGTCCAAGTAAGTGTGAAAGATATTGTTCATCAGCATGAAAAATCTATCTTGTGCGTTGGTTGATTCGAAAGGCGTCACTAACCATTCATTTGGTCCATATGTGGCTATGGAAGCTGTCATTGGCTCGTCCCCCTCCGCGATGCGCATTTGGTAGTAGCGTTTTCTGAGATCCATCTTGGTAGATTACTTGGTCTATCCAAGTCTATAAAACCAATCCACGATGACCTGGATAGGATATTTGTTCCTAATTATTACCTTATTCAGCGCCTGATAGTCGATGTATAGGCGCAACAAACCATCTTTCTTTCTTCGAAACATAACTGACGTGCCATAAGGTGACATTGATAGAAAGATGTGACTGTCCTTGAGGAGCTCTTTCAACTACTTCCTTAGATCCTCTAACTTTGGTGGAGCCATGCAATAAGGTTCATGTGCGGGTGGCTTAGCTCCCACCTCCAGCTGTATCTCATGATCTACCTCGTGCCTAGGAGATAGAGTCTTTAGTAGATCATCCGCCATCACATCCTAGTTCTCTTAAAGGACTACTTCAATGATCGGTGTCAAGTAATCCTTAGTACCATTGTCTTTTTCCAAACTTTCAATGGTAGCTAGGAATGTCGACTCTCTTTTCTTCAGGCCCTTCACGATCTCCATGGCCGACAGGTAGGTGTGTTCTTCCTTCATCGGTACCTTGACTAGAGGTACAATGCATGACCCTTCCCGCTCAATTATCATGAGTTGTTGGAGGTAGGGGTCGATCATCGGTTGGCACTGCTGGAAGAACTGTCCAACAATGATATCAAAGATATCTAAAGGAGCGAAGGTGAAGTTTGTGTTACCTTTCCACTTAACCAATGTGATGCTCACTGCTAATGGGAGACACCCCTTATGGGAGTTGGTGGGGGAATTAACCGTCTTGAGAGGGGTGTTTCTTGGAGCATATTTCATTCCTAACCTCTTTGATGCTGCCTTGGTTATGTTGTTTGCTTTCTCCCCTGACTCTACCATGGAACGAGCTAGTCGTCCATTAAGGGAGATGTCTACATACTACGTGCTGAAGTAACCTATATTTTTAGACATCTTGGCAATTGCACCACATAATCCTACTATGCCCAACTGCATCGTCCCGCGTCATGCCCTTGCTCTTTTGTGTCTGTATCCTTTCATTTGTGTAGGCTGGAACCAAGGTTCTTTATCTCAGGACACATAGCATTTCTGTGTGGTCCACCACATATGTAGCAGCCATATCTTTTGTTGTTGTATGCTCGTCTCTCTGTGTAGTTTTAGTGCACAAACCGCATGATGTCTTGCTAGTAGGGGTCATGCGACTTTAGGTGTGCCTGCTGCTCTTGCCTCGGACAAAATATCCCCCACCTTTGGCAAGACTACTCCTTGCATCCCTGCTATTTAATTTTGTCATGTTGTTCATGCTTAAAGTCTATCAAGGACTCGACTTGCGTGATGGATTCATCTATGGTCTTGACTTATCACCGCTCCAACTCCGTCTTGCCCCAAATCTATAGTCCGTCCATGAAGTGGAACAATATGTCCTTGTCTGTGATGTTTGGAATTTGAAGTGTTACAGTTGTGAAATCCTTCACGTACTTTCCAATGCTTCTTGTTTGCTTCATTTCTCGGAACTTGCGCTTAACCTCATACACAACGTTGTTAGAAGTTTTTCTTGAATTCCCCACGGGATTGCTCCCACGTGTTGATGTTGCACGTTACGTTTCTAATATCACCTTTTTTTTGCCTCCACCATAGCATGGACATCTCGAAAAGATACAACATAACAGTGTTGATGTTATTTTCGTCACTCTTCACCCGACTACACTTGAAGTAATTCTCCAAGTGCCACGGAAAGTTCTCCACCTCTTGAGTGTCATGGGTGCCTTTGAATATAGGTGGCTTTGGAGCCTCGAATATGACCTCTTTATCACGGTCGTGTGATGTAGATCCTCCAGTGTCTGGACCTTCGTAGAATTTTTTTACTTCGGCCTTCAGACTTTCGATCATGCTTAGTTCCTCCATGAGGCAAAATTCTGAGGATGTTACGGTCTCCTCCATCTCGAACTCAGCCCGCTGGATATTCTCCAACTCCTTATGGATGTTTTCGCTCTCCTCGAGAGTTCAAAGGTCTTGAATTTCCATAAGCCACATTCATGCGCCGGCCTAATATATCAACAACTTGCCTCAAAACTTCCACCCTTGCTACCCATTATTGTCCACTAGAATGGTTGATGGAATCCTTGCTAACTTTATCATTACTTGCCTTGGTAATCGATGGTCGATAAGATGTTAGCGCCTCAGTTTGTGTGGGATCACGCAACACCTCCTTATTACCCTTTTCATGTTTTTTCCCTTTCAGTTCTTCTTTCAACCATCCAAATGGGTGTTGGTGGTGCTAGTTCCGTTTACGTCTCCCTTGATAGCCATTCCCTTAATGCAAACATGGAACTGAATTGCTAAGAGAATGCTTGGAAAAGACTTAAAAAGAACAAATAGAGAGCTTTGAAGAAGGCTTGTGTGTTACTTTTAGGAATGCTCTAAAACTTGATTTGATGCCTTGCAAAATGTGGGGCACATCTATTAATACTACTTCTTAAGGACTAAAGTGCAATTAATATTTACTTTACATGTCCCGAAGATATTTACACTTTTTTCCCATTTCTAGAGAATTCTACACTTTCCTGAAATCTCTATGATGATCTAGAATTACCCACAAGCCTTTGCTTAACTCTAGAATCTTCTACGCCTCTCCAGATGCAAAATCTGACTGGAATTGTTGTGTGACATGACATTAGGGTACCATCATCTAAGAGTAAGGGAATGTGATATTCCAAAGAGAGCTTTCAGAACCATCTACGGGCATTATGAGGTTTTGGTCATGTCCTTTGGGTTTACAAATGATCCTATAAAACTATGGATCTTATGACCACAATATTCAAACCTTATCAAGATATGTTTGTTATTTTCTTCATTGATGACATACTAATCTAGTCATTTAAACTTTTAAATATACGGAGTTATATGCTAAGTTTTGAAAATGTGAGTTTTTGCTTAAGTCTGTGGAATTCTCGGGCCACATAGTTTATAGTGATGGAACTAGAGTTGATACCCAAAAGATAGAAGTAGTTCACAATTGGTCTATGTAACAACAGAATACTGGAATCCGAATGCGACCAACATTGTTAACCTCTCAGAGGTCGCAGACAAGCCTCTTCTTAGCTTTCATAACAATTATAAAGTTAAATTTGCGGAAAATTTAAAACTTTTTAATCAGTTATTAAAGTATACATAGACTTCATATAAAACTGCATAAGAGTGATATTCTAATGAGGTCGAATTAAGCAACCATCTATAATAGATTAAACAATCAAAATTGAGAATCATAATAATAATAATACTTTTCCAATTGGCCTTATTACAAACACTTGAACAAATGTTTGAAATGAAACACTAGGGACTACATCCACCAGCTATGTCTATTGTACTAAAGCTAGAATAATAAAGTGTAGCATCCTCAAAGTTAAGAGAGCTTACAAAATCTGGAGATCGCTAATCCAAACCACTTCAATTAGTGTTCAATCTTCTATCTGAACTGGGCCTATAAAAATAATAATAGTATAGGGTTATTACACACTTGTACTAAGTATGGGTGTATGCACATATACACGTAAGGACTATGCATGATCAAGGAAAGTTTTTCCTAAAGCAACATGCTGTCTCTGGAAAGCTAAGTCACTTTACTTAATTAAATCCTTATTTCTAATTCATGATATGAATATAAAATGTTCTAATTCAATTAATGCATACAACTCATTTTCTATATGAACATAAGACCTTGGAATCATGAACATAATTTTAGAACAACTCGAGCAAAAGTTAATATTTTTCCTCCCTTAAGATGAGTGTTTCTCTCCCATACCTTAGTTTATTTTTAAGTCCTCTTCTTCTTTTTGTGTTTATTTTAATGATCTCCTTTGATCCTATGTTTTACTTACGAGTGCAATGATTCATTGTAGTCCCATACCTACAATGAATCAAGTAAGTAATCCAAATGTAAGACCCCCTAAATGAGATACGGTGTCTAGATATTAACATGTTTTTATTAAGTTTATAATGTTCTAAAATGTCTTATAATATAGTATAGAGTCAGTGGGTAATGTTTGAAGTTATTTGGAAGTCGAACGTCAAGGGACGACCAAAACTTTTGATGACTAGTCACCTATTTTCCTCATGTGCCTATGCATGATTATATTTGTGTTTCATGAGCTTTTTAAGACTATAAATGATTTTTAATGATGTTATATATATTTTATAGAAGTTTAGAGGTAAAACGACCAAGAACGTCCAAGGCGTTTGAAAGATAGCCCTTAAGACGCTCAACGTGTGTCTTGATGGGACCTGGCCTATTTGTATGACTTGCAGGTATTTGTTTTTGGTGAAACTTATGTTTAATATGTAAAAAATTTTAAAGGTTGTATTTACGTATGAAATGTACGGGTATAACCTCGAACGGGCCCCATAAAAGGTCCCACATGAAGGCCCTAAGGCTGGTCGAGACACTTACTTGGTAGTGTCAGTTGACCGACCAAACGAAGGCTCGTTGGTCATCCAACAGACAGTTGGTGAGATGTAGTTCTCTACTACATAGTTTTTTCAGGTCTCCAGCAAAAAATTTCCCAAGGAAAAAATGACAAAGGCAAATGCATGGCCTGTGGATTGACAAACGGCCAGTACATGCCTTTATCGATGGTGGCCTGCAGTTTACTGCCTGCGTCTGTTTTAATTAAGGGGTGAATGGGAAATGCACCCCACGTCCTAAAATAAATTTAATAGGTTTATTTATCTACTTTTTGGTGTATATAAGTCATCAAAAACGTGATCACCCTATTCTCAAATCAACTCCCACGATTGATGCCTTTCCCTCCAAAAATATTTCCCTAGAAACAACCATTGTTGTTGAAGCTCAATAACTGTTTGAAGCTTGAATTTCCATGTATTAATCATCATTTTTAGATGTTTTCAACTAAACAAAGTTATGGTGATCCTTCATATTAGTTATCCTTCCATCTAGCGATTTAATGATAAAAGTTTCAAAGAGAAAAATATGATCAAGTGCTTCTTCTTCATTCTAGCCATGGGTTCTTTCTTAAATTGATTTCAAAAGCATAATATGAATGTATTTATGATTATATACTGATTTGTATTTGATTTTCAATCCTATTGCATGATGAACCCATACTCATTCACAAACTCGATTTTAGCGTGTGTATGGCTTTAGAATCATGATCTTATGCATTTCGATTTTTGATTCAATTATACTAATATGATTATGTCTATTTTTTAGTATTTATATTTATGGTAACACATTGTTGAGTTACCCATGTGAATCAATGTATGAAGATTTGAACATGTTTGGTGTAGTTTTCCATGGTTCACTATAATGTTGACCTTTTAATTTATAAAAGTGTAGTTCGATTATGTTGTGATTCATGTAGCTACTACCTTAGGTTAATAAATTTGTTGAATTGTATTAAGTGATTTATATTGATCAATGTTGGTTAGCCTATGATTCTTCTACTTTCCATTGATGTCTTAAATAGCATATTTACTGTGATCTCAAGGTTATACCAATGGTAGAAGGACTTCGTGTAGAGGATGTTATCCTTATCTACTGCATTTCATTGATAATATTAATGGATTTTAGGTATGAATTCTTCAAGATCAAATAAAAGCAATCTTGGCATGAATTGATTTATTTTCTTCTAGTTTATAACTTGAATGTTGTAATGAACCTTATGTGATCTTAGTTCTAGGATGTATAAAGCATGATTTCGATTTTATTTATATCTATTTAGATACTTCCCTAAATTTATATTATTGATACATGATGATTTGATGAACTAAACTAGGGAGGTTAGTTGATGCTTTAGGACTCTCTACTTCCTAGTACATGTGAGATTCCTTGTATTATGTTGTAGTATGTTCTTTTAGCGAATTGTACATGGTTACTTTTATGATTAAATTAAATTTAGCTACTTCCCTATATATGAAGTTTTCATGAACAAGGTGTATTGATCAATGATGATCAAAGGGTCAGAAATTGGTAAGACTGCTTATCTCTTCTACTTACCTTATAAAATTGTAGTTGATGAAGCCTTGTATGGCATTAGGTGGTATGATCCACTTATGATAGCAGTGTTTACTTTATTGTCATTATATATGTGTTGACCATCGACATGAAGGAAAATTAATGAATATATGAAAATGTGCTTATGATGATACTATGTGCAGCTTATGCCCACTTTCCTATTCTAAATCTGATCTAGGTTGTATGGCTATCGTGTAAGCATGTGTATATCCATGTTAAGGTATAGTATATGTTATGCCATTGAATATTTAAAATTTTTTAATAATCCCTTACCTATGTAGCCCTATGTGAATGCATTAATAGCACAAGTTAGGAGTCTTAAGTGTAATATGAAGTTGGCTTTTCTCCTATGCTATTGTGTGTTGTGTAGTTTATGCTTGAAAGAGTATTATAGTCTAAGAGGGTGGATGCCTCAATATGCTGTTGATAGACATTATGTGATTATCTTGAAAAATGTACACACATACTCACTTTACAAGCATATTTAAAGTAGTATAGGTCATGGTCTCTAAATGAAAGGTAGTTCTCATATTCACCAGTGTCTACTACTATGCATGTTAATATGATGTTTATGAAAGCATGATATCTGTTTCTTTAGCTAGGATGACTTGATAGGTGTACTAGTATGGTCAAGGGTATGGGACTTTTCCTATGAATTGCACATGTGTACCTTGATAGGAGAGTTCTAGTTTTGGTTTATATATGTATGAATATGTGTGTATGAACATGTGTGTCTAAATGTGTTATGTGGAAGGTTTGCTCAGTTATATGTATACACAAACACATGTATGAAAACCTAGTCAACAGAGAGGCCTTGAATGGTGTATGCATGTATACCCTAAACTAGATGATGCTTTACGTATGCTATGTTTATGTGAAGGTATTCTTTACATGAATGAGGTTGATGCACTTTCATATATGACCTATGAGTTTAGCATATGAGTGGATGACTCTCCTAAACCCATGTTTTATAAAGAAAAAAACTGAAGGTTTTCAATGAAGGAACTTAGCTTAGCACCGAGTAAACTTCAATACGAGTGTTTGTCCCTTCCAATGGTAAGAACGTAGGTCACTATAATTCTCAGGAGGTAGATAACCACAATGCCGTAACGGGCATAAATAGGGTTTCGATGAGTGAATAACTATAATTCCTAATCATGTCATAAATAAGGTTTTCACATATGTTGCCACCATAGAATACTAGCTAGTGGATCCACCTAGGAAGCTATGTCACATTTAGTTCTTCTTTGACCGGTAAACCACCTCCATTCAGTATGGAGTTTTATGACACCGGATTCTATGTGTAGTATCACATGGTCTATGTCTATTAAGGCTATAGTTTCCCTAAGGTAAAATGGAAAATGGAAGTTAATGACTAGGACCCTAAATAGAATGACTTAAGAGAGATTACTTAGGATATGTGGAAGTAATGAACCCATCTAGACATTGCACAAGTAGCCCCTTAGGAAGTTATAGGAAGGTGTTCTAATGCATGTTATTATGTATATATTCTTTATGCATGACTTAGTAGTATTGGTCTACTTGTTATGAAGATGTTTATGGTATGATTCTTTGTGCATGATATTAATCTTGTTGACTATATGATTTAGGTGTTGCTTGATCTAAATAAAGTTGTTTCCTCTCACTATGTCGATACATAAATTGGTTGTAAACGGCTTATGGTATCATGATACGTTTACTAAGTATGTGTGTGGTAAAGGGTCCTTACATGTACATTGCACAAGTAGACTTAGATTGGGTGCATGAGTTTGGTCCTATAAGGTTCTATGTGAATAAAGATAAGTATATGTGCATAATGACTAGGAGTTCACTGTAATGTCCTTTTTAGTCTTGGCTTAAATATGTCTATGTTGTACTATACTACTATTATGGTATGTGTTGTCTTATGTAGATGATATGTAGGGTTTTCCTTGTGGTCCTAAGGTGACACATTGCACTAAGTACCCCTAAAGTATTACTTGGGAGACTAATGAATTAAATGAAACAATATTAATAGAATTGAGGTCAGTATAAAGTGACCTCAAATTAGACTTAAATTCTATATGTGCTTTTATACAATGTATGGCCTTTGATTGTGTTTCTATGAAGTATAAAAATAATGTAAATGCTATACTTTAAAGGTTCCATAACAATTTACCAAAAATGTCATGAAATATGATTTTGAAGAAAAAGGTCCCTTTTAAATGCATGTTTTTGCATGGTTGTCATACTTAGTGCATTCTTGTAATAATCCCATTCTTCTTTATGTTTTACAGAAAGTGTAGGTTATGGATGGATAAAGGGTTTCTACATGGTTGAGGAGCTTGATAGGTCATTCCCTATCTCAAGGTAAGGAATCCTTAAATCCAAAGTTGTCCTAATGTGTACTTATTGTAAAGTCTATTAAATATTTTATAGTTTTTAATTATGTCTTAAGGGTCGTGTTCCTAATGTATTCTAAATTTTTTGAGTCTAAGATGGCTAAGAGACTTAGCGTCTAATATGTATCATGACATATGTTTTTTATATATATGAAGTTAAGTTTCTAGCATATGATGTGCTATGAAAAGTTCTAACTTTTCAGCTAAATTAACTATGTCAATGTAATGAATAATAATTATGGTCTTGTATAAGACCTCCGATATGTCAAGTAAGCTATGTTTCTTCTAGGGGGTGCTTCTCGGATGTGACAAATGTGGTATCAGAGCACGATGTTTTTTAAAGTTGTATAGGGTCGAAGAAGTCTCATATTACCACGTCTAGTAGAGTCTTGTATCATTTGTTGTGAGTCGTGACACATAAATTGGTATGAGAGGCTATAGGACTGTAGAGTTTCTTTCTTCATCATTCTCATATCGTGCCATACAAATTGAATCTGTAAGATCTGTATCTTGTATTTTCTTGTCCGGTGGTCTTTTAGATATGTTTGCTTGGATGAAATTGTTCTCTACGCTTCGGGGAGAAAAGGTGAGTTTAAATGCTTTTCTTGGTCTTATGGTTTGAATGAGTATTAGTGAAGGTGAATTTTGACATATTTTGATTATGTGATGCCTTTTATGGATATGGATGAATACTATGTGAAATAGCATTTTATATTGAAAAATATATGTCATGATACATTTAAAGTATGTTAGAAGTTATGAAGGATAAAATGACTTCTGTTGGAATGATGCGTTTCTAAATTGTTTTGCATGATGGTAGCCTTATCCTACAAATTGAACTTGAAATTCTTAGTGACTACCTAAGGAAGCATGCTACCCTAAGAATATGTGCTTAAAAGTGTTCAATGTTACCTTTTGTATAAATGTGGTCCTTAATAAGTAGCCTAGTATGAATTCGAGTACTTTGTATAGACTTGATCCTAGGTGTCATGATAGTATGCTTGTCATGGTAAAGTTTTGTACATCATATTATCATGCTTTCCTATCAATTGCCTAAATGTTGCATTTTTGGTATGTTGAAGCATGTTCACTGTAATGATAAGACAGTTTACTGTAACCTATTTGAAAAATCAACTAAATTGTTCTTTGATTAGATTTTGTCGAAATGTGTATAGAATTGGTGCATATCAACATGATAATGAATGTAAAAATGAGATTTTCTATTTGGAATGGGGAATGAGAGTCTTATGGCATGATGAGTCGTATAATTATTTCTAACTTCTTATTGTATTGTGAGTCCCTTGATGATTGTGGAATTGATGTTTCCCTAGAATTGATCGTAGTACTATTACTTTGTAGGGTGATTATGTGAGTTTGTTTGACCTTGAAGTTACCTTACTTTATTTTTGAAAGAAAACAAAGAGTCCTTAAGACTAAGTCTCATATATTGTGTCTATTGTATTGTATGAAAACCTTATATGTGTTGAATGAGATTGAACTAACTTGATAATTGGAGGATAAATTGCCTAGGAGATGAAGCTTAGAATACCTTGGTATTCCTTTGTTGACTTACTAGAAATTCCTTCGAAAGTTGTAACACTTTTATGTGATGAAAAAGAAGGTTGTTTAGTTAAGATACTCTTTTATTTTGGTTAAGTTGATCTTAATTGGGTTTACCCTAAGTGGGGGATGGTAATTGAGTAGTAAGGTTGTAGAAATTTTCTACCTTGACATCTATTCTTAATTGAACTTGAATCTAATGAAGTCTTGATGAACTTTTTCACGAATAGGAGATGTGCCTAATGTATGAATTGCATGTCGTTAAATGTTTGGTATGTCTTGATTGACATTACCTTAAGGATATTTTAAGATTCCAAAGTGCATGAAAGAAATTTTTTGATAAAATCCATGTTTTTTCATGTGTATTGTGCATCTTAATATGCTAATTGTGCATTTGACTTCATGAGCTTTGATAAGAAACATGGTGATAGTCACTTGTGAGGTGTAATATTTAGCCTTATAATGAAAAGTTGAGCCGCTTTAAAATTAAATATGTTGAGTCTCTTGAAAACTATGTGACTTTTGTAATATGGACTGCACAATTGTGGGCTCCTTCTTGAAAAGTGAAAGCATGTTAAACTAAGTATTAGTGTGTGTGCCTATAAGATGTATTGTTTTACCCAAATGAGGCTTATTGTAAAGGTGAGTACTATGTTAGAAATTGAAATGTTGTGAAATTTCTTCCTTTTTTTTGTGATTTACTTGGTGTGTTTTATCACTTAGACGTCACTAGGAAGGAATGATAAGCATGCCTTGGATTAAAAGTTGAGAGTTCTCATTTTTAAAAGGAACTGACCTTGTACTTTTCTTAGGTGTGAACTTATGATACATGTAAGTGTGTAGAGGAGAAGGACGTTCCTCCATCGACACCATTAATCATGGTATGATTGAGTATGACCTTCATGGCACTAGGTCAAACTACTGAAGACCTTTGTTGATTTAACTAACTCAAGTCAATGTTCATTGAAGTATGTGTGCCTACTTGTTTCAAGTATTTTTGAAAACTGCCTATGTGACCTTGAAAGATGCTCTTAATGAATTAAGGTGTAATGACCATGTTATGATTAGGACAAGGATGTACCTCCTATGGACATGATAAGAGACTTTGTGTTTGATCCATGAAAGAGTGAGCGAATAAGGGAAGTTTTGCTTGATTGTGTGCGTACAGTGCTAAAACGATTTGAATTTTTATAAACGCTATGAACTGCTCTATGATGCATTGAAATCCTTGTTTGGATTAAAGAGCCCCAAGTGTCATTCGAGGACGAATGTTCCAAACTGGGGGTTATTGTAATACCCCAAAATGAGAGATGGTGTATAGAGACTAAAATGTTTTTATTAATTTTATAAGGTCCTAAAATGTCTTAAAATTTTGTATAGAGGCAGTGTGTAAAGTTTGCAGTGATTTGGAAGTCGAACGTCAAGGGACGACCAAAACGTTCGACGACTAGTCGCCTATGTGTCTCATGTATCCATGCATACTTATATTTGTGTTTAATCAGATTTTGAAGCCTTTAAATGAGTTATAATGATGTTTAATGATGGTATGGATAATTTAGAGATGTTTGGATGTCAAACGACCAAGAACGTCCAAGGCGTTCGAATGATGGCCCTTAAGGCGCTCAATGTGTGTCTTGATGTGGCCTAGCCTGTTTGAACGACGTGCAGGTGTTTTTTTGTGTGAAACTTATGTGGAAGGTATATAACTTGTTAAGGGTTCTATTTAAGTTTGAAACATCCAGCTACGACCTCTAAAGGGCCTCGTAAAGGCCCCATAAGAAGGCCTCAAGACTTGTCGAGACACTGCCTTAGCAGTGTCAATAGACGGACAAATCAATGGATCATTGGTCAACCAACGGCCCATTGGTGAGTTCTCATCGACTTATACATTGTTTTGGAAGGTATCAAGCCAAAAGTTGGCGAAGGACCAAACGGCGGAGACCAATGCATGGCCCGTCGACTGATCAACGGCCAGTTGATGCCTCTGTTGACGGTGGCCTGTAGTTTACTGCCTGCGTCTGTTTTAATTAAGGGGTGAATGGTAAATTAACCCGACGTCCTAACCTCACTCTAGTAGGTTTATTTATCTACATTTGGATGTATATAAGTCATCAAAAACTTGATCACCCTACTATCAAATCAACTCACACGATTGAAGCCTTTCCCTCCAAAAATAATTACCTAGAAACCACCATTGTTGTTGAAGCTCAATACCTGATCGGAGCTTGGATTTCCATGTATGAATCATCAAGTTTTATAGTTTTTCAACCAAACAAATGTATGGTGATCCTTCATCTTTAGTTATTTTTCCATCTAGAGAGTTAATCTCAAAGCATTCAAAGACAAAAATATGAATAAGTGCATCTTCTTCATTCTAGCAAAGATTTCTTTCTTAAATTGATTTCAACAGAATAATATGAATGTATTGATGATTATATAATGATTTGTACGTGATTTTAAATCCTATTTCATGATGAACCCATGTTCTTTCACAAACTTAGTTTTAGCCTATGTATTGCTTTATGATCTTGATCTTATGCATGTCGATTTGTGGTTCAGTTATGTTAATATGATTATGTCTACTGTTTAGAATGTATATTGATAGTGAATCATTGATGTATTACCCATGTGAATCAATGTATGAATATTTGAACATGTTTGGTCTAGTTTTCCATAGTTCACTGTAATGTTAACCTTTTAAGGTATAAAAGTGTAATTCAATTATGTTGTAGTTCATGTACATACAGACTTAGGTTAATAAATTTATTGAATTCTATTAAGTGGTTCATGTTGATCAATGTTGGTTAGCCTATGACTCTTCTACTTTCCATTGATGTCTTAAATAACATATTCACTGTGATCTCAAGGTTATACCAATGGTAGTAGGATTTCGTGTAGAGCATGTTGTCCTTATCTACTGCGTTATATTTATGATATTAATGGATTGTGGCTATTAATTCTTGATGATCAAATAAAAGGAATATTGGCATGAATTGATCTAGGTTCTTCTAGTCTACAATTTGAATGTTGTAATGAACCTTATGTGATCTTAATTCTAGGGTAGATGAAGAATGATTTAGTATTAATTTATATACATTTATATACTTCCATAAATGTTTATTATGGATACATGATGATTGATGAACTAAACTAGAGAGGTTAGTTGATGATTTAGGACTCTCTACTTCCTAGGACATGTGAGATGCCTTATATTATGTGATAGTATGATCTTGTAGCGACTTGTACAGGGTTGCTTTTTTGATTAAAGTACATTTAGATACTTCCCTATATATGAATTTTTGATGAACAAGGTGTATTGGTCAATGATTATCAAAGGGTGATAAATTGTTAAGAATGATTATCTCTTCTACTTTCCTTATAGTATTGTAGTTGATGAAGCCATGTATGGAATTATGTGGTATGGTGCACTTATAGTGGCGGTGTTTACTTTATTGTCATTATATATGTGTTGACCATGGACATGAAGGAGAATTGATGAATACATGAACATGTGCTTAAGATGATACTATGTTAAGCTTATGCCTACCTTCGTATTCTAGTTGTGATTTAGGTTGTATGGATATCGTGTAAGCATGTGTATATCCATGTTAGGGTAAATTATAGGTGCTTCCATTGATGATTTAAAAATGGTTAATAATCCCTTATCTATGTACCCCTATGTGAATGCATAAATAGCACAAGTTAGGTGTCTTAAGTGTAATATGAAGTTGACTTGTCTCCTATGCTATTGTGTGTTGTGTGGTTTATGCTTGAAAGAGTATTGTGGTCTAAGAGGGTGGCTGCCTCAATATGTTGTTAATATACATTACGTGGTCATGTTGACCAATATATATACACACACACACACACATTACATGCATATTTCAAGTAGTATAGGTCATGGTGTCTAAATGAACGGTAGTTCTCATATTCACCAGTGTCTACTACTATGCATGTTAAGATGATGTTTATGAAAGCATGATATGTGTTTCTTTAGCTAGGATGACTTGATAGGTGTGCTAGTATGGGCAATCGTATAGGACTTTTTCTATGCATTACACATGTGTACCTTGATATAATAGTTCTAGTTTTGGTTTTTATATGTATAAATATGTATGTTTGAACATGTATGTCTGAATGAGTTATGTGAAAGGTTTTCTCAGATATATGTATGCACAAACACATGTATGAAAACCTAGTCAAGATAGGGGTCTTGAATGGTGTATTCATGTGTACACAAAGCTAGATGATGCATTGCATATGCTATGTTTATGTGAAGGCATTCATAACATGACTTAGGTTGAAGAACTTTCATATATGACCTATGAGTTAAGCATATGAGGGGATGATTATCCTAAACCTATTTTTATAAAGAAAAAATATAATAAAGGGTTTCAATGCAGGGAACTTAGTTTAGCACCGAGTGAACTTGAATATGAGTGTGTGTCCCTTCCCATGGTAGGAATGTAGGTCACCATAAATCTCATGAGTTGGATAAACACAATGCCTCAATAGGCATAATTAGGGTTTCCAAAAGTGAATAACTACAATGCGTAATTTTGGTATAAATAGGGTTTTCACATGTACCTGTAATTTCCATAACTATGTTGACACCATAGGATACTAGCTAGTGGATCCACCAAGAAATCTGTCACATTTAATTCTACTTTGGCCGGTAGACCACCTCTGTTGGATGTTGGGTTCTATGACACCGGATTCCATGTTTAGCATCACGTGGTCTATGTCGGATAAGGCTATAGTTTCCCTAAAGTAATATGGAAAATGGAAGTTAATTTCTACGACCCTAAATAGAATTACTTAAGGGAGGTTACTTAGGATAGGTGGAAGTAATGAACCCATCTAGACATTGCACAAGTAGCTCCTTAGGAAGTTCTAGGAAGGTGGTATAATGCATGTCATTATGTATATGTTCTTTATTCATGACATTGTTGTATTGTTCTACTTGTTAGAAAGATTTGTATGGTATGAGTCTTTGTACATCATGTTTATCTTGTTGACTATATGATTAAGGTCTTTCTTGATCTTAATCAAGTTCTTTCCTTTCACTATATTGATATGTGAATTGGATGTAAAAGGCTTGTGGTCTCATGATAGGTTTTCTAAGTATGTGTGAGGCTATGGGGCTTTACATTTACATTGCACAAGTTGACTTAGATTGGGGGCATGAGTTAGGTCTTATAACGTTCTATTTATAGTAAGATAAGTATATGTGCATAATGACTTGGAGTTTACTGTAATATCCTTTTTAGTCATGTCTTAAATATGCCTATGTTCTACTATACTTCTATGATGGTATGTGTTGTCATATATAGATGATATGTAGGATTTTCCTTGTGGTCCTAAGGTGATACATTGCACCAAGACCCCTAAGGGATTACTTTTGAGACTAATGAATTAAAACAAATAGTTCACTATTAATAGAATTGAGCTCACTATAAAGTGATCTCAAATTGGACTTAAATTATGTATGTGCTTTTCTATGATGTTTAACTTTTGATTGTGTTTCTATGAAGTATGAAAATGATGTAAATTCTATTTTTTAATTGTTCAATACAGATTTACTCAAAATGGTATGAAATATGATTTTCAAGAAAAATGTCCCTTTTAAATGCATGTTTTTTATATGATTGTCATACATAGTGCATTCTTGTACTTATCCCATTCTTCTCTACTTTTTACACGAAATGTAGGTCATGGATGCGTAAAGGGTGTCTACATGATTGAGGATCATGATAGGTCATTCCCAAGGTCAAGGAATGTAATCATTAAGTCCAAGTATGTCCTAATGTGTACTTATTGTAAAGACTATTAAATATTGTATAGTTTCTTATTATGCCTTGAGGGTCGTGTCCCTAATTTATTCTAAAGTTGTTGAGTCTAAGATGGCAAAGAGACTTAGGGTATAATATGTATTATGACTTATGTTTCATATAGATATGAAGTTAAATTTCTAGCATATGATGTACTAAGAAAAGCTTTAAATATTCATCTAAATTTACTATGTCAATGTGATGATTAATAACTATGGTCTTGTATAGGACCTTCGAGAGGTGAAGTACTCCATGTTACTTCTAGGGGGTGCTCCCAGGATGTGACACCAAAAGACCAAGGAAATTATTTGGCTACCCTACTCACAAGGTATATTTGTCATTCTTGTAAAATTGGGCATGAATGTATTTATAAGCCAATCTTTATTGGATATGCCCATTGTTTGATTATTTGCATAATATATTGATCTTGGGCCATATACTTAAAACATATGATCTTTCTTACTTTGGGCATAAAATCTTTATAATCCAATCTTTATTTGCTATACACATTATTTGATCATTTTTGATGATATAAAGATTATTGGCTATACCCATAATTTAATCATTTGCATGATATGAAGAAAAGATTTTTGGCTATGCTTATTATTTTATCATTTGCATAGTATACAGATTATGGGGCATTGATTAGACGTTATGTTTTGATCCCCTTTATTGGCATAATATAAGAAGTCATTATAAGCAAATCTTTATTTGCTATGCCTATAACTTGTTAAAAACTTCATTCTTATCAAAACTGATTATTTGACATACTTAAGCTCTTGCTTTCTTAGCTCACTTTGAGCTCTTCTTATTTCTTTCTTACTTTCTTAAAGAAATATTTAGCATTATGATAATGCGAGATGACATGAAATCCAGTGTCTTCCCCACACTTAAAAGGGGTGGTTCACTGATCAAAGTGAAGCTATATCATGTGAGCTAAATATGAAATCCAGTGTCTGCCCCACACCATAAAGGGTGGTTCACCGGCTAAAGTGAAACCAAGTCTAGTTTTTTCCCTACACCGAAGAGAGGTGGTTCACCACTTAAGTGAACTGAATACTTTCTTGAGAATTTAACCAACATAGGTCATGTTAGCTTAACATGAAATAAGTTTCTACCCCACACCAAAAATGGGGTGATTTCACCGGCCAATGTGATGTTGTACCATACCTAGCTCTTTTAGGTTGAATCCACTAGCTAGTTCCTATGCTGGTAACATAGTTCAAAGACTAGGAGATTTTTGAAGACTCGTATCCACCTTGGTGGATCCTCATTTTATGAGGCTTACATCTTCTTGCACAAGCTCATTTTTAGTCTATCAATGCTTTGCTCAATTTCTTTTTCTTTATAACTTTTACGGTTGACTAAAACATTATGGAAGCTTAACTCTTTAGATAATCGGTCATCCTTTTCTTTAGTTGATGAAATGTGAATTTAACCTTACATTATCATGTTGGTGTTAATGAGACTTGTCTCACGATTATTAACACCCTCTTATGTGAATATCTTTAACATGATTGTCTAGGTGTGAGTGAGACTTGTCTAACTTCTTTTCACACCTCATTCAGGTTTGTTTCATAATTCTTGAACTTCTAATTATGTCATTACTCACGTTATCTTGTTCAATGACATTTGGTAGCTTTATGCCACACTTTATGAATGTTATAAACTTTGTTCAATGTACTTTACTTATATTCCTAGTTCATTTGGAAAAGGTATGTTCGGACCTTTACCAAAGATTGGCATACCCTTGGTACGAATTCAAAGTTACATTGGTCATGCTTAATTTTGGTATAACTTAGTCATTAGCCAATTTTGTATCATATTTGGGAAATACATTGTAAGCCAATTTATTAGCATACACTAATTTTTCACATATTATGGTAATCTAGAATATTGTTAGCCGATAAACTGGAATAAGCCAACCTTTCATTAGACAATGGTCATGAGAATATCATTGGCCAATTTTTTATGACATAACATAGTAAGTCAATTCTATTCAATATTTTGGACAATATATTGCTAGCCAATTTGTTGGCATAAATCAAACTATGATATTATCACTAGCCAAGTCAATTAAATTCATGAATAGACTATACTGATTTCATCATTCTATGAAACTCAACATTTTACACAGAAGTAAACTTCATGAACAATTAATACAACTTTATCTTCTCGAACACAGTTAGGCATTACAACATTCTTTAACTCATGTAACTAATACCCTAGTCATAATCAAATCTATAGGCTTCATTAGACATTACAGATCAAGAAACCTACGTATAATGATCAATTATCACCACATACCAAAACATGTTCGTGATTACATCTACATACTACTAGAATCGAAAACAATGGTAACTAGGGAGATGGACGTTCAATAATGTCATTGGCAACAACTGTAGTTTCAATATTTTTGAATTAATAAAACGTTTGAAAAGCCTCTTGGATAAAGGAATACAATAGATAAAACCCATACCTTATGCAGAATTGAATCTACGAAGATCACCTTGCACGAGAACCTTGAAGAATACCTTCAAATCGCCTAAGAAATTTTCTGTTTTTCTTGCGCTTTGCTCATTGTTTTTCTCAAGCTTGTTTTCTGTTTTAGTCATGATTTTTAGGTCTTAGGAACTAATATTAGTTAATTTAACTTAGACTTAATTAATTTAATTAACAAATCAATTATCTAGTTTACTAAAATTCCCCTCCTAGATTGACTAGAATTAGAAGAATACTTGACTTAACCGAAATCTGGAAATTGTTTAGTGGTTTCTGTTTAACCAATAGGGTAATTAATAAAGTACCCCTAAGTTTTTAGGACCACAACTAACCCTTTGGACCATCCTAGGTTAGGTACTAGGATGTTTCTTAGTTAGTTACTTGTCTAGTGTAAGGATTTCGGTTTGCCCATTAAAATTAATTAATTAAGTTGTTAATTTAATTATTTAAGTAACCTAGGGTAATTAATAAAGTACCACTAAGTATTCAGGGACATAACTAACATTTTTGGTCTATTTTAGGTTACGTACTAGGATGTTTCTTGAGTTAGTTACCAGGTTAGTGTCACCCGGTTAAGTCGTAGGTTGTCGGGTGCACTACTTTGTTAATATTGGTTAGTCCTAGGTTATTTATCTAGTTAGGTAAGTTAGCTAGATCCTAGAGGTTGTTAGGAAGCTCATCCCCACATGGCTTGACTCTGACATGTGCGCCTACTTCTAACTACCCTAACCACCCTAACCGAATTCTAGCACATGTGATTGCACATGTGTTGCTGCTCATGTCTTGTTGTTGTCCCAAGGATCCTCACTATATCCTTGGGCCCTGCTTATCCTACATGATCGTTTTATTTGATTATGTGATATGGTACCTAGGCTTGACACTTGGATTCCTAGTACTCAATGTGTGTAAGCGATAAACTCAAAAATTTAGCTTAGGGTCTTCATTGCAGGTACAATTCTTAAAGAATCTTTGATTATATTTTAAATACTTGTGTATACATAGAAATTTGCTAACACCCTTAAGACAATATTCTATAATATTCCCAATATTTCACAATATTACGAATTAGGATGCCTATGTACCTCAATACACATTCTTAAAACATAAAAAGATCTTTACTAGACATGTATATTTTCTGGAATGTTATAGTCTAGACCCACGTCTTCAACTAATATTAGGAGTTTCTTTGGTTTGGGTGGCTAGTGTAGAAGATACGTTCACGGGTTTTAATTCATTTTGTCTCCTTTTACGAAGTTGAATCAGAAGGCAGTTAAGTTTCAATAGTGTGAAGCTTGTGAGAAAATCTTTCAAGAATTAAAAAAGAGGTTGACTGCTGCCCTAGTTTTGGCCATACTGGAGGGTACTCAAGGTTTTGTTGTGTACTATAATGCGTCAAGAGTTGGTTTTGATTGTGTACTAATTAAGAATGTAAAAGTTATAGATTCTTCCTCCAGAGAGTTGAATCTTCACAAGAAGAATTACCCAACCCACAACTTACAGTTGGCTGTTAGAGTTTCTTCCTTAAAATATGGCGTTACTAGTTGTATGGTGTATTGTTGATGTCTTCAATGATCACAAGTTCCTACAATATGTGTTCACTTAAAGACATCTTCGACTCAAACAAATGATGTTGTTAGAATTGTTCAAGGATTATGATATCAGTATTCTTTACCATCCAGGTAAGGGTAATGTAGTTGCTAATGCCTTATTCCGGTTATATATTGGTAGTAACAGCCATCTTGAGGAAGTGAAGAAAGAACTAGAAAAATATGTGCACAGACTTTCCCGATTAGTAGTCCGACTAATGAATTCTACAATAGGAGGGATAGTGGTGAATAATGGGGTTCAATCGTCACTATTGTCAGAAGTGAAAGAAAAGCAATACCAAGATCCCATTTTTCTTGAATTGAAGGCATATGTTCATAAGCAAAGAGTATTAGCATTTTAAATAAGGAGGAGATGGTGTATTGAGATATAAAGGTAGTATGTACCTATGGTGGATGGACTCCAAGAGAGGATCATGGAGGAAGCTCATATCCACTGATATTTCATTCATTCGGGTTCCACAAAGATGTATTGCGACATAAGTGAAGTTGATTTGTGGAATAGCATGAAGAAGGGCATTGCTGAATTTGTTGTAAAGTGGCCAAATTGCCAATAAGTTAAAGTAGAGTACAAAAGGCCTTGAGGTTTGGCTCCTAATATAGAACTTTCAGAGTGGAACTGGAGATGATTAATATGGATTTCATCACAGGTTTACCCAAAATTTACAGGCAGCATGATTCAATTTGGGTGATTGTCGATAGAATGACAAAATCACCTCACTTTTTTTCTGGTAAAGAATTCCCATTTGGAAGAGATTATGCTAAGTTTTAGATTGAAGAAGTGGTAGTGATTCATGGAGTTCTGATCCCCATTATTTAATATAGAGGTGCACAATTTATTTTACAATTTAGGAAATGTTTTTAGAAATGTTTGGTTTCAAAGGTGAACTTGAGTAATATCTTTCATCCTCCATAAGACGGGCAAGCCGAGCATACTATTCACAGAAGATATGTTGAGGTCTTGTGTGATTGATTTCAAGGGAAATTGAGATAATCATCCACATATCATTGACTTTTCCTACAACAATAGTTACCACTTAGAATCCAAATGTCTCCTTATGAAGCTCTTTATGGGAGAAGATGCAGATCTCCAAATGGATGATTTTATGTTTGTGAAGCATGGTTGATAGGACCAGTACCAAGCTACGGAGAAGGTGAGGGTGATTTAAATAAGGTTGAAAATAGCTCAGAGTCGTCAAAAATCATACATATTTTTGGATAAGACCATTAGAGTTTGAAGTAGATGATTGGGTCTATCTGAAAGTTTCATCCATGAAGGGTGTTCTGAGGTTTGGTAAGAAGGGGAAGCGTAGTCCCTGGAAAGTTAGACCATATAGAAATCCCAACAGGATTGGCAAGGTAGCTTATGAGTTGGAGCTACAAAAAGTGTTAGATGCAGTTAATCCGGTGTATCATCTCTCCATGTTTAAAAATTGCATTAGTGATCCTTCCTTGATCATTTCAACTGATAATATTGAGATGAAAGATAACTTGTCTTATGAGGAGATTTCGGTGCAAATCCGAGATTGCCAAGTTCGCATTGAAAATAAATGAGGTAGGATCAGTCAAGATCCTTTGGAGGAACCAATTTGTTGAAGAAGCTACTTGGGAAGCTGAAGAGGGCATGAATAAGAGATATCCACATCTCTTTGAATCCGGGAAAAATGCAAACCAAAATACTAATTTTCTTCTCAGTGCTATCTAATTTTGAGTAAGCATGTGTTTTGGTTTCATTTGCTTATGGGTGTATGAACTTGATGTTGCTACCCTAAGTCTAGTAAGAGTAACCTCATTCGAGGACCAATGTTCCCAACAGGGACATATTGTAACATTTCGCAACTAAAATGACCTATAAAAGAGTTTAAAATTTTAAAATACATATTTTTAATACGAAAAAGAAAATTAGGAAAATTTTCCTAAGTTAAAAAACGAGTTTTGATCAACTTCAAATGAGAATAACTACTAGATCAGGATCAGTTAAGGGTAAATTATGATATGATTGGAAGCTGTTAGAATAATCTTTTCAATGCAGTCAAGTTTGCGCGATTTCGATATAGTATGATTGAGTTATTCCTTCCGTAAGTTGGGCTGTTAAATTAAGGAAAGTCCAAATGCGGATTATTCAAGGGAAAACTAGTCATTTCCTTGATTAAATTTCTTGTTTATTTTTTATGGATTTACTGTGGTAATATAAGAATATTCTCATTTTAGAAAAAGGAGAAATTATGCTAGGGCTTGGAGAAGACAGAAAACAAGACTAAAGAGGAGAGAAATTAAGAAATTCCCAAGGACATTCAAGTTTTGAGATTGGAATTCGTTGGGGTGATCTCTACAAAGTTTTCGAGATCATATAGTATTTGGTTATTTCACCTACATTCCAATAACGTTTAAATTTAGCGAATCTAGGTTATTTGAATGTTAACAAAATGAGTTCTAGAATAATATGGTTGAAGTTTTCATTGATTGATGGTTGAGTTGTTAAAGTTTTGGTTCATGTTTCCATGTGTAATTTCAGGTGTTTGGGGAAAGAACCATTGAAGTGTCAAGGGTTTAGAGTTGAAAAACGGAGAGAAAAGTCCAGAACACCTAGTATGGGGTTGGGTGCGCTTATCAAAGCCCTAAAGGACAATATATGTCCGGTAGGTCCTTGGGGCACCACACCAGCCAGAGCGCCCCAACCTACTGTCTGTAGCATGAGGGTTGGCGCCCCACGCCTCTTAAAGCGCCATGGACGCTAATTATCCCCATTCTTTCCCCACTTTTTGTACTAGTTCCTATGTGATGTACATATCTTTCATAATTGATTCTAACACTCTAAGGTACATCTATAAATAATAAAATCATCCATAAACATGAGACTATAATTCAATATAACGAAAGTTTAAGATCAAAGTAAATTTAGTTAAGTGTCAAGTCAGGAAGTTAAGAAGGAAGTCAAATAAAAAAAGTATTCAAGAGTTTTTAGCACCGTTTAACTTTGTTTTTAAGACTCAAGTTTCAACCTATGTAAATAATAGAGAATTTATTTCATTTCTCAAATGTTATAAGGGAACTAAGTATTCCCTTAGAATTTATAAATGTTTTCACATTTAGGATAAGAGGAAACTCGGATTTCTCAAATGAGTTTTGAGCAAGGAAAGGGAACATTGATTCCAAAAGAGCTTTTAAGCAAAGAAAGAAGTTATTTTAAACACATAAGAGATGAGTATTTTTTTAGGGAGTAGTATTGATAACCGATATGTATATGCTTGTTCATATTAACTCAAGTCTCCATAAATCATGCAGACATCATGGGTGTTAAAAGATCATAATTTTAGATGATGACTTAATTTATTCTAGTGGATCCACTAATTAAATAAATCTATGCGACGACAAAGTATATGATAGTTCTTGCAGTGTGGGCAAGACAATTTATCACCAATTCGGATCATAGTAGTGGTTGTCATTAGAGAATCTCTCACAAAAACTATATTACTTTATCTTAAAAGTAAAGTTGAGTTTGTCATTACATTATTTTATCGAACTAACTTGTCTACTCTCTTTTACAAGCTTTAAATATATTGCATGTGTCTTATTTCTTTATGTTTAGCTAAGTTATTCATGAGTTTAGCACAGCCAAGATAAGTGTACCTTATTTCTATTTTTAAGCATAAGTTGTTTGTAGCATTTAAAACTCGAATACACGTACATTCAATTTACTCATCTAAGTTGGTGTGCATCGTCTTATGATTAATATGCAGGTAACTAGGATCAGCATCCAACGTACCGTTGATGTAGTGTGTAGATAAGAGTCAGTAGGTGAGCTGCGCTACATTCCGTAGGACATCTTTATAACCCATTTACTGTTTTTAGTTTTTAGTTGTTAGATATAGTTGGGTTCATGTCCCAACATTCCTCTTTGTGTAGTAGTAGTAGTAGTAGTAATAGTAGTAGTAGTAGTAGTAGTAATAGTAGTAGTAGTCAAGGCTATTGTATTCGTGATAGGTTCCACCAGAAATTCTTCTCTCCAGGGTAGATTGGGATAGACTCAAGTGTATCGTCTTCGTGATGGACATTTTTGTTGTTTTAATCTTTCTAATGAAAAAGGATTGTGTTGACATCAACTTACTGCATATGGTGACGTGTTAGAGTGAGTGCCCATCAAACCCATGATCTTTGTAGAAATATTTCGATCATTATCCCTCAACTATATAGGAAATTAACACTTTTATCAAAGATAAGTGAAAAAGGGCACTGAAGAACACTTATACAACAAAATCAGAAGCTATATGATGAGATTGAGCTTATGGAATGCCCTAAATAACGAAGAAGTTTGGAGCCTTTTCATGACCTATCTCAAATGGAATCATATTCAATGGCGACTACCGTGGGTCCATGGCCAAGCTTTTTTTAGATCTAACCATGCCTATTTCATTTAGTTAATTGTGTTGGAAGGCTTCCAGCCTTAAACACCTATAACAGTCCTCCGGTGGTTTGGGATTACCAAGGTGTTCTTCTATGTTCAAATATGGCATTAATAGATGTTGATTATCAAGGAGTAAACTCGATCGAATGTGTTTTGGTATAAGGATGGTGCGTTGCTCTTGACTCAGACATAGGGTTTGAATCGTGGTGCACACCTTAATATTATACATGGTTTTTGATGGGAGGAACTCTTTTTAGACCTAACTGTGAGGGAATCTTGGGGTTCCCTTACACTCAAAAGAACAAATCAAATTGGCATGGAACTATAGAACCTCATGCACATCACTACAACTATGTATCAATCGGTGATCCCCACGATCTGTCGACAATATCATAAAGGCAGTTGATGATAAACCGATTGAAGAGATGGAGGAAAACCCAGAAGAGGATCCAGAAGAATACTTAGAGCATGACCCTAGGTATGGAGGAGTGATGCATATAGAGGATGAACCTCTTCGAACAATAGAAGATACTTACTAGGAATGAAAATTCAAAAATCCTCAAAGTATCAGTCGGGACCTTACTATAACTTCAAATATTATAATGACGATTTCCCAACCTTGCCGTAGATCATCTTTCTTCTTCAAATCCCCTTATAAGTTTCTCCAAGTGTCATGTGCCCTATCACACTTGTACTTCCATTTCTTAGGCATTGGATCTTTGTAATAGCTAGACTACCTTATTCAATAAAGTTATGTTTGCTCCAAATCTAACAGACGTTTAAAAGGATAATTTATTATCAAAACTAAATGCTATGTAGTCCTACCTCAAGCATTAAAGAGGTTCTACCTTAGGATGTATTTTCAATATCCCTTATTTGGCTTATATATGTGCTACATTTGCTTGTTTGTTATATTTTTCAATATTTCTTAAGCTAACATAGTTTCCCTCTTTTGTTTTTTTTTCTATTTTTCCCCAAAAGAATGTAAATTTGTGTTGACTTGCAAACTACCTGACTCATGATACATAGTTTGATCAAAAGGAAAAAAGACTGAAAAAGATGAGGTCAACGTTGTAGAAAATATAATAGTTCCTATTGAGAACCACGAAAGTTCTCAATGTGTAACTAAAATCCAATATGAGGAAAAAATGGTTCACATGGAAGAAGAACTCGACATCTTAAGGGAAAAATTACATCAAGTTTGAGACTTGACAAAACTATCGTCTATCGACGACCAGTTTCCATACTTTCAAGACACCTATCTACTTCCCAAAGGTTGACTTGCCTTCTGCTGACTTACCAAATCAGCCAGAACTGACTCAACATGCTCCTGCTCACAGTCGAGTTCCACCATCTTCTTTGACCGCGGTCTGGACTATTCCCGAACTTTCCAATCGCAACTCTAGAAGACCCCAAATGCAGCAGATATGTGGGCAACATGTACCACCCGTATATGTCGCCAGAGATCGTACCTTCATTATGCCATCTGTCACGACCCAACCCGATGGGCCGTGACTAGTGCCCGTTTTTGACACTCACATACAAACCTGCTAAGTATAACCAACTGAGACTACGACTATATGGAATTTAATCAAATCAAAACAACCCTAACTCCATATATATATATATATATAATGGACCTGTCTCATAAGGAGTCATAACCATTCAACTGTAATAACATACGCGAGCCACCAAGGCCTCAACTATCCAAAGCATAATAGCATACGCAAGCCGACAAGGCTTCCACTACACAATACACAATGATGTAAGCAGCCGACAAGGCTGCCCCAGTACAAGCGGACATCCCAAACAAACCATGTACAAACCATTATCCAAAACATATATATACAACCCACATAATGTCTACAGACCTCTAAGAGTATAGAAGTGAAACTCGACGGGACAGGGCCCCGCCATACCCTTAGATAAGTAAAAAACTAGACAAAAAGTTATGTACCAAAATGACTGGGCTCCGGAACAGTGGAGCTCTCCCAATCAGCAAAGTAGATATCCTAGGCGGGAGGATCACCGAACTGTGTGTCTACACCTGCGGGCATGAAACGCAGCCCCCCGAGGAAAGGGGGGTCAGTACGGACAATGTACTGAGTATGTAGAGCATAATGTAAAGATGACAGGATACCTATATGGTAAGTCGAAACAAAATATCGCTACACATGTACCCTTTAAAGTGAAAATCATGCATATCTTTAACATATAAGGGGCCCAGCTTCCCTAAAAGGGGGCTCGGCAAAATAATCATCACATCATCTCCGTCATCATCATCATCATAATGATCCTCATCACCAATCATATTTATAATATACATACCCGGCCCTCTATCGAGGGACTTAGTGACATATGCAAGAAACTCCGCAACAACACTACCCGGCCCAGGACTCGGTGAAATGATAAATGACTCTATGCACGAGTAGAATATTATGAGCAACCATATGCAATTAAAATCATTTCTTATAACTCAATATAACAATCAATGTAAACCAGCAAGGAGTATTACCAAAAATTAACGTTTTATCAAGATTATGAACCTTTAATACGATATGGAAACGTAAAATCTCAATGACTCTAAGAAGTACTACCATAGATATGAGAAATCATTAACCCTTAGACATAGCCGATATATAGAGGAATAGTTGTGGAAGCAAGAATATACGTCTCCTAGACGCTCTAAAAGTAAGTATCAAACCTGTCCGTCATTCGCTCATATTTAAAAGTCATGCCAAACAAAGAAAGAAGGGGTAGAGTTACATACCGTATAGTCGAGCCACACGTCCAATATTTACTGCTCAAGCTATTAATCTATAACAGGCAACAATCCTGCTGCAATTAAATAAACGTCGCGCTTTACTAGTTATTGTAAGCTAGCTAATAATCTAACAAAAATCCGGCAGCACTTCCCCTATTTTCCTTACTTTGTCCTAATCCGACAACAACCCAAATTATCCACAGCAATACCAATAACACATATAACCCAATGAATCATATTAAACAGCCCCCTCTCCCAAAACAGTTCCGTCTCGGCAACTATAGTAATGAAGCAACGACACACCGAGTGATAACTCATTTTATAATTCGCAACACATCTACCTTATCGTATTCATCCTTTGGAGTATATACCCATAATCACATTAAAAATATACATAACGCCAAAACAGAATTTTTTGCAGTTTGCTTTAATCAAAACAGCCCAAGCACTAACACGCCACCACTAATAATCCAATTATGGTTTCCGTTCATACTTAGCACATTCAATAACTAAAACAAACTTCCTAAGGTACTGGTCATGCCCCCTTCTTAACATTAATGTCTAATTAACAAATGCATTCTAAGGAATTAACACACCAAGCAAAGAGAGTACTATAAAAATTCTTTGCAGCTGCTGGCCAAGACTTGCATGGTTGGTTTTCTCCATTTCCATGGCTGCCTAAGCCAAGAGGTGAAGAAGATGATATGTTGCAATGCATTTTACCACCTCATTTGTAATATGAAGTGGAGGCAGCCCCCCTCTACACGTATCCCACTAAGGCCAGCTCCCAATCTGATCCCTTTAATTTGCCTTGAGTGGTGGCCTCCACTAGATTAATTTAATCCTAATCAGCCACTAATTAACCCCTCACTTAAAGTTAAAGGCACTTACATTAGCCAAATCATAATTAATAACACATTTCGAATTAACATCCTTGTCTAATAATTCTTTAATCACTTGAAACATAAAATAAAATCTCATTCCCCGATCTTACATCTACTAGTTCATGACGCGCACTACGTATAAAAATACGAGGCATAACATCCTTCCCCCCTTAGGAACATTCATCCTCGAATGTTAAGTTAGTGTGTTACAAAAAAAAAAAGTTCCAGCGATGTCTCTATAACAGTTATCCCTATCAACCTGCATTCCGTAACTTACAGATGCCTCACAAATACACCACTTACTACATAACCTCGTTTATCAATCAATATAGTCAAGCTAGGAATTGAATTACCTACAGGTACGGGGAACAAGTAAGGATACTTATTCTTCATTCTGTCTTCCGCTTCCCAAGTCATATCCTCCCTATTATTATTTTGCCACAACACTTTTGACGGAAGCCACATCCTTAGTACGTAACCTTTTAACCTGGCGATCAAGTATAGCTACGGGTTTCTCCTCATATGACAACTACTCTGTTACCTGAACATCATCTATAGGGAATACTCTAGAAGGATCACCAATACATTTACGTAGCATCGATTCATGGAAGACTGGATGGAACGCCTCGAAATCAGATGGTAGATCCAACTCATAAGCAACCTTGCCTATCCTACGAAAAATCTAAAAAGGCCCAATGTATCTCAAATAGAGCTTCCCCTTCCTGCCGAATCTCATCACAACCTTCATGGGTGATACCTTCAGGAATACAAATTCACCAATATGAAACTCCAAATCTCGATGCCGATTATCTGCATATGACTTATGTCGACTCTGGGCTGCTAATAATCTTTCTTGAATAAGCTTTACCTTGTGAACAGCTTGCTGAATCATATCTGGGCCTATTAACCTAGTCTCGCCAACATCAAACCAATCAATAGGTGACCTGCACTTACTCCCATATAAGGCCTCGTACGGTGCCATCTGGATACAAGAATGGTAGTTATTATTATAGGAAAACTCAATGAGCGGCAAGTGGTCATACCAACTACCTTTAAAGTCAATAATACAGGACAACAACATATCTTCTTATGTCTGAATAGTATGCTCAGCCTGCCCATCAGTCCGAGTGTGAAATGTTGTGCTAAGGTTGACCTCTGTCCCCAATCCCTTCTGAAACGCTCTCCAAAAGTTGGCTGTAAATTGAGATCCTCTGTCTAATATAATAGACGTGGGAACCCCATGAAGTCTCAATATTTCCCTGACATACAACCTCGCATAATCTTCAACCGAATAAGTAGTTCTGACTGGAAGAAAATGGGCCGATTTCGTAAGCCTATCTACAATAACCCATATAGAGTCATACTTCCATTGAGTGCAAGGTAAGCCTGTAATGAAGTCCATATTAATCATCTCCCATTTCCAAGTTGGGATCTCTATCTCCTGTAATAATCCACCAGGATTTTGATGTTCGGTCTTGACTTGTTGACAATTCGAGCACTAAGCAACAAACTCCTCTATATCCTTTTTCATGCCATCCCACCAGTATAAGCATTTGAGGTCATGATACATTTTTGTTGACCTTGGGTGAATAGAATAACGGGCAGAGTGTTCCTCTCCAACAACCTGCTGTCATAGCCCCGCCATATCGGGTACACACAATCTGCCTTAATATCGTAACACTCCGTCAGGTGTAACCTTAAATGGTGTCTTTTCTTTTTGAAGAGTTGCATCTCTATATTGTGCCAGAATAGGGTCCTCGTATTGGTGTCTCTTTACCTCATCTATGATTGAGGACTCAGTAACTTCTCGAATAGAAACTTCATTATCTTCTGAATTAGACTGACAAACATCAAGGCTGGATAGCCGCTGAAACTCCCGAACCATCTCCCTCCTTTCTGGTTGTACATCTGTTAAGCTACCCATGGACTTACGGCTATGAGCATCTGCTACAACATTCGCTTTCCCTGGACGATATATAATATCAACATCATAATCCTTTAGCAACTCTAACCACCGCCTCTGTCGTAAGTTCAGCTTTTTTTGTTTAAAGATATATTGGTGACTTTTATGATCTATATAGATGTCCACATGGACACCATATAAATAATGCCTCCATATCTTCAAGGCATGAACCACGACTGCTAACTCTACATCGTGAGTAGGATATTTATTTTCATGCTTCCTAAGCTGTCGGGAGGCATAGGATATAACTTTGCCATGCTGCATCAATACACATCCTAGCCCAACACCCGAAGCATCACAATAAATAACATAGCCGTCTGGTCCCTCCGGAACAGTTAGGACTGGAGCTGTAGTCAATTTGTCTTTAAATAGTTGGAGGATTCTCTCACAAGCATCAGTCCACATGAACTTGGCTGCCTTTCAATTTAGCCTTGTCAATGGCGCTGAAATTGAGGCAAACTTTTCTACAAATCTCCGGTAATATCCTGCTAACCCCATTAAGCTGCGTACCTCAGTAGGTGTCGTAGGTCTGGGCCAAGTGTTTACCACCTCAATCTTCTGCGTGTCTACCCGAATACCATCAACTTCAATAATATGCCCCAAGAATGACACTGAAGTCAACCAGAACTCGCACTTAGAAAACTTAGCATACAACTTCTGGTGCTGAAGCACCCTAAGTACCTTCCTTAAATGGTCTGCATGCTCCTCTTCTGAACGTGAATAGACCACAATATCGTCTATAAATACAATTACAAACATATCAAGGAATGGTTGTAAAAATGCTCGATTCATTAAATCCATAAACACCGCTGGAGCATTAGTCAGCCCAAAAGACAGCACTCTAAACTCGTAATGCTCGTATCGGGTCCGGAATGACGTCTTTTTAATAACTGCCCCCATACCCGCACCTGATGATAACCTGACCAAAAGTCTATCTTTGAAAAACACTTAGAACCCTGCAACTGGTCAAATAGATCGTTAATCCTTGGGAGGGGATACGTGTTCTTTACCGATACTTTTTTCAGCTGCCTATAATCAATACACATCCGCAACGACCCATCCTTCTTCCTCACAAACAGTACCAGTGCTCCCCAAGGTGACGTATGAGGCGTGATGAAGCCCTTTTCTAGCAAATCCCTCAATTGCTCTTTTAATTCTTTCAACTCACCAGCTGCTTTTCTATAAGGAGGTATAAATATAGGCTGGGTATCTGGCAGTACATCTATTCTAAACTCTATCTCTCATTCTGGAGGAAGGCCTGGAAGTTCCTCTTGGAATACATCGGGAAATTCATTAACTACCGGGACTGATTGAAGAGTCGGTGCCTCTGCCTTTATGTCATGCACCCAAACCAGATGATAAATATTGCCTTTTCTAAAAATCTTCCATGCCTTAAGGTACGAAATGAACTTACCTTTTGGCGATACTGTACTGCCCCCCACTCTATAATCGGTTCACCTGGAAATTGAAATCGAACTATCTTTCCTCTGTAATCAACATTAGCATTACAAGTAGCAAACCAATCCATGCTCATGATAATATCAAACTCAATCATATTTAACTCTATTAGATCTGGTGCGGTACGACGACTATATATAACCACTGAACAATTCTTATGTACTCACGTAGCTATGAAAGAATCTCCTACAGGTGTAGCTACCTTAAATAGTTCTATCAACTCAGACTCTATTCTGATCCTACTAGCAACGAAGGGAGATATAAATGATAAGGTTGAACCTGGGTCTATTAATGCATACACACTTCGGGAGAATAGTGATAATATACCTGTGATCACATTAGGTGACGCCTCCTGAACTTGCCTACTAGTCAAAGCATATATACGGTTCGAGGGACCGCTAGAACTGGAAGCTTTACCACGTACTCTACCACGGCCTGCTGGCGCCTGAATACCCTACCCCGTAGGGCGCATAGCCACAGAAGAAGATGAACCAGCAATGGACCCAGTAAGCTGTGCCATACCACATGCACTACCTCTAAGGTGACACTCCCTCATAGTATGACCCTGATGGCTGCAAGAAAAACATGCACCTGTAGCCGAACGACATTCCCCAGGATGGGACCTACCACAGCAAGAACACCGAGGCAAAGGTGGCCTCGACTGGCTCAAACCCCTGCGCATCTCTGACCCTGATACCCTAGAGCTCTGACCAGCTTCCGAATATCCCGTAGGATCGAACCCCCTACCCATGAAACGTGGGGGTGCACTCTAGGCTGGCTGGGAAGAAAATATAAAATGCTGCTGAGACTTCCCGCCTCGAAACTCGTCAGGATAACCTGCTGATCTAGCCCTCTTATGATGGCCTCTATTATAATCTCTATCTGGCTGACGTCCCCGGTGCCGATCCCTACTCCTTGTGCATATGCCTGCACCTGAGTAATGTCCATACCTTGCTGAAGAGTCACGACCATATATCCGTCAATCAGATAACGATCCAATCCCATCACATAACGATGTACCCTATCATCCATATCAGCCACAATAGTAGGCGCATGCCTATCCAATGAATCCAACTTGAGGCTATACTCTCGAACAGTCCTGCCATTCTGCCTCAAACGCAAGAATCTATCGACTCTAGCTCGCTTCATCTTTTGAGGAAGGAAGTGGCCCTAGAAAGCCTCCACAAATTCATCCCATACCGCGTGGGAGCACCTTCACCCCTAGATAACTACCAAGACTCATACAAATTAATAGCTACATCCCGCAAATGATACGTAGCCAAATTAACAGACTCATTCTCCGAAGCCTTGATTATCATCAATGTACGCTGCATCTGACGAATAAACTCCTGCAGATCATCCTAGGGCCTTGACCCAAAGAACTGTGGAGGATTACAACTTAAGAAGTCACGAGCCCTTAAGCTATCAAATCTATCCGCATTATCAACTCCTAGTCCATGCGTGCGAGCCTCACCTTCCACTAATCTAGTCAGCAACTGGACACCATCTCTCATAGCCCTATCCTCCGCCCCAAACAGAGGAGCTGGACGTTCAGGTGCTGGGGCCTCGGGGGCTGGTGGTGGTGTCCCCCAAACTATAGATGCTGCTACTCTAAGCTCCTCTGGCGATGGCGGTGTAGCAGAGCTGTGCAACTGGAGCATGATACCAGGCATAGGATAGGCACAGGCCCTAGTAACTCTCCGGGTCTGACAAGTACCTTCTGCTATCGATTTGCCCTTTTGGGCGGCTGTCTCTTTCTTTTGAGGCATAGTTGAAAACACAGGGATTCATTAGAGATGGATTATCCTGTTAATATAGCTCTATCGCACGATCTAGAATAAGAAGAAAGGATGACATCCTAAATGTCCTGTAGCTTCTTGTTTATAGATGGGGTGCACAACACATCGATAAACAAGACTCTACTAGGCACGGTCTGTAGACACTTCCGAGGAAGAACCACTCTGATACCACTCTTTTCACGACCCAACCTGATGGGCCGTGACTAGTGCCCGATTTGGACACTCACATACAAACCTGCTAAGTATAACCAACTGAAACTATGACTATATGGAATTTAATCAAATCAAGACAACCCCAACGCCATATGTATATATAATGGACCTCTCTAATAAGGATTAATAACATACGCAAGCCAACAAGGCTGCCACTACAGAAAACACAATGATGTACGCAACTTACAAGGCTGCCCCTGTACAAGCGGACATCCCAAACAAACCATGTCCAGACCATTATCCAAAACATATATATACAACCCACATAATGTCTACAGACCTCTAAGAGTATAGTAGTGAAACTCGACGGGACAAGGCCCCGCCATACCCATAGACAAGCAAAAGACTACATAAAAAGTTATGTACCAAAACGACTGGGCTCCGGAACAGTGGAGATCTCCCAATCAGCAGAGTAGATATCCTAGGCGGGAGGATCACCGAATTGTGCGTCTACACCAGCGGGCATGAAATGCAGCCCCCCCGAGGAAAGGGGGGTCAGTACGGACAATGTACTGAGTATGTAAAGCATAAGGTAAAGATGACAGGATACCAATATGGTAAGTCGAAACAAAATATCGCTACACATGTACCATTTTAAGTGAAAATCATGCATATCTTTAACATATAAGGTTCCCAGCTTCCCTAGTAAGGGGCTCGGCAAAATAATCATCACATCATCTCCGTCATCATCATCATCATAACGATCCTCATCACCAATCATATTTA
Organism: Solanum chilense; assembly: GCA_032847665.1. Classification (NCBI taxonomy): domain Eukaryota; kingdom Viridiplantae; phylum Streptophyta; class Magnoliopsida; order Solanales; family Solanaceae; genus Solanum; species Solanum chilense. The sequence continues at coordinate 26,777,725 of CM064966.1, forward strand.
TAATATACATACCCGGCCCTCTAGCGAGGGACTCAGTGACATATGCAAGAAACTCCGCACGAACACTACCCTGCCCGGGACTCGGTGAAATGATAAATGACTCTATGCACGAGAATAATATTATGAGCAACCATGTGCAATTAAAATTATTTCATATAACTCAATAGAACAATCAACGTGAACCAGCAAGGAGTATTACCAAAGATTAACGTTTTATCAAGATTATGAACCTTAAATACGATATGGAAACGTAAAATCTCAATGACTCTTAGAATTACTACCATAGATATGAGAAATCATTAAGCCTTAAACATACCCAATACATAAAGGAATAGTTGTGGAAGCAAGAATATACGTCACCTAGATGCTCTAGATGTAAGTATCAAACATGTCCGTTATTCGCTCATTTTTAAAAGTCATGCCAAACAAAGAAAGAAGGGGTAGCGTTACATACCGTATAGTCGAGCCGCACGTCCAGTATTTACTGCTCAAGCTATTAATCTATAACAAGCAACAATTGTGCTGCAATTGGATAAACGTCGCGCTTTACTACCTATTGTAATCTAGCTAATAATCTAACGAAAATCCGGCAGCACTTCCCCTATTTTCCTTACTCCGTCCCAATCTGACAACAACCCAAATTATCCACAGCAATACCAATAACAGATATAACCCAACGAATCATATTAAACAGACCCCTCTCTCAAAATAGTTCCGTCTCGGCAACCATAGTAACGAAGCTACGACACACCGAGCGATAGCTCGTTATATAATTCGCAACACATCTATCTTATCTATTCATCCTTTAAAGTATATACCCATAATCACATTTAACATATACATAACGCCAAAATAGAATTTCCCGCAGTTTGCTTTAATCAAATCAGCCCAAGCGATAACACGACACCACTAATAATCCGATTAAGGTTTCCGTTCATACTTAGCACATTCAATAACTAAAACAAACTTCCTAAGCTACTGGTCAGGCCCCTTTATTAACATTAATTGCTAAATAACAAAGGCATTCTAAGGAATTAACACACCAAGCAAAGAGAGAACTAACCAAATTCATTGCAGCTGCTGGCCAAGAGTTGCATGGTTGGTTTTCTCCATATTCATGGCTGCCTAAGCCAAGAGGTGAAGAAGATGATATGTTGCAATGCATTTTACCACATCATTTATAATATGAAGTGGAGGCAGCACCCCTCTACACGTATCCCACTAAGGCCAGCTCCCAATCTGATCCCTTTTAATTTGCCTTGAGTGGTGGGCCCCACTACATTAATTTAATCCTAATCAGCCACTTATTAATCCTTCACTTAAAGTTAATGGCACTTACATTAGCCAAATCATACTTAATAACACATTTGGAATTAACATCCTTGCCTAATATTTCATTAATCACTTGGAACTTAAAATAAAATCTCATTCCCCGGTCTTACATCTACTAGTTCATGACGCGCACTATGTATAAAAATATGAGGCATTACACCATCAATGTTTTAATATCGCATATGAGGTTGATCAATATGAAGAAATGGAGAAAGATGTTAGTTTGTTAGAACACTCGTCGATAAATACCAAGCTTCAGGATTTAAGAAAGGCGTTGGAAAGCTTGCAAGTTACGAAAGAAATGGAGAGTCTGGATCATAATGACTTATACATTCATCCATACATTGACACGCAAGAAGGGTACAAACCACCCATGTTGGACATGTTCGATGGAAAAAGTTACCCTCTTGCACATTTAAGGACGTACTGTGAAAAGTTAGTTGGTGTATGCAGAAATAAGAAGTTGAGGATAAAGTTGTTCATCCACTGTCTATATAAAGAAGCATTGACTTGGTATACCCGCTAACACCTTCGCAAGTGGCGTGACTGGCATGAAATGTTTAGGACTTCGGGATTCATTTCAGATTAAATACTGAAATCACTGTTCACATATTCTTATTGGTACACATAAAGAAAATGCCATTTGAGAATTTCAAGGAATATGCGCGATGCTGGAGAACTTAGGCTGCGATGAAAGTGAGCTCTCAAAGTACTTTATTCGAGCTAAATAAGGTATCTACTTTGACAAGATGATATCAATGATGGGCCATAACTTTGTAGAATTGGTTAAAATGGGAGACTTCATAGAGGAGGGTGTTAAATAATGGAAGATTCATTCTATGATCTCATTGAAAGATGAAAGTAGAGACGTACAATTGGCCTCCATTAGCGGCATCAAGAAGAAAAGGGACGATGTTTGAGATGTCACCTACAAACAAGGAGGACCATCCTATCGATATCCCAACAATCCCCAAATTGTTGCACGTACTTCTTACGCCCCACACCTAGTATATAATACCCAACCACACTATAATCCACCCCGAGCACCAGTATATCTAAACCCTCCAAGACTATACGTCTATTTCTAATTACCAATCCACAAAATTATACCATCATATATACCGAGATCACATGCAACGAAACTAAAAATGTTCAAATTTACACGATGATTGCTTAACCCTATGCTCAATCATTTTAAAGGTTGAGGACACCAGGAGTGCTGCAACCAGTTGAAGGAAAGCACCTCGATCCTATCCCTCATAATTTTGATGGAAACAAGCGATGCACTTACCACTCGGGAGTCCAAGGGCATGAAACATAAGATTGTTATCGTTTGAAGAACCAGATCAAGTCTTTGATAAGAAGATGATTAATAAAATGCACTCTAGTACCGTAGAATGTGAACAACAATCCCTTACCAAACCATGAGAATCGGGAAGACAATATGGTTATTGTGGATGACGAATATGGCCCCCCCGACTATCCATTCATAGATGAGGAAGACACCATGATATCTTTGACGCAGACTGTTATAACAGTTCAACTAATGGAACCTATGATAGTCCTAACATATCTATTGATAGTTTTAGTGACTAATCTAATTGCTAGAAAGGCTGAGTATGACATCAAAGAAGTCCCTTGGGATAACCGAAGAGATGTCAAGGGCATGATTATCAACATTGACGTGTCTCAAGAAATTACTAGGTCGGGGAGGTGTTATTCCCCCATAGGATCTAAATCAAAGAGTTATTGGAAAAATAATATAATTTATAGAAGAATGTGGCTAATGCTGGAGCTGCATAGCTTTGGAAAAATATGTAGCCTAAAGACTATTCAGTCGAAGAGCACCTGTAGAAGACATCATCCCACATATCTATTTCGTCTTTGTTGATGTGTTTTGAAGCTTATACAAATTGTTTGATGGAAGTGTTAGAAGGAGTGAACATTTTGAAAGAGAACACAAGTGAAACCTTAGCTGCAAGTATTGGAACAATAGTGGAAGCTAGCAACATCTCTTTACACAATGATGAGTTTCCCATAGAAAGAACTGGTCAAAACAAAGCACTTCACATCGTAGTCAAATGTTGTAATAAGATTGTGACTCTTGTTTGAATTGATGGTGGTTCTGGATGCAACATCTTTCCTTTCACCACTGTAGGGGATTTAGATGTTATTATGAGAGTGATAAAGGAAAAACGTGTAAAAGTTAGAGCTTTTAATTGAGTACAACGAACTGTCATTGGAGAGATCTATCTATAATTGCAAGTAGGATTGACCGAATTCCTCATTCTACTTCAAGTGGTGGATGTATCATCCAACTACAACCTGTTGTTGGAAACACCATGTGTTCACATGGAAAGTGTGGTTCCTTTCATGTTTCGGTTCCTTCTATGCTTTATATGTGTGTAAAATTTAAATGAGGTCACACAGAAATACCATCCATGGAGTGATCACTCACTCCATTCATTATGTTGATTCAAAACCAATGGCTGACGAGTTCAACGGACACACTTTTCACACTTAGGAGATTATGTAAGTCGTAAGGATCAAAGAATAAGTAGATCCAAACGATGCAAAATTGTCAAGTAAAGCAAAAATGGTTGCGTCAAATATGTGAAGTAAGATTATAAGACCATGAGCGGACTTGGACCCCTGTCCAATAGGATAGCGAAGTCGATATAGTTGAAGCATAAAAAAGGCATCAATGAACTCGAATATGAGCCTGCCTCGGGAAGGGACCATCATAGATCAAGCCAGACAATCATTATATCATAGAAACTTTGATTCAAAACAAAGCAAGTTCTGATAACATTTTTGAAGGAATAAGTAAGTTTTTTAGGTCATGGTTGGAGAAGAGGAAGCGATCTGTCTTAGCAAATTGACCATTCGTGATGCCAAACCTGAAGAAATCTTGCAGAACTTGACCATCGACATGTCATTTTTTCAAACAAAGTCCCGATATTTTAGAAAAGTAGTTTTAATTTTAAAAAATGCATGATCAAATTTAGGATTGAATCATCTCTAACCTTTTCTGGCTTTCTTCTTCTACAACTCAAAATATTTTAAAATAAAAGTTCTTTGTATTCATTAAAATAATCATGTTATGTTGAATTTCTATTTATGCTTGCTTACCTTTTGCACTTTTCAGCACTTGTATTAATAAAAATCCTTGTTCAACGGTTATGACACGCAACGAATCCACCGATCAAGGTGAAAATGACAAAAAAAATCACAAAGAGTATGATGAGAGCATGATGCCTTAAAATCAATCACATGAGATTGAAAAAGTTGAAAGTTAAATGAAACCCAATATAAATGAAACATACGCTATTAACATAGGAGATGAGGAAACAGTAAATGAAACGCGAGTCAGCGTACATTTGGAGGCCGAAAGAAAGAAAGAGTTAATAGAGTTTTTTAAGCAGTATGTTGACGTATTTTCTTGGTCTTCTGATCACATACAAGGATGAAGATCTGATATTATCTCACACAAATTATAACCTTTCCCTACTTGTCTACTCATTAAGAAAAAGAAAAGAAAATTCAAGCCGAACAAAGGGTGGATGACCTCAAAAAGAAGATCATGGAGGAAGCTCAAAGCTTCGGATATTCTATCCATCCGAGTTCCACAAAGATGTTAGAAATTTTAGAGAAATCTATTGGTTTTCAGTTTTTCTCAAGCTTATGTATTGTTTTAAAATCGCCTAGCAAACTTTTACATTTAACATATTGATGTCATTTGGCTTGCAGTGTATTATGATGTAGACATAGGTAACCAGGATTAGGATTCTGTGCATCATTGATCAAGTAGAGTACTCGAAGTCTTGTGGTGAACCTCCTTTCTTCCGGAGGATCTTTTTTATTTCTTCTAGTATTATTACATGTTCATTAGGATATTTTGGGTCTTGTCTCGACATAAAATTCATTTTTTAGAAGCTTCATAGACAATGGGATGTTAGATCCTTAGTATTTTCATTTATTTATTTTATGTTGACACTTGAGTTTGCCTTATTACCTAGCTGGATGTTTTCTTTATAATATTTTATGTTTTACTTGAGTTTATCCTATTGAGTTAAATCTTCCACTGAGTAAGTAAGCAAGGTAGAGGGTTCGCTTGTCCTAGCAATGGTTCTCGAGTGTCAGTCCCACCAAGGATTTTGGCTCACGGCGCGACACAAGAATTGTTTGATTCCTTTTTCTTATAACTGAACAACTTAGAGTTTTAAAATAATTTCTTATCTTCTACTCAACTTTTCCATGCACGGCTGATGTTAAAGATTGAGTCTTTACCTATATTGTGTTGTTAGAGTTGATCGAGAATATTTTTAATTTTTCGAATAATTCGTTGTTATTTTAGTTGTTCCAATATATTAGCAATACAACTATTTAATTGGTTGTATCATATCAAAGGATTTGTCAATTTTTAAAGAACTTTTTAAAAGCTTTTTCTTCGATTAAAAGATAAATATTATTTTAAAGTAAATGAGTGTATAACATTACTCTATATTAATAAATAAGACAAATAAATTTTACTGCCAACTTTTAGATTTGGCTCTATGCGTCAAAGTCAGTCATAAGTTTCTTAAGGTGGTCTGGGTAATATAAGTGGTTATAGTGTTGTTAATAGAGTTGGTGCTAGCAAGCAAAAAATGACAATTTATGTGGCATTCTGTTACTCGAACCAATTTATGGACACAGTTCCAAATCAAAGTGAGAAGTATCAAGTTCCTTATCATTATGACAGACTTTAAGAGCAAAAGGTTTTCTTCTAGAATTTGCATATTTTCTATTGTCATTAATTTCTACTCCTATTTTATGATTTATGTGTAACAAAGTCTTCAATATTTCTTACATAATCGTTATTGCTGGTGTCATAGACAAAGAGAAACATTTATTTAACGACATCCTCGTTTACTCTTTGGTTTAAATCCTTTTTTGCCAGGGGCTATGGAATATTCGTGAATGATGAATATGACATTGTATATTTCATGGAACAAGCACTCAATTTTGTGAATAAAAGAAAGGTTACATTTATGTCACCTTATGATATTAATAAAAGGTGTACCTTTTTCAATTGAAACTTTACTCTTTACTTAGTCCTTCATAACTTCTCGCAGGAACGGTTCGAAAGTTATTGTGATCTCTTAGAAAATATTTTATTGTTTGAATAGGTGTGCATTTACTCAAAAGAGGTGTACAATAAGGTGATAAATATTTACAATTTGATTGAACTGATATTATGGACAACCCTCGTGTTCTTATTATAAGTACTTTTTGTCTAGGTTTTCCTACTTCTCAAAGACCATCCAGATTTGCTAGAGAGTTCAAAAATATTTTCTAGGACGATTTAGTTAATACTCATAAATTATCTTAATTAAACTACACTAAAATATTGATGAAATTACGTATAGTATTGTTATCTTTCTCCTTGTTTCAACTATACATAGCATTTTGGATTTAATTTAAAAGTTATTTGATATTGTTCGATTCAAAACTCAGATTGTTCTACATGAACATTTATCCTTTGTTTCACCTATCCCTACATTGTTAATTTTATACTTGTTTTTGATCATATGTGAGGTATATATTTTATTTTTTTAAATTTCAACATTGTAATTACTGTAATATTCGAGATAAAGAAAATATAATGTTTGTATTAATTATGAAGATGTTAAGACTGTAGATTTATATGATAGTTTAACTATAGTGATAAAATTAGCCTATTTAAATATAACTAGTAAAATCCGTCCTAGTTTTGTATAAGTCATCTATTTATCAAATAAATCCATTCAATCGAAGTCGCAAAAAAAGGAACACCAATATCTTAGCCAAATTGACCCATGGCTGTTATCTTATCAAAATGTCTTAACGAATAGTTTTTCTTATTAGATATATTATATATTCGTTAAATAAAGAAAAAAATTGTACTTTTATTGTTACCAATTATTATTTAGTAAGAGGTAGATTGCTGGGAACACGAACAACAGTTTATCCAAATAAATTGTTATCGAAATAGCATTTGAGTGAGTCAGTAAGTTATATATGCATAAACTCAAATTAAAATGCATTTATCATAACCAGCCCATTTTGTAGATGCACGAAGCTCACAAATATTGAGGGGAGTTGCAATTTAGATCACATAAAATTTAGTTAGACGAAATGTGATCACACAACCCTCTTTCCATTTAAAAATTATTTAAATGACGGTATCTCTTAGTCAATGTACTGCATAATATTTTCTAAAATCATTTAAATTACCCGCATAAACTCATCTAAATCAGCATTAATTTAGTAATCTAATTCATACTTTCAAAAATTGAAGTATAATTTTAAACATTAAATATTCCACAGTCTTTACTTTTGTGAGGAAATAATTGACCAAACAATTATTTCAAAGATACAAGAGCAATTGGATTAAATGCAAATTATTTAATAAATAGAAAATTATACTGAAAAGTTAATCGCGTGTTCTGCGATTTTCATAATCTTCTTTTATTATAATCTAGATTGATATTGAAAAATCTAGCCTAATTTCAAAACAAGCGGACTTATTACGGGTTTTTAGCTCATTTTAACATTTTACCTTTTTTTTTTTACTACTGACCAATTTTTTTGTAGAATATATAGATGTGCATAATTTGATATTAGAAATACATAAGATATACAATAGCTTTAAATTTTTCTAAATTTATTAATTTAGCTCACTTTCTCTTTCTAAACTTTTGTGTGGTGTTATGCTTTTTAGTCAAAGAGAAGGGGGGGGGGGGCAGGTAGCGAAAACTGAATTGAAAAAAAAATGTTACATTTTATGATTAATAAAACTGATTAAAATCTTTTTTTTTTATAGATCTCTTCAAACTTTTGATTTTACTAACTTATCTCACAAGTTTTGTTTATTCATAAAATGAAGCATCCCCTGTTTATTTGTTTTTGTTACATTCAAACTTATTTTTATTGTTCTATTTTTGCAGGATGAAGAGATCGATAGATGCCTCCCCATTTGTTTTTTTTCATAGAGATTCATAAGATCTTTGCCATTCGTTCATTTTTTCTACATCAATTTTTTAGCTACTAAAATTTTTTAGATTAATTTTTGATAATTAGAAATTTTTTATTACAATGATGTATGGTATGTGTATGTAAAGTGATCAATACATGTTAGATGCCATTTTTTGAAATTAGTCAACAACACAGAGTAGTTAAAATAAGTTTTTGTTTTACACAAAGAAATGTCATGCAACTAACGATAGAGATTAAATATATTTACCATTTGACACGTTTGTTAGGGTTGATCTAGATTTGATTTTCATTTTCAGATAATTCTTCATAAGGTTAAGGGCTCCAACATATGAAAAGTATCGCTATATATTTGGTTGTATTATTTTTTAACGGACTTTTCAATTCACAAGGAAATATTAAAAAAAAATTCATTTATTTCAAGATAAGCATTGATATAAAGTGGAAGAGAGTTTAACATAATTCTTTATTATATATGAGAAAAATAAATTATACTACAAACTTTTAGATATGGTTCTATTTGTCAATATAAATCACATGTTTCTGGAAGTGGTCTGGGCAATATTAGTGGTGGCAACGATTTTGACGGAGTTGGTGGGGCAGTAAGCCAAAAATAACTATTGATGAGGCATTCTCTTGTTTGTACTAATTTAATGACAAGTATCCAAATCAAAGGGAAAAGTATAGAACATTCCTTGTTGTCATGATGGGCTTTATGATAAAAAGGTTTGCTACTAGAATTCGTTTATTGTCAATCGTCACTTATTTCTATTCTTATTTGATGATATATGTCAAACTAATTTTTAATATTGCTTACTGAATTGATATTGTTGGTGTCATTGAAAAGGGGAAATATTTATTCAAAGGTTATCCTTGTTTACTCCTTCGTTTAAATCCTTTTTTACTTTAGGGCTATGAAATAATCATGAATAATGTAAATGAGGAAATATATTTGATGGAAGAAGTATTCAATTTTATGGAAAAAAAACACATGTTATATGTATGTTACTTTTTTATTTTCATACTAAAAGGTTTACTTTTTTATTAATTAAAAAACTTTACTCGTAATTTTTTTCCTCATAACTACTTATTGGAATGTCTAGAAAATTATAGTTAGGTGAACGATATTTATATCCATGTTTTAAAAGGAGAGAAAGAAGGCCAAAGTAGTGCATATTAATGTGATACTAATTATTTGTCTATTGAACGTAAACCAGTGCACGGGCCTATGCAAAAAGATTTAAAAGCGAAAAAGAAATTCCTTTTTTTTAGCTCCCGAATCATCAATTGGACAAATTTTCTTTCACTTTTGAAGACTTGAAGCGCCTTTCAGCCAGCTGAAGGAAGGTCGCGTTATCTAAACCATGTTACACAATTATTGAAGTTCGATATAGTACTTTTTATCATGCTCCTTGTTTTAAATATATATCGCATTGTGGATTTCATGTTAGTAATATTTCGTATAGTTTTATTCGATAGTCAAATTGTTCCATATGAACGTTCATCGTTTGTTTCATCTAGCCCTATATTAATAAATTGTTACTTATTTTTTATCGTATGTGAGGTATATACATTTTTAATTAGTTTAATATTAGAGATAAAGATAATACGATGTTTGTATTAATTATGCTGATGTTAAGGGTTATCGATTTATTAGATGGTCTATTAAAATTAGCTTATTTAAACATAACTAGTACAATCCTTCCTAGTTTGGTATAAGTCATCTATTAATCAGCTTTGTCCATTTCAATCCAAGACTCAAAGAAGGAACACCAATATGTTAGCCAAATTGACTAATGGTTGTTATCATATCAAACCATTTTAAAGAATAGTTTTTCGTATTAGGTATGTTATATGTTGGCATAACAAAGAAAAATATATAATTTTTAGTAGTAATAGAACTTATAAAACAAATAATAAAGCAATTATAATTTAGTAAGAGGTGGATGACTGGGGGCATAAACTACATTTTAGCCCAATAAATTGTAACCGAAATAGCTTTGGAGTGAGTTAGCAAGTAAAATTGAGGGGCCTTATAGTTTAGATCATATAAAATTTAGTTAGAAGAAATGTGATCACATAACCCTCTTCCATTTGAGATGGATTTAAATGACGGTAAATGTATCCTTTATTCAATGTTTTCCATAATATTTGGTAAAATCATTTAAATGATTCGCATAAAGTCATCTAATTCAGCATTAATTCATTATATACAATATGATGTAATCTTATTCCTATTTCAAAAAACTGAAGTATAATTGTAAACATTAAATATTCCACATAGTCTTTACTTTTGTGGGGATAGAAATCACCGAACAATTATTTCAAAAATATAAGGGTAGTTGCATTAAGTCCAAATTAAATAATAAACACAATATTATACATATTAGTCAACAGTTTGTTCTGCGATTCTCATAATCTTCATTTATTTTATTATAGATTGATATTGAAAATTATAGCCTAATTTAAAAATGTTCAGACTTATTACTTATTTTAACCTCATTTTAAAATTTTACCTTTTTTACTATTGACCAAATTTTTATACAATATATAGATGTGCATAATTTGATATTAGAAATACATAAGATATACAGTAAAAAAATATTTTTTTTCTAAATTTCTTATTTTAGCTCACTTGTTTTTGTAAACATGTGTTTTGTTGTGCTTCTAAGTCAAAGAGTAGGAGGGGAGGAAAGGTAGAGAACTTAATTGTAAAAAGAATTTTGTTATATTTTACGATACATACAACTGATTAAAATCTATTTTTTGTTTATAGATCTAATCAAACTTTTCATTTTACTAACTTATCTAAAAAGGTTTGTTTATTTAGAAAATGAAGCATCTCTTGTTTATTTGTTTTTGTTACATTCAAACTTATTTTTGTTGTTCTATTTTTGCAGCATGAAGAGATCGAGAGATGCCTCCCCATTTGGTTTTTATCATAGAGATCCGTAAGATCTTTGCCTTTTGTTCAATTTGTTCTACGTCAATTTTGTAGCTACTAAAATTTTTTAGATGAATTTTTGATAATTTAGTTAATTTTCCATTACTATGATGTATGTTTTTTGTATGTAAAGTGATCAACACATGTTAGATGCCATCTTTTGAAATTAGTCAACAACACAGAGTAGTTAAAATAATTTTTTTGCTTAACACAAAAAAATGTCACGCAAAACTAAAGATAGAGACTGAATATTAACCATTTGATGTGTTTGTTAGGGTTGATCTAGATTTGATTTTTCTTTTTCAGATAATTTTTTGTAAGGTAAGGGCTCCAACGTATGAAAAGTATCGCTATATATTTGGTTATATCATTTATTAAAGTATTTGTTAATTCAAAAGGAACTATTAAAAGTTTTTTCATTTATTCCAAGATAAGCATTGTTATAAAGTTGAAGAGAGTTTAACAGAACTCTATATTCTATATTGGACAAATAAATCATACTACAAACTTTTAACTATGGTTCTGTTTCTCACAGTCAATCAAATGTTTCTGAAGGTGTTCTGGGTAATATTAGTGGTGACAGCGACATTGACAGAGCTGGTGCTAGTAAGCCAAAAATGACTATTGATGATGCATTCTCTTATCTGGACCAAGTTAAGGACAAGTTTCCAAATAAAACAGAGAAGTATATCACATTCCTTGTTGTTCTGATGGACTTTATGAGAAAAAGGTTTGCTACTACAATTCGACTATTGTCAATCATCACTAATTTCTATTCTTGTTTAATGATATGTGTGGAACTAAGTCTTGTTATTTCTCATAGAATTGATATCGTTGGTGTCATAGAAAAGGCAGGGCATCCTAGTTTGCTCCTTGATTTAAATCCTTTTTTACCTAAGGTCTATGAAATAATCCTGAATGATGAATATGAGGAAACATATTTGATGCAACAAGTATTCAATTTTATGAAAAAAACAGAGGTTACATATATGTTACTTTATGATTTTAATAATAAGTTCTACCTTTTTATTACTTAAAAAACTTTTCTCCTAACTTATGGCTTCATAACTTTTCGCAGGAACGTTTAGAAAATTACAGTGAGGTGAAAGATGTTTTTTCCATGTTTAAGAAGAAAAGAAAAAACGCCAAAGAGGTGCACAATCAGGTGATACTATTTATAATTTTAGTACATAGATATTTTTTTAAAAACCTCGTGCTCTTAGTTATAAGTTGTATTTTTTTGATGTTTAGGTTATCCTACTTCTCAAAGACCATCCGGATTTGCAAGAAGAATTCAAATTTCTTCTAGGACTACTCAGTTATTGCTAATCAGTTGTCGTGTCTAAACGATGCTAAACAATTGTTGAAGTTAAATATAGTACTTTTATCATGCTTCATGTTTCACATATGCATTGCTGTGCAGATTTAATTGAATATATTTCAAATTGTTTGATTGAAAATATATATTGTCTACATTATTGTTCAGTCTTTTTTTGATCTAGCCCTATATTGTTAACTTGATACTAAATTTCTAACATGTGAGGTATACTATTTTTTCTTCATTTTTACATTTTGAATAAGTATATTATTAGAGATAAGCATAATCAAATACCCATATGTGTATGTTAAGGGATATGGATTCATAAGGTGCCCTAACTAAAGTTACAAAAACCTCATTTATATATAATTAGTACAATATGTCCTAGTTTGGTACAATCCATCCGTTTATCAACTTTGTCCATTTCAAACCAAGCTGTAAAAAGTTATACTAACATCTTACACAGATTATCCCATTGGTAATCTTATCACACTGTATTAAAGAGCAATTTTTCTTTTTTAAATGTTATATATTGGTAGAATAAAGAAAAATTATAATATTAAAATGTACCCAAAATTATAAAAAACAAAAAAAGAAGAAGTTGAAACTTAGTAAGAAGTGGGCGAATAGGGGCGCGAAGTTATCCTAATAAATTTTAATAGACACAAAATTTCAGTGAGTTAGTAAATGATCAATTTATTAACTTAAATTCAGATTAACTTTGCAGAACTGACCCATTTGGTAGATATACCTAACTAAGTAATTTTGAGGAGAGTTAGAGTTTAGATCAAATGAATTTAGTTAGAAGAAATATGATCACATAACCTTCATTCCATTTATAACAAATAGAAATGATGGAATAATTAGCTACTTAACCCTTAGCCAAAGTTTTCTATTTCAGTTGGTAAAATTATTTAAATGAACCTCATCATTAGTATATAGAATATAATATAATCTTATTCCTCCTTGAAAAAACTGAAGTATAATTTTGAACATTCAATATCAAACACCACCTTAGACTTCTATAAGAAAACAATTGACCGCATCATTGGTTAAAAAACTGTAATCTTCCTTGGGGTCATTTGTTTGCTTTAGATGTTTTTACTGTTTTACCCCTTTCTTACCTTTTGTATGGCGTTTGTGTGGTTTAAGAATAAGTAGCATTCTTCTCAAGGTTATTGATTCAGTTTAGTTTAACTCTGTCAATCTTTTGTGGCCTTATGCTTAAAGAGTTTAATTTAGTCAACTTGCGGATATTTTGATGTTAGATCGGAATATCATCAGTTCCATCTGCTAGAAAAGAGTTATTTTGGTCAAGTGTGATGATCCATTATGGTTTTGAGGATTCTTTTGGAGTTGGTGCATGTAGGAGTTTCAAGTTTTCCTTAAAATTTTACATCCACTAAAATAAACTCTATTATAAGGAACAAATAATTTCGTTAAAAGTTACTATTAATTATAGTTCATATATGAGTGCTATAGAGCCCAATGTATAATAATTTTACACAAACAAGGAGTCCCAAGAAAATCATTTAAGTGGGATGAAAAGTTTGCGTAGGAACAAGCTTAAGGAAAAAGTCAGTTGCTACTGTACTTAGCAAAATGTCGCAGACAGCATAAGCTTACAGTTAGGTTGGTAATATTGATCAACAAGTTTCTATCTTATTTAGAGGATCATTGAGAAATTTTTTATGAAGGAAGTTTGAAGATATGAATGTATGCAACTAGTTGTTATTTAAGTAGCATTGAGTTGTGTTGATGTGCCATATGTTTGTTTTAGTAGCAATGAGTATGGCCCAAGTTGTTGTACATTAGTAGCAATTAGTTGAGCTGATGTACTATTAATTTGTTTTCTAGTTTATTAACGGTTGATAATACAGATCCCAACCTTCAATCATTTTTATAGGATCTGTGAGAAATATTTTAGGAAGGAAGCTTGAAAAGATGAATGTATGCTTTTGTCTAGAATATTCATTGGTTTTATGTTGGAGGTTTCGTGGATATATTTGTGGCTTTCAGCATTTTGCTTATTATTTCATTGAAAGTGTTTAGTTTGGTCAACATTTTGATGAGACAACTTTTTTTGGTTGTTTCATTGACTCCGACATATCGATTCTAGTCTATTGTCATACTTAGTTTGCATAAATAGGAATCTGGATGACTTCCAGACCCCAACAGAGGATTTTGTTCTTTAGTAATTTATTGATGGTGCAAAATCCATTCCTTTTTCATGATCATGGGGAGTTTAATCCGTTTTCCTTCGCTTATGGGGTCTTTGGTGCTTTCACGAATCTTCAACTTTACTGACCTTTGCGATCACGAGGAGGTCTCCATGATCGTGAAAGCAATTAAATTCTTGCCAACGTCTTTTTAAAAGAGAGGACAACAACCAAAACCCCATTTAAAATATGATTTTTCGGTGATTTTTGGAGCATTTCTTGTCAGATTTTGGTGATTTATGTTTGAGTTTGTTCGGAATGTTCCGATTGAGAATGTCTTATTCCAGGATGGTTGAATCTTCTGTTTCTCTCGTAATTTCTATAATTTTATCTTTATTTCCCTATTTTGAACCGTTGATCTCAATTAAATAATGTTCTTAGTTTATCTTTATCACAAAACAGTTTGTACTCATGTTTGGGTTCCAAGTTCCTTGAGTTGCTTGAAAACATGTAATATACTCGATTTCATGACTCCATGCTCGATACTGCTTTTGTTTGTTAGGGGTTTCATGATCATTTGAGTACCTTTATTTATAATTGCTTTGTAATGATTATTTTTGTGTTCCCTTTGTGTTTTTGATAGTGTGACATTGCTACGAGGCTCTTTGGAAGGGCAAAACTCTTGAGTAATCTTTATGTGAGCATATATTCAGCCTTGTATTGACCCTAAGAGTTAATTAGGATTAACTAGATCTTCACATGTGTTTTATGAGTTGGTAAATGGTTAAAACGATAAAAAATATCTTATAAAGTTTTGTATAAAGAGTTTTGAGGTCGAACGTAAAGGAACGATCAAGATATTCGGACACTAGTATTTTGGTGTTAGTGTGTTCTAATGTGTTGTCATTTTATTGGAATCCCAAATTTGTATAAGAGATCCTACTATGTAAGTTGTAATTTTTAGGGTTAAACGTTGGGGTACAACCTCCTCAAGGACCACCCTAAGGGTTCTTGATGAGGAACCTAGGTTTAGGCCCCAAGCTGCCAAAAGTTCATGAGTTACGGCCTATACTTACGTCCCTTAAATCTAGTGATGCCCCGTAACTGAAAGGCATAAAATACTTAGACTATGGAGGCTTTTCCACCTTGAGGAGGCTCTGAAAAAACCACGAGCCAGCCAAATGTCCCGTAACCCCAAAGATTGTTGGTAGGTGGGGCTGGTAGGTCATAAGTGGTTTGCTATCGTGGGTTCGACCAAGCGAAGGGTGGCTTGGTATATTGCACCCTTTGCTAATTATATAAATGGACGGTTATTTTATGTATTTATGTATTATAAGAGTATTAGATCAATTTAACCATCTTTTAGACTTGAACATAAAATCAAACCCTTCCCTCCCAAAAGTTCTTTCTATAACACCATTGAAGGTTTAGGTCAACTTCAATCTAGGAGAGGGGTTTTGAACTTCCGCAATCTTCAATTGTCGTGGGCTTTCAACTAGTGAGGGATGGTGATCTTTCATCCTTGGTTAACCTCTCATTCAAGGAGTCCGATCAGAGGTTTTTCAAAAGTTTTTAATGTTAAAAAGTCACAGTTCTATTCTAAGCATGGGTTTGTTGGTACAGTGTTTTCAAAACAACTGTTTTGATCATTTAATTTTTGATTATTGGTTTTAATATTTTTATATATGAAATTCCTGGAAGTAACCATGATCTCACTAAACATCTAAATTGACTTGTGAAGTGGGTTTTGTAATTATGATTGAATGTTGGTGGAATTAAACTCAATATGAATTGTTTTATTGGTTTCTATTGTTTTCTTTGACTATTGATGGTTTTGTTTGAAAATTGAGTAATGGTGATCATATCATTTTAGAGAGGTAAGTTTACTTAGCTTCTTGAATATAGTATAATTGTTCTTGTATTGGTTTGATCCACTTATGGTGAAGGTGTTTACTTCTAACATGTCTTGTGATCACAAACTTGAATGCATTAGATGATTGAGTGAAATATTTTCATTATGTATAGGTATGGATGCATACTATGAAGGTTATCTATGCGGTTCTTAAAGGTAGCATGATTACTAGTGTATAACTGTTTTCTCAATTGTACTCTAATGAACGAATCTGCAATTTTAGATGGATGCCGTCACGTTAATTAAGGTGGAGTGTCTAGTAGAAATATCAATATTCCAAATACCTTTCTAATGAATTAACTAATGATAGGTTTGGATGGTTATTCTCTCATTAGTTGAGGCGAGGTATTTAGTAGTAATCCACTAACATATAATTAATGAATATGATGAACGTCTTATACTCCATGGGATAAGGTTAAGCACCGAGAGGATATGAAAAAGATGAGTGTTCTCGCGTCATTTTAGGAGTGGTACTTAGTAGCAATCTCTAGATATGGATACCCTCATCATAGTATAGGAGGGGTATCTTGTATCAATCTCCCTATCCAATAACTATGAGCATGTATAGGTCTATAACTAGTGGTATCATTTAAGAAAGAAAGAATGACCCTACATTAGGCAAGTAGGGATGGATCCCTCATCCTGTACGGAATTAACCAGAATTCCATGTCAAACTCTCATGGTCTATGTCGTTTAAGGTTTACCCCTACAATAAAATTAATTAACTATGTCTTACCTTGGGTGAAATACTTTGTCATGGTGTCCATTTATGCACTTCACAAGTAGATATTTGATAGAGGTCATGGTGGTTTCCCTATGATTAAAATGAATGAAAGGTTCTAATATGATGTTAATGAAGTATGTTGACCTGATGTATAATGAGTAATGAAGGTGTTATTGCTTGTTGAATGTGATGTGCCTAGTCTAGCGTGACTTCATGGAATCATAAAGTGTGAGTAGTAGAATGGGATTCTACTGGCACATTGCACTAGTGTGACTTGGAGTTATCTTAGGTTATGGTTCTGATGTTAATGTGTTGTCTTATGATGTGATTATATTTATGAATATATATGGTGCATTTGATAAAGATTGAATGAAAATTTACTTTTAGTAACCTTAAGGTGATGTTTTGGTATGGAGTGTGGTAAAGGACACTATCTATAATTGTACTAAGTGTCACTTGTGAGTTGGTTGGGGTGAGGAGTTAATGTAAGAAGAAGGTAATGGGTTATTTGTATTAAATATTTCTAAAATGTGATATTTATCTTCGTATGTTATTGATTTCAATGCCTCGTAAATAGTTTTGTTTGATGTTTTTTTTTTAAATGACTTAAATACATGGCTTTCAAATCAATGACCCCTTTCTAGCATGTTTTTGTAGGGTAATCAGACTTGGTGCATGTTTTTATTAATACCATCTTCTTCTTGTTTTACTACAAAGTGTAGGTTGTGGTGACTAAAGGATCCTTTTAGATTGAAGTTCTTGATTTGCTATTCCCAAGTATTTGTATATCCACAAGAATCCAAGGACACTTATCGTAGGATTTTCATTAAATTCATGTAATAGACTTCTATAGTTTTTCTTTCATTTGTAAAGGGATGTGTCCGTATTATGTTGATATGTGCTTAAGTTTGGGATGTTGAGACTTAGTGTTCCATTGGTCTAATAAATGAGTTTTCGATTCTTGACTTTATTGAGATTTTTTTTTAATTCTACAGTATCTTTATGCCTATGGGATGAATGAATGTTAAGGGATTCTATAAGACCTCTTTGAGGTCAAGTACATCGTGTTACAACTCATGGGTACTCTCGGGTCGTTACAAGACTTAAGGTAGGTGATGGTATCTACTTTTTAGAATAATCCCTTTAAGATATATTATAATCTATTAATGTTGTATGATTTGGTTTAACCTTAGGATTAGCTTAAATTTTGAAGCCATGTTGATTTATGGCCATGGATTGGTTGTTTAGGAAGTATTTTCCAAAAGCCTTAGTTTAGGCTGCCCTTATTCTTATTGATTGGTATCCTAAGAAATTCTCATAGGTCACATGAAACTAAGGATTGTAGTGTGCTTTTAAATTTTGACTCGGTTTATATTTCTGTATAAATTCTTGAATTTATGATTTCTTTCTCAATTATTAAGTTGTTAGTCTTGAGTTTGTGATCAAGATGTTTGTGTTTTTGGTTAGCCCCCATGTGGTGTGACGAGAATTCTTCCGAATTTTCTATCGATGAAATGAAATAATAGTGAAAATGTCTGGGAGGGGTGGCACTTTTGGGATGATCTTTGATTGATATGACTAGGAATTAAAAAGGGAAAACTTGACTTTAATGCGTTAAAAGTCCGCGACACCCGTATGATTTAAGATTGATAAAAATCCCTTTTACTTGATTATTTTTAAGTTTTCGATGTCTTCTACTCTAATGAGCTCGCTTAAACATTTTGGGTAGCCCATTGTCTTAGGCTGGGGTACAAACTCTCATGAAAATTTATATTAATGGTAACCTCAAATTGCCATCCCGGGCAGCCCGTGGGTACATCTATCACAATTAGTTGCTTTCAGTTAAGCTTGAGGTATCATTCTAGGACGCATGATGTTTGTTTTGGGCTTACATGCTTCCTTACTTGGTTTTTCAAGGCATTATAGTGTGACTTGGATTTTAGTTCTATTGAGTGTATTATGACTTATGCATAACTTGTGACTTAGGGTGTGTTTGGTATGGAGGAAAATGTTTTCCATGGAAAATGTTTTCCATGGAAAATGTTTTCCTAGAAAATGTTTTCCTGGAATTCAAGTAGATTTTGGACTTATTTTCTCATGTTTGGTTGGTGAGTAGAAAATATTTTCTGGAAATGATTTTTAGTGTTTGATTCATGAATGAAAAATGTTTCTGAGAGACATTTTTTATTTTTACTAGAGTAAAAAATAATTTATGACATAAAAAATATTTTTCAAAATCAAAATTATTATTTTGGGGGGTGGTGGTGGGGGGGGTGGGGGCGGGGCGGGGGGGAAGGGGAGGGGATAGGAGTGAAAAAAAAAATTTGGATTTTATAGTATTTTTAAAAAAAAAAATTAATTTTTTTGGGGATTAGGGTGGGTAGGGGCTGGTAGGGGGGCTAGCCGGAGGGGGGGAGGGGTAGGAGTTTAAAAATAAAAATTTGAAGTTGAAAATATTTTTAAAAAGCAAAATTAATTTTTTGGGGAGGGGTTGGGGTTGGGGGGCTGCCTGGGGGGGTAGGGTCAAGGATCAGGTGAAAAAATAAAATTTTGAAATTGAAAATATTTATTTAAATTAATGTTTTCCCAAAAAAAAAGTAATTTGAAATTGGAGGAGAGTTATGGAAAAAATTTTCCTTAATTTATGAACGTAAGTCATTTTCCTTAATTTTGATGAAAATGAGTTGATTTGGAAAACATTTTCCGAAACTTTTGTCGCAACCATACATGGGAAAATTGGAAAACATTTTCCAAAAAATGTTTTCCTTCATACCAAACACACTCTTAATCTTTGATATTGTTTTATCGTTCTTTCTATTATAATTTTTTCTTTGGATTCTTCTCTTATCTTTTAAATTCTTCGTGCTATTTCTTTATATTTGATACTTTTGAGCTCGGTCAGCCTATGATTCCTTCTGAGTACACCGTGTTTCGCTACTTATACTACACTTCTACACATTTTGTGATGCATCTACTAGTTTGAGCCACCCTTAATAAGATTTGGATGTTCCTCGGTCGTCAAAGACTCGGATCATGGTGTAGAGATTTGTTCCTTTCTCTAAAACCCCAAAAATGTTTTAAACTAAGACTCTAACCATTCTTCATTGTGAGTGAGATGTTTGCAATGAATTTCAAATTTTTTGAGTGTTAAGGTCACTAGATGTATCACCTTAGGTTACAAGAAAAACAAAACAGAAAAGAATTCAGTCATTCCTTTGTTTTCCTTAAGTTTTGGGTGAACTGAAAATGACCATTACTTTTAGTACAAAATTAGTTAGGAGACCCATAAGATATTAAATTAAAGTCATTCGAGTCTCTTTCAAATGCCACTGAGTTTTCTAATTTCGAGCTTTGAGTTAAATGTTGTGACTGATTAACTTACAAAGCGTAAAACTGGAAGCAACTCCATAATGGTTGCGCGATACGTACACATTACATACCTCATTGCCTGCTGAAAAATTATTTTGACTGCGAACTCATTTTATTTATTTACTAAAGGGTATTTTGGTCCTAAAAATCCTTAGGATGTCATCTAAATTACTCTAAACGTGTAGAAAATTAAGTTTTTATAATTCAAATCCTCTCATCTACTCCAAAGATTCTACGCTCAAGAAATTCAAGCAACGTTAAGGGTAGGGTTCTATTTCAATGATTATCCTTCATGTTCTTCAAGAATATGGTTCTTTCAGGTATGTAATATTCCATAGTGTTAGGTTTGTTCACCACACACCAATCATGTTAATTTCACTTTTAAAATCGTTCTAGGAAGTTGAAAGTATGATGTTCTTGAAATTTGCTTTAGTACTTAAGTTTAGATGAAATTGTTGAGTTCTTGATGAAACCATGCATTTTATGGAATGGTATATGAGTAGGTTTTTTTGTTCATGTGCTGGGTATCATAATCTAAAAAGAGTTTGAGAAAAATAGTTAGGGTTAGAGAATGAAAACGGAAAATGTCGAGCAAATTTGGCACTTGGCTTCGCTTTGTAGACCTGCCTCCCTAGTTCACAAAATTTTTCTCCGCATCAAAGAACGGTTACGGACCATTCTGCCTCAAAGTTTGTTTCATGATAAAATATTTTAATTTTAATCCGCTAAAGTCCTTGCCTCCAAACAATAATTTTTCGATCATTTCTTATATTTAACTATGTTAATACACTCCTAAGCATAACAAGATCTTTGTTATCACTAATCACAACCTTAAAGTCATAATTTAAATTCAAGGTAAATTTAGGCATCTCACATCAAAATATTCGAGTCTAATTTATCGTTACAAAATCCTTCATATCATGACAATAACTTATGAATTCACAATTCCCATTTAAGAGAGAGTTAATAGTAGAGTTCAACAAAGCTTTTGAGTTCAATTGTAAATCCTTTTAGATAAACTATCGGTTTAAACTGATTTGTGAGAAAGTACGTATGAGAATGACAAGAGTTTTATTAAAGTGTTTCATATTATTATGTAGACCCGTGAGTCGAGTCGTTCATGCCCATAATTTCGCATGAACTCCATCAATTGAGTACCTTTGGAAGAAGTAGTATAGTCTAGTTTTCAATCTTGAGTATTAAGTTTCTAATCCCCTTTAAGATAATATATCTAATCACGGGACTATTACATGTTACCATGAAGACCTTGAGTTTAATTGTTCAAGATTAAATTCTACATGAAGCATTAGTAAAAAAATTCTTGAGTTTAGATGTATCTTTGAGTCCTTGAATTAAGTAGTTTATGGTTATAATTTCGCGTGAACCCTCTGAGTGTAGAATTTATGAAATTAGTAGTATCATTAATGTTCTTGAGTTCTAGGTATTGTGTCTAGCTATGGTTATTGAAGACCTTGCATTGAGTCATTCACGTCCATACTTTGGCATGAAACATATTTTAATAAGTCTTTTATAAACGTTTTAACTTTATTTTAAGACTTAAGTTTTGAGTTGAGTAATGAGTGAGAGTAAAGTTCATTTATTCAAAGATTATACAGGAACTAAGCATTCCAAAGAATAAATGTTTTTCATTTAAAATGAGAGGAAATTGATATTTTCGAAAGAGTTTTGAGCAAGAAAGGGAACATCTATTCCAAGAGTGCTTTTAAGCTATGCTTTTTGAGTAATTATCTCAAACCAAATAAATAAGTTTTGTTTTTACAAACATATGAGCGAAGATACTTTATGAGTAGTATTGAGCACCAATATGGGGATGAGTTTGAGTTCAGGTAACTCACGTCTCCATAAACTATGTAGCCATTATGGGTAGTAGAAGATCATACTTTTTAGATGACTCATTATGATGCTTTTAGCTTAAGTTAGTGGATCAACTAAGTTAAGCATTCTATATAATGGTAAAGTATAGGAAAACTCTTGATTCATGGGCACGACGATGTATCACTACTTATGCTCATAATGGTGGTTGTTTGTTAGAGAATCGCCCAAATAAATTTTATTACTTTATTATGAGTAAAAATGAGTTTGTTATTGTGTTTTCTTTAACGAACTAATTTGTTTTCCACTATGCTAAAAACATTAATTATATTGCATGTGTATTATTGCTTTATAATGATTTGAGTATGTAGACTTAAGTACCCAAAGTTGAGTATCATATCTTTGAGTTGCGTATCTAATATTTTAATTTAATTATCTTATTTTCTCCAGTTAAGTTTAGTTAAGTTAGTTGAAAAGAGGAAAGTATGTTTCTTCTTATCAAGTTCAAGCTTATGTGTATGCTTTAGAATCCTCTTACATGCTCGAACATTCCAAGTACGAAGCCATTTGGCCTATATCATTTTATTATGCAGACACAAGTATTAAGGATAAACCATAGGAGATTCGTTGATACATCTGGGAGTTCAAGTTAACTATGGTGAGAATCCTTCATTCTGGAGGATTTCATCTACTTTTTAGTTTAACAAGGATATTGTAGGTTTTGTCCTGACTTCCATACTTATTAGTTAGAGGCTCCATAGATAGACAGTAGAGTTTCAGTAATCTGTTTATTTATTTATATGAAATGTTTTAAACACGTTTTAAGTTTACTGTATTATAGTGAGTTGAATAATATATTATTTCATTTAGTGTTTTTCATCCAGGTTAAATCTTTGTATTTAATTTTCATGAATTCTTTTAATTAAATTTTAAGATTTTTATGCTTAAGTTAGTCTTTCTCTTGTAGTCATCTAGGATGAGGTCTTCTTGGGGATAATGGTTCTCGAGTTCCAACTACGTCCAGGGTGTAGGCTCGGATAGTGACACTTTCCCTCTTTTGCACAGACTTATATTTTGTGTTTCTGATTAGTAAAATATTTTTTGATTAGCACCTTCTATATTTAGTAGTTCATGTATAGGTTATACTAGGTCTGGGGATGTACTCCTCTATTAGTTGTCTCTCCTCGGTTTCTTTTGGGCCTCTTATGTATATTTTATCATAGTAATGATTTACAATGTGATCCATTAGTGTATTTTTCTTCTCTTTCTGATGTTTGTCTTAATTATAAATATATTTTAATATTTCAATTTTTACTTGGGTTTATGTTTTTCCACTTGGAGGGTTATAATGGACATCATTATTACTCGATCATTTATTCATGAAAACTTGGTATCAGAGAACTTGGTTCACCAGTATCACTGCTAAAAGAATAAGTTCCTATAAGAGTCTCCGGTAGACCGATACCATGACGTATTTGTCCAATCTTTGAGAGGATATTGGTCATTTTGGGGATACTTCATCATTTCGTGGTCCTTATCGTGCATTGGTTGTTTTACCAATATCTAAAGTATGTTTGTTTCATTCTGTCTAAGATGTCTAGGACGAGGTCGAGTGCGGGTGAGCAATAACATTCTTCACATCTAAGTGAAGCTATATCTAGTGGTACATGTCGAGGAATACATACATGTGAAGAGAGAGAATGGACAACAGTATTAGGTCAATACCATGAGTGATTATTATAACTAGAGCTTGAGGTAGAATTTAAGTATGTCCTGCATTAGCTGAATGGTGCAAAGCCAGCCCAACATGCATAAGAGTTTGGGAACACCAATGTAAATCATGATACTTTTTCCATGATTCTCTGATTCAAGTAATACATGTCGCATAATGGTATTAGGCCTTGCACTTCCAATGGATACCAAGTACAAGAATAGGCACAAACTTACCCCTAAAAGGTATATTAGGTATGTAGACTTTAAAGACATCATATTGTTTTGTCCCCTTCTGTAATGGCTTAGCCTCTTCTAACCTTTTACCTACCTATTACTCTTAGGCCAACTATGTCTTCTAAGAAGCGTAAGATGTTAGGATGAGTCATAATATTGGTTCTTTCTCGATTCTCTGGTGCTGCATGTGAGGATACTAATGACTTTAAGCTCAGTTATCAAGAGAGGTTTCACAACATAAGACTTGTGGAGTATCACAGGTTTGATTATACCACCATCTAGTTTGATGGATTAGTTCAGAATATGTTATCTTACAGTAGACTAGCTAGATCGCCTTTTATGAGTTGGATTTAGTTCTTTAGGGCTCTCTTGGAAAAATATCTACCTCATAGTTTCACGGAGTGGTTACGAGAAGAGTTTACAGACATGACTGAGGGATCGCTTTATACATGTCAAAATTGAGGAATATTTCTATGACTTTGCCCGACATACATCTATGTTGATGCAGCCAAAGCACCAGAAAATATCTTTAATATAAACATCATAGGATAACTAAGTCTTATTTCATCAAATTTTTGCCACAAGAATACTTTGGTATAGGACCAATACACAATAAAATGAGTACTACTAAGTCTTTTACAATACTTCGACAAGAAAAGTAAAAGACATCTATTCCCTGCAGTCAAATGAGGACATACTTTAACTTGCCTGAAAGATATTCTAATCAAAGCTTAGCTCTCAAAAAGTACCTTTACCTATGAATCGCTTTAGAGATAGATAAAAGCATGGAGTTAGTACAAATGCATGTACTGAGTGTGTCATAATGTATAAAATCATGAAAACAAACATTTATTGAAAACATGCATCTTTTTGTTTAAATATAATAATTTAATCATAATAACAACATTTAGAACCTTGGAAATACATAAAAATCACATAATCAATTTAGCACACTTTTAGGAAATCCTACAATAAAGTATATCAGTGTTATATTGAAGTTCCTTCACTGTACAGTGAAGTTTCTTAGCTTCATCATAGACATTTTATAGCATGTAGTTCCCTAAGACTCACTTAAGTAAGACAAAGAGAGACCCCTCATAGAACCTCTCAAAGCACACCTAAATTATCCTTAAGACCACCTATAATGAGATACACACATTTACAATACATCAATCACATTAATATGAGATACTCCAAACAAAGGTTATTCTAAGGTTCACATAAGTCAGTTGTAAAGTGACCTCCCATACAATTCCTTACACACACACTTAAGAGATCCTATCGACTACCAAATATAGAATCCTTATCACATAATATAACAACATATAGATGATATGACATCCTCCTTTCAAAGTCTATCAAAAGACTTACTTAAGTAAATGAAGAAGGTAACTTCCATGATTGACCTATTAAAGATTACCAAAATAATCCTTAACACTACCTAAGGCTTAGATCATGTCTACATAATCAAACAACTTCCGTAACTAAATTTATTCTTAAGACTAGGTAACATATAAAGTGACCATTCATATGTACCCTTCACACCTTAACTACATAACCCTTAATTACTCTAGATAAGTACTTCTTCACATAACATGCTTTCTTAACTTAAGTCATTACTTTCATTTGTTCATTTAAGACTCATTCATCACATAAGGAAATTAAAGTAATGGTCTTGGACAGGAACTAGTGACTCTAACTAACACATTCAAAGCATATTTTGAAATGTCTATATAGCGTCCCATGCCACCATCTAAACTTCACAGAACTTCTATAATGCTAGTAGTATCCCATATAATGAGAATAGGCAATAACCAACATAGACCATGATAGCTAAACATGGAATCTAGAGTTCTAACATACTCCGATGAGGGTGTTCTACGTGCCAAGGGTAGAACAATGACACATCCCATGTAGGCACATGGTAAAGGAATATTAAGGGCTTTTATGTACTCTAGTATCATTCTCAAGTAGAGATACACTGTACTCTAGTTTCACTCTCAAGTAGAGCTACTTCTCATAACATACTCACTTGGTGCTAGCCTTTGTTCTCATAGAGTCATTCACATTAAAGGTTCACACAAATGTGTTCCATATCAAGTTCATAACCCAATCACATTCACCCTACGAAAGAGGTCCACTGGGACTACCCAACAATGGCGAAAAAGATAGCTCATCATGACTTTCCTTAGGATGATATGATTCTGTTCCAGACAATCAAACTTAAGTACATCATTCATTACTTGAAGGATACCATTACATCTCTTGATTTCAAGGTTTATAACCTTACCACTAGGTTTAAGGTTTGACGTAAATGACCTTTATAACATCATTTAAGGTCTCACATATCATTGATTTATACATGACAGCGGTGCACTAAGCTTACCTACACAAGACTTCTCATATTCACATATCATTCATACATGTATCGAGTAAGGGACACAAGTCTACCAAAACAAGACATAGCATACTTTACTTTATTTCATATAGCATATCATTCTTTGAAACACTTAGGTATGACCCTTAACATCTTTATGTAATCCTATACATTTCTATTGTTATTCTTACAATAACCTGTATTTATAAGTTTAATAAACAGAAACAGAAATAAGATGAAGCAAAAAAAAAAATACAAGAATTAATCCGAGTCCGCAGAAACTACTGTGTGTCCTTAAGAAATTTAATCCCCTCACTGTACCCAAGGTTATGGATTAATTTCTTCCAAGATAAAACGGATTAAACTTGTTAAAGAAATAGCGGTACCTCAAGCTTCTTTTACTTCAACGAACTTAAGAACAACAACAAGTCACACAGACTCAATCGATCGACACTTTGATTTTATTTGAGAGAAAAATAAATGCAGAGAATGAAAAATTTTCAGTATTTTAAAAAATAAAAAATTGACTTCCTTTTATAGCCATTTTTCAGCAAGGAACATGTATGTTCAGTGAAATCTGTTCAGACCCATTTTATAAAGAAAGTTGTGTATTTTGGAAAAAATAACAACTTTTTGAAAAAAATTGTCAGTTAGGAAAAATAACGATTTTTTGGAAAGTAACGACTTTTCGGAAAGTAACGACTTTTCAGAAAGAGTAACAACTTTTCGGAATGTTACCGTTACCCGCAAAATTTATAAGAGATAATTTTAACAGGATTTATTTGATTTAACAAAAACTGATTAAATAAATTTTGTCCAAAAAATTTATCAATCAATCACAATATTTTCCAATTTTATTTATTACATTTTTTTCCAAATCCAAAGCCGAGCCTGAGGCCGAGCGAGCGACGACGACAACGGCGCGAGGGGGGATCTTCTTCTAAGCTCTTTAAGAAGTAATGGATGTGTTTCCTTCTATAAGGACAACAATTTCGCCATCTTTTGCCGGTATGGGAGAAATGACTTTTCATTTGCACTTTGCAAATGACTTTTTATTTTCCCTCCAAAGTAGTTCCCTCACTTTTCATATGCTATCTTTTATTTTCCAATTCACACTTGCTAAAACCCAACAATCCCCCACATGAATGGGGAAGGCTATTGTTAAATCATATGCATGAAAAAACTTGTGTGTCTTGTAGGTAAAGGTTAATCGTATCTGGATAAGTAGGTTTCCCTTTAAACTTTCCATAGTGAACATATATCAGATATACTCGATCAATCGGTAGATTTGATATCTTTGAACCGTCGAGCTTTGGTGTATACCTGGACAACATATGTTACACAATCAACCCTTGAACTGTTCTTAGTTCTTATTGTTTCTTTCGTTTCAGCCATGAACACATCTTGGATAGTAAGTGTTTAAAGAACTGGTCTTACCGGATTCTCCTTGAAGCGGCTTACACTTCACACTTACGTATGTGATTTTTAAAAGTGTTATCCCATAGATACACCATTTGATATTCCCTGCATCAAACTTAGAAATCATTAAAAATTCCTTATGTCTTTATCCTGGTTACTAAACATTGTCTCATCATGAGAATGGATCATAAAATAATTTTTTTTTTCTTTGACAATGTTGAACCGTCATCAATGAATTTGTTTTATCTTCTTGAACCTAGATCTGGGATCTCCAGTCTTCTAGGTAGAGTTACCGCCATGATGACTTGTTCTCGGCCATAGTTGCATTCCCGTCGATGATTTCTCAACTCCCTCTCTATTTAGGCCTTTTGTAAGTCGATCCGACACATTATCTTTTGACTTCACATAGTCAATTGTGATAATTCCACTAGAGAGTAGTTGTCTCACAGTGTTATGTCTTCGTCTTATGTGACGAGACTTGCCGTTATACATAATGCTTCCAGCACTTCCTATTGCAGCTTGACTATCACTATGTATGCATATAGGGGCCATTGGTTTGGGACAAAATGGAATATCTTCTAAGAAATTTCGGAGCCATTCAGCTTCTTCACCTGCCTTGTCTAAAGCAATGAATTCAGACTCCATTGTATAGCGAGTTATACATGTTTTTTTTGGATGATTTCCAAGATATTGCTCCTCCACCAATAGTAAAAACGTATCCATTTGTGCATTTCATTTCAGTTGACCTAGTAATCCAATTTGCATCACTATATCCTTCAGGAACGACTGGATATTTGTTGTAATGTAAAGAATAGTTTTAAGAGTCATCTAAGTATCCCAAAACTCTATTCATTTACAACCAATGAGTATTATTAGGATTACTTGTGTATCGACTCAGTTTATAGAAAGCGCAAGATATGTCTTGTCGTGTACAATTCATGACATACATTAAGCTTCCCCATACGCTAGCATAGTCCAATTGAGACTGACTTTAACCTTTATTCTTTGCAAGATGAATGTTTACATCAATTAGAGTCTTTGCGCTTTTTAAAATTCAAAAATTTGAATTTTTCAAGTATCTTTTGAATATCATGAGTTTGAGACAATGCTAGACCCTTAGGAGTTTTCAGAATTTTAATTCCTAATATCACATCAGCAACTCCTAAATCTTTCATATCAAACTTACTAGCAAGCATACGCTTTGTAGCTTTTATATTAGCAATGTCTTTGCTCATTACAAGCATATCATCTACATATAGGCATAAAATAACTTCCTGATTTGGAATATCTTTAATGTAAACAAATTTATCACATTTATTAATCTTAAAACCATTTGACAACATGGTTTGATCAAACTTTGCATGCCATTGTTTTGGTGCTTGTTTTAGTCCATAATGTGACTTAATAAGTTTTCACACTTTCTTTTCTTTACCAGGAACTACAAAACTCTCAGGCAGTTCTATGTAAATTTCCTCTTTAAGCTCTCCATTTATGAAGGCTGTTTTCACATCCATTTGATGAATTTCAAGACCGTATACTGCAGCTAGTGCAATTAACATCCGAATTGATGTAATCCTAGTCACTGGCGAGTTTGTGTCAAAATAATCAAGACCTTCTTTTTGTCTAAAACCTTTGAAAACAAGTCTTGCTTAATATTTGTCAATAGTTCCATCGTATTTCATCTTCCTTTTAACGATCCATTTTGAACCCAAGGGTTTTTCCCTAGAGGAAGATCAACCAACTCCCAAGTATGATTGCTTAAGATTGATTCAATTTCACTATTAACAACCTCCTTCCAAGAGGTTGAGTCACAAGATAACATTACTTCCTTGAATGTTTGAGGCTCACTTTCAAGAAGAAATTTTACAAAATCAGATCCAAATGAAGTAGATGTCTTTTGATGTTTACTGCGTCTTGGACGTTCTTCATTTTGTTCATTCTCTTTTGGTTCTTCTCTAGGTTGTTTAGATCCCCCACTAGATGACTCAAGTCTAGTTTTATACGGATAGATATGTTCAAAAAATTCAGCACTATCTGATTCCATTACCGTATTATCATGAATATCCAAATGTTTGAACTTATGAATAAAAAATCGACATGCCTTACTATTTATGGAATATCCAATGAATATACAATCCACAGTTTTAGGTCCTATTTTTATCCTCTTAGGTATAGGAACTTGGTCTTTGGCTAGACACCCCCACAGTTTGATAAATATTTCAAATTGGGTTTTCGACCATTCCATTTCTCATATGGAATTACATTTGTCTTTGAGTAAGGCACTCTATTAAGTATCTGATTTGCTGTAAGGATAGCTTCCCCCCACGAGTTCGGTGGTAAACATGAACTTATAAGTAATGCATTCATCATTTATTTTAAAGTTCGGTTTTTTCTTTCTGCAATTCCATTAGACTAAGGAGTGTATGGAGAAGTAGTTTGATGGATTATTCCATTTTCTAAACATATTTATGCAAATGGAGAATCATATTCTCCACCTCTATCACTTCTGGTCATTTTGATCTTTTTATCTAACTGATTTTCAACTTCAGTTTTATATTGTCTAAATGCATCTATTGCTTCATCCTTACTATTTAGCAAATAGACATAACAATATCTAGTGCAATTGTCAATAAAAGTTATGAAATACTTTTTCCCACCACGTGATGGTGTTGACTTCATGTCACAAAATCAGTGTGAATCAATTCTAAAGGATTTGAATTCCTTTCAACAGATTTATAAGAATGCTTAGCATACTTAGATTCAACACAAATTTGACATTTTGATTTATTGCACTCAAATTTTGGCAAAATATTTAAGTTAATCAGTTTTCGCAAGGTTTTATTATTAACGTGTTCCAAACGTTCATGCCATAAACATTTAGACTCAAGCAAGTAGGAAGAAACAAAATCTTTATTCATATCAACTGCAATTACATTGAGTTTGAAAAGGCCATCACTAAGGTAGCCTTTTCTTACATACATATCATTTTTGCTTACTACTACTTTATCATAAACAAATACACATTTAAATCCATTCTTGGTCAGAACTGGAATTGAAACTAAATTCTTTCTCATTTCTGGAACATATGAGACCCTATTCAAAGTCACCACCTTGCCTGATGTCATCTTTAATAGGACTTTGCCAGTTCCTTCCACCTTTGCAACAACGGAGTTTGCCATAAAGAATTTTTCATCTGTAAGTGATGGAGTATATGATGAAAATAATTCTTTGTTGGCACAAACATGGCATGAGGCACCAGAATTTATCCACCATTCTCTTGGATTTCCAACCAAGTTACATTCTAAAAGCATTGCACAGATATCGTCAATTTGTCCCTTGGATTTAGCCAAGTTTGCTTGATCCTTCTTTTACTTGTCCTTCTTAGGACCCCGACATTCATTAGTCCTATGACCATGTTTACCAAAACTAAAGCAGTTTCCATTGAATTTCTTCTTAGGAGGATTGCTTTTTGGACCAGATGCTTTCTTTCTTTTCTTTAATTTTGTTGGATCTTCTTCAACAAAATTTACTCCAGATAGTGCTGAATTACCACGTGACCTCTTTTGTGAAGCCTTATTATCCTCTTTGTTTCTCAACCTTACTATGAAATCTTCAACAGTCATCTTCTTGTGTTTGTGTTTCAAGTAGTTTTTAAAGTCCTTCCACAATGGAGGTAACTTTTCAATAATTGCAGCCACATGAAAAGCATCATTCACAATCAATCCTACATTAAAGGTTATGTGAGTATTAAGGGAAAACTTAATATAAAATAACATTGGCATTAAATAAATTTATACCTTCAGTAAGGAGATCATGGATTATGACCTGCAGTTCTTGAACTTGGGTGACGACAGTCTTACTGTCTATCATCTTATAGTCCAGAAATTTTTCCACAATGAATTTCTTCATTCCGACATCTTCTGTTTTGTACATCTTTTTCTAAAGCATCCCAAAATTATTTTGAGGTTTTGGCATGGCTGTACACATTGTACAGATCATCATGCAGATCACTCAAAATATAATTTTTACACAAAAAATCTGAGTGTGTCCATGCTTTTGTTACCAAGAATCGTTCATCAGCCAAAGTTTCATCTGATATTACACGAACATTTTCATTAATGAACTTCTTCAGACTCAATGTGGTGAGATAGAAGAACATCTTTTGCTGCCATCTCTTAAAGTCGACTCCAGAAAACTTTGCAGGTTTCTCAGCCGGCGCTAAGGTATGATTTGAACAATTATGTGAAACTGATGTTGTTGCAGCACTTACTAATCCAGCATTTGTTTGACTTGAATTAGTCTTTTTTTTTTCTGTCACAAATGGCAGATAGGTTAAGTATTTTAAATACTAACAGTAAAGAACAAATCTTTACATAAACTGTTTCTTATTTAACGATAAAGTTTTTATGTTCTTTTAATCGTTAATCGAATGAATTTCAAAAATTCAAGTAGAGTAGAAAACCATAAAGGTTTTAATGTCCTGAAACCTTAAATACAGAAACTGTTAAATTTCTTAAGATTGTTATTCTTACAATTATCTGTATTTATAAGGGTAATAAACAGAAACAAAAATAAGATGAAGCAGAAAAAATATAAAATACAAGAATTAATCCGAGTCCACAGAAACTACTGTTTGTCCGTAAGAAATTTAATCCCCTCACTGTACCCAAGGTTATGGATTAATTTCTCCCAAGATAAAATGGATTAACCTTTTTAAAGAAATAGTGGTCCTCAAACTTCTTTAACTTCAACGAACTTAAGAATAGCAACAAGTCACTCAGACTTAGTTGATCGACACTTTGATTTTATTTGAGAGAAAAATAAATGCAGAGAAATTTTTTTTCAGTATTTTAAAAAATAAAAAAATGACTTCCTTTTATAGCCATTTTTCAGCAAGGAACATGTTTGTTCAGTTAAATCTGTTCAGACCCATTTTATCCAGAAAGTTGTGTCTTTTGGAAAAATAACAACTTTTCAAAAAATTGTGTCTTTTTGGAAAGTAACGACTTTTCGGAAAGTAACGACTTTTCTTAAAGTAATGACTTTTCTGAAAGAGTAACAACTTTTCGGAATGTTACAGTTACCCGCAAAATTTATAAGAGATAATTTTGACAAGATTTATTTGATTTAACAAAAACTGATTAAATAAATTTTGTCCAAAAAATTTATCAATCAATCACATCATTTGCCAAATCCAATTCCAGAGGCGAGGCCGAGGACGAGCGAGCGACGACCATAACGGCGCGAGGGGCCATCTTATTCTTAGATCTTTATGAAGTAATGGAAGTGTTTCCTTTTATAAGGATAACAATTTCCATTTCTTTTGCCGATATGGGAGAAATGACTTTTCATTTGCACTTTGCAAATAACTTTTCATTTTCCCTCCAAAGTAGTTCCCTCACTTTTCATATTCTCTCTTTTCTTTTCCCATTAACACTTGATAAAACCCAACAACTATAACCTCATTAATATAACAATCATTAACTCATGTAGTCATGTTTGAATAACCATGATTTACTCTAAGACTCAATACAAAAGCACATAGTCTAGTCTAACATGATCACCTAATATCAATAGAAGAACAAATACTTTCACATTAATCACATGTAGATAGATATAATCATACTTCACATAAATCAACTACACAAATTATCATAATACTTCAAGTAGTGTCGAAAAGTCCCTGATCATCATATTACATAAAGTAACGCCGACAAGGCAACATCAATTGCAAGTAAAGCATATAGCACCGCCACCATAAGTTGACAATACCAACCACAACATTATTAAAGTCTAATAAACATAAAATAAAGATAATTAGGTCAACGTACCACCAATACATTCTCACCTCACCACTTCAATCCATAACTAAATCTTTCAATTCAATACAATAAGTCCCTTACCCATGGCCATGAACATCAATTCAATACAATTATCACAATAATCTATGAATCTAAGTCAATTCAATATGGATTTATCAATCTAAGGCCAATTATACATCAATTGGATACAATTCTTACATCATTCAATATCCATTGGAAAATACACTAGAATTCATAAGCATTAATACAATATCACTTAACCAACAAAGTAGTCAAAAAGCTAGGGTTCATCAATTACATGGGTTCATCGGTTAATTGAGTTAAAATCAACTAATTAATAATAATTAAATCAATATACAATGCTTTAAAACCTTTAATGCAAGAACCCATGGATAGAACATAAAATTGGACAAGTTAATATTTGATAACTTTAGAAAACTCTTATGTTGGTCTCCTTAATGAATAGAGTTTCAAGGATAAAAAACATACCTCGCTGATTTAAATCCACCAATTTTTATGAATACTCACCACTCAATTCTCTGATCGAATCACTTCCTTGAGTTTTGGCTCCAATGGAGTTCTAGAGAATTTCTAAGAGAATTTGGATTTTGAATTTGAATAATGAATTCTCCCAAGTGTTTAAGGATTATAAAAACGTTTAAAATGCCTAAAATACAACTAATTAACCGCCCTTTATATTATTTGGATGTGGGGTGAATTTACAACTTCACCTTTGCAATTTACAGTAAGATGCGCATGAACTAGTCCTCACAGACAGTTTCAAACGACGGCCCATTCCCCAACCAACAGACCGTCCTTCTGGTCCGTTGTCTTGGACCGAGGCTGGTACTTATCCCAAGACTATGTCCTTACCATGAATCCCATAGAAGAGGCATCGACTGGCCAATGAACTGTCTACTGCCTCCTTCATTTGGGAATGTTTTGGACAGTCTTTGCTCTTGAGAAGAGTCCTTCCTCAAGAATCCTTTCTTGGACCTTGGAGACATTCACCCACACTTTTACAACCTGAATTTGATAGTATAATATTTTAATACCTCACACATCAATTTCATCCAAAACAAACACATTAAACTCAATGAAACATGCCAACACACACAAGGTCCTTTTAAGGAAAACCTTTTGAACGTCATGGACGTTCTTGGGTGTTTGACCTCCAAACTTTATGAAACATGAAACACTGAATATAAAAACTATAATAACTCATACAATGACCTCATTAACTCATTAAACAAACATATAGGCATATAACAACATATGAGGCACATAGGTGACTTAGTAGTCTTACGTCTTGGCCGTCCCTTGACGTTTCACTTCCAAATCACCTAAAACTCTAAACACTGACTCAATTCACATATATACTATTTAGGACCTTATAACGTCATAAAATCATGTTAGGCTCTAGCTTTACCTAAGTCTTTTTCGAGGTGTTAAAGGTTGCATAGTAGATGGTGGCATCGAGTTGTTCTTTCCTTCCAATTGATTACCAAGACCGCACAATTGAGGGGATTCATGGTGATACTAATGGAGTCACCCATAAAAGGACCCAGTAAAAATGTGGTTTTAGTGTGTCTTTTTCTAGTGGTAAGGGGTTCCCGAGCAGAGGTTGCACACAACTATTTCAGCCCAGTAGCGTTATTTATGCTATTCTATATATTATAGATTGTTGAATTGTGGGTTTAAGTGCTCAGATTGTTCAGGAACATGTTGAAGCTTCCCGTGATGTACATTAAAGGTATTTATGATGTTGTGGTATGTCTTTTTTAGTTGAGTCATCTTTGAGGGGTACAACTAGTAGAGGTTGCTATGAGTGTGGTGTATTGTTTTAATTTGCACGAGAGTTTCTACGACCAGTTATAGTAACAGGATCGGTCTGTAGAGTCAACTGAGTAAGACAAGTCAACAAGGTCACCCGGGCTCTATTTTAGTGTACTAGGGGCTGTACTTAGACAATTAGAGGTGTTAATCAAGTATGATAAGTAGGCGGTCAAGATAGACACGGTCATATGTGTGCCTTCACGAGGGGGGGGATTAGAGATAGAGACATAGGATATGGTTACATCACAGATACAATCTCCAACTGCCTTCAACCTTATATTTAATTTATTTGATTTGGGGTCTACATATTCATATGTGGTTTCCTATAATGCTCTTGTGATCCGATGTATCTACCTATGCATGTTGCTACCCTTGTAGGTAGTTTTTTACAGCTAATTTAGTTAATAGATATTCTGTGCTTACTATTTGGTGTATGATACTTGGTAGACATTCTTGTGTTGGGAATGGTAGATTAAATTAATTTCATTGATTGGTTGTGCTCTATCATGCATTCCTGGATTGCTTCTCCAAGATTGAAATTTTTTGCATGCATGGTATTATCATCTTGTGTGGGCCAATTTTGATGTTTTTTTGGTGAGAGGTGTCATCTCTTTTTTTATAGCGCGACGGTTGGTATAGATGTGGGGGTCTACCTTATATTTCCTATGTTCATAATACTAGGGTCGACACTCCTCCTTTTAATTTAGTTCTTGTGATTATAGAGTTTTCATATTTCTTCCTTATTAATCTACTCGGTGTTTAACCTGACCATGCTATTGATTCTGGGATTTATTTTTATCCATGTACCCTACTTGTTTCTATTAAACCTTATCAGATAGCTATAAATGTGTTGAAAGAGGATCAGGAGGATCATCATGATATCTTAAGTAAGTGGTTCATTAGTTTGAATGTGTCTCCAAAGGTTCTCTTGTCTTGTTCGTAAAAAATATATATGGTACCTTATTTATGTGTATTATCATACGCCCCAAATTTATGATTTATTTGATCAGCCTTAAGATTCTACAATGTTCTCTAAGATTGACTTGAGACAGGGTTACCACCATTTGTAGATTAGGGTTGCTTACATCCCTAACTCTGCTTTTGAGAACTCTATATGACCATTATAAGTTCTTCGTCATGTCATTTTGGTAGACAAATGACCCAACAACATTTATGAATTTGATGAACCAAGTGTTCAGACCCTATTTTGACTCCTTTCTTGTTTGTTAATCTATGGCATCTTGGTCTATTCTGGTTGTATAGAGCAGCATAAGAAACATATGAGGATTGTACTCTATCTAGAATGTGATGCATATTTGGTTATATTCCAAATCCACTTAGCATGAGTTTAACTTTGATTTTGTAGTGTTCTTGGGGCACATGGCTTCCATGGTTTGGACTATGGTGTAACTGGTAATGATTGAAGTAGTTAATGGTTGGGACAAGACTAGTTCTACTATTGAGGTTCATATATTTTTTAGTTGTGAAAACATGCTCATATAGATGGTTCATAGATTTTTTACTGTGGTACCTTTGAATATATTGACTCTGGAGAATGTTCCCTTCTAGTGGTGTAATAAAAGCGATGCAAGAATTTTGAAGCTAAAGGATATATTGACTTCACCTCCAATTTTAACTCTTCATCTGAATGACCATGAATTTCCGGTATACTTTGATTCTATTTCTGTTGTCTTAGTCTGTGTTTGGTGTAACATGGAAGAATTATTACTTATTCTTATAGACAGTTGGAGATACATGCAAAGAACCACCCTATTCATGACTTAGAGTGTGCAACATTAGTATTTGTTTTTATGATTTGAACGTATTTTTTGTATGGGGTATACAATGAGGTTTTCACCAACCATCGCCATCTTTAGTATTATATTCAACTAGAGAGATGTTTATTTGAGTTATGTTATCTTACACGTGCGGGAACAACCTCTGTATTTAAACACTCATTCCTTACACAACCAGATTGTTAAACTTGATATTTGTGAGTACGACTACGTGATTCCTTCTATAGAGGCTAGATCTTCTTTTATGGGGTTGTTTTGGGCAGAATGGTGTGGGGATCCAAGGTTGATTGTGATAAATGACAAGATTTTTGGCAGCGAGGCTATGAATGAGATAATATCTCTAGAGGAAATATTGAGGATTAAGTGTCGTTAAAGTTTATGAATTGGTTGACTCAATTCTTCTGAAGTCCCATTGTTCTAAAGATTCATTTAATCCTTATTGTATTACGATGTATCGTGATTCGAACATACATTATTAATAGTGTGTGATAAAGAATGGCATCGCAGCGTTCATCGTTATGTGCTTGAAATGATATGAGGTGAAGTACGAGCACTAGAGGCCATGTGATTTGACCTACTGGTTACCTATTTTATAGTGGAAGTGGGTGTGCATATCCAAAGCCTTTGTTGTAGGATTACCAGATAGTTTTAATGGTTTTTATACTACTTGGTTTATCATAGATTGATTGACCAAGTTTGCTTACTTTATACCATATCAGACTATATTTAACTTAGAGCAATTGGCACAGATTCACCTTCGATATATTCGTCATTTGCATAGGGTGGGAGTCTCTATCAACTCAAATCGTTGTACTCAATTCATATTTCATTTCTAGAGGTCTAGTTAAACACATTTGGATAATTAGTTATACCTTAGTTTTAACACCCCGTATATTAAATTACACCCGAAGACACATTTTCAGAGTTCTTAAATCCAACCCACATTTGCCAACCATGGACAGTAGGGTGACCCATGGCCTATACTGGTGGTTTGTGGTTTACATCTGCAACCTTTCCAAGAAAACCACAGAAAACATTCTAAGTGTTTACCCCATGGCCAGACCCATGGACCATAGATAAAGTCACTGACCATGGCCCGTGTCCTTGGATCAATAAAGTCATCGTCTCAGTTGCGACTGACAGTTGACCAGCGCTGTCTGTCAATCGATTGATGGTACATTCGTCACATCCACTGGTTATTCCAACAACAGTTAAGTCAAGGGTATTCAATCTTTTTCATAAGTGTTAGACCCATAAACTACGTCATTAACTCCTAAACTAACTAGATTTTGTAAGGTTTAGCCTAAAAACACAATTAAACTTACCCAAGTCAGATTATTAACCAAAACATAGAAACTAGGAACGTAAAGAGGATAAAGAGGAGATCAAACCCTTTCCAAGAACGCAACAAGGTTCCATCAGTTCCAACCCCAAAATAAAAATATTTCTCCGTTATTATTGTTACCAGCTATGTCGGATTTTTCTAGTGGATTCCTTTCACCCATTAGGTTCGTTCTTGATTCCCTTATTACAACTTAACATAGGGTTTCTAGAACTTCAACAGATTATCATGAATAGTCATTTACATATTTTGAATCATATTATCATGTTATTACTTTTTTTCATTCATGAATTTTAGAACCCAAAGTATGTATTTCTTTAGTTATTGATTTCTGCATACTAGGTTAGATATTTCAACTATTCATATAAACATACCAAAGTTTTTTGAATGTGTCATTGTAAGTTTAATAATATTACATTCTTAGTTTTCATGTATGTTTTGAGATATCCCATACAGTCATAAATTTCACTCATAATTTCTTTATCACCTAATCTATTGGGAGTAACAGAATATCGAGTTTGACTAGGACAGTCACACATATACTCCCTTAATTACGAGCAAACTAGGCGTAAGTCCTTCTATGGGAAACATTAAGTGATCAGTCCAGTCATGCCTCTATACCTATGACAATTTATATTGGTTCCACTCGATAGGGAGTATATATCGAACTCCACATTAAGCTCATGTGGTTTTATAATCTTTTAGTAATAGCTCACAGAGTTTAGTCACACTCCATTGCATTAACACGACATTTTCATAAAAATTAGTATTGATTCTTTAGCATGATACAAATTTGTTTGTTACATCAAGTTAGTTTAGCATTCAATATCTATATCATGTTCAATTATATCATATCTTTATTGCTCTATCAGTTGTATGTTATTTCAGCTTTACTCTATCATGCATGCTAAGTAGTCAGTACTATTCAAGTACTTTCACATATTCTCTGCTACATCTTCTTCTGATGTAGATTGATGTTCTCAACATCTAGATCATTCCTAGTTAAGTTCCAAATCTCCTTTACAATGTATCATTGGTGAGTCCTCATTATTCTAGGACAATAGTCATTTTGTAATTTTAGTATCTAAGTCTTTTAGTTTCGGTCATGCTAGATTTAGCTAGGAAATGTCTCAACACCTCTAGTCAGTTAGACACTATTTTAAGGTATAACTTAGGTTGAGGTTAGCATCTGAGTTTGATATTTCTTTGTATTATACGCTCATATTTCATATATTATGTATTAGTACATGTGTATTCCCTATCATTTAGATTATCCGATGTGTAGCTTCCGCACACTCTTCATTGATTCATTTTATTAGTAAGTGTGCTTATGTGATGCTAGCATGGTTAACTTTGGGTCACTTGTGATCCTAGGACCCTTGTACGCATCCCGAGGGTAGCTCGTTGTGTGAAATATTTTTATCAGAGGATTTGGTTTAAGTAAATTAGAATGTATTACAATATACATTGAGTAAGTCCTTTCCATGGGTATGAAGTGCACCACATCTAATGAGAAAGAGGTTGCAAATTATCTTAGGAAAACCTCAATTCCTTTGTGTACTCTTATCTTGTGTAAGGTGTGAGAAATTCCTCACCCTGAATGATTGTTTTCCATTTGATATCATTCCACCTCATACAACTTTCTTTAGAAGCTATCATGTCTTCACCTTAGAGTGTGACCAACCAAAATTGCCATCAAGCTCTAGTTCCAGCAAATACTAATGGGAATAAGGGGGGACATACTTGAAATAAACACTCCCTTGGTTGAGGGTTGTGCCGTCCTACCTTTCCATCGATACACAGTTGAGGAGGCCGATCAGGATGTTTTGTCAACTACAACTATAGTTCGTGATATTGTTAGGATGAATCATTTTGAAATTTTTGGGACCGCAGAGTTGTGAAGTTCCAAAAATTTAATACATGAGGTCAAGAAGACCTTTGAAATAATGTTTGTAACTGGAATGATGTGCTCAAATAACATCTTCCAACTTAAGGATGTCTCTCATATTTTTTATACTCAATATAAAAAAAAATAGGGGCACATATGTCGCTCCTATCACTTGGGAGTGTTTCAGGTGTGACCTTTCTTTATATGTTCTTCCGAAGGGATTTGAAGGAGAAAAAATCTCAAGAGTTTATGAATTGAGAGCAGGGTTCGATCATGGTCGTAGAGTAATGATTCAAGCTTACCCAACTCTCTTGGTATGCTCCTTAAATGATTGCAGATTCCAGGGCTCAAATTAACAAATTTATGTATGTGGTGTAAAATATTGTGAAAACAAGGTATATAAATGCCATGTTTCTTAATGATATCAGCATCTCTAGGCTCATGACTAATGCTCAAGATGTTGAGGGGAATAAATTTTTGAAACATGACTAGGAAAATAATAAGGCTATAATAGACAACTATGAAA
Organism: Solanum chilense; assembly: GCA_032847665.1. Lineage (NCBI taxonomy): Eukaryota > Viridiplantae > Streptophyta > Magnoliopsida > Solanales > Solanaceae > Solanum > Solanum chilense. Next base: position 26,819,286 of record CM064966.1, read on the forward strand.
ATTCTCAAAATAAATCAAGTGGTGGTAATTGCTCACAATTTCAGCAGAAATCTTCAACTACAGTACCTTCATCAGCTATTATACAATCCTCCAAGTTCCAAAACGTTCATAAGGGTAAGGCGTCAATTTCCAAAACTCAAGGTAGTGTTTCAGGTACCAAAACCTACCTAACGTGCCCAAAGTTTGGTAAGAATCAATTGGGCGAGTGTCTTCAGGGGAAAGAAGGATGCGTTAAGTCTGGTATGGCTTGTCACAGGTTGAAAGATTTCCCTTGTAGATAGGGTAAATGAGGTAACAATTGTAGAGATTAGTTCATGACTTCAACAGCGCCATCAGGTAGCCTGACTCAGAAGGGTAACTCATCTGGTACAAATGGTGGACAGTGCAAGAACATATTTTATACTTTCCAGGCTCACCAAAATTCTAATGATTTTCCGGTTATAGTCACTAGTACTTTACGCGTCTTACACTTATATATTTATGCTTTATTAGATCCAGTTGCAACTCTTTCCTTTGTAACTCTTTATATAACAATCAAATTTGATGTTAGTCTAAAAACATTCAAAACCCTTGTCAGTATCTTATCATGTCAGTAACCCAACTATAGCTTGATGGGTATACAAAAATTACCCCATCACAGTCTCCTAGAAAGTCACCTCAACAGATCTTGTAGAGTTAGAAATTGTTGACTTTGATGTCATTTTAGGCTTGGATTGGTTACATTCTTTTTATGCTTCTGTCTTTTGTAGAAGTAAGATTATTCGTTTTCAGTTTCTAGATGAACCAATCTTGAAATAAAATTGTAGTAGGTTAGCGTGTATGGGTCAATTCATATCTTTGCTTAAATCTATAAAGATTATCTGTAAGGGTTATCTCAATCATATAGTTTTGGTTGAGGGTTCTTGCTCCAAAACCAAAACTCTTGAGTCAAGACCTGTAATGAACAAATTCCATGAAGTGTTTCCAGTAGATCTTTCATAGTTCTTCCAAAAATGGAAATCAACTTTGGAATTGATTTCATTTGAGATACCGAACCTATCTTTTTCCTATTAAAATAATGTCTCTAGATGATCTTAAGGTATTTTAAGAATAGTAGTGATACCTTCTAGATAAGGGCTTTATCACACCTTATATTTTTCCACGGGGTGCACCCATGTTGCTAGTGAAGAAGAAACATGTTTATCTCAAAATGTACATTGGCGATAGGCAGTTGAACAGGGTCACGATGAATAATAAGTATCCCATGACCTTATAAATAAGGGCTTCATCTCACCTAGTATTTCTCGATGGGGTGCACTAGTGTTGTTCGTGAAAAAGAAATATGGTTCTCCTAGAATGTACTTTGACTATAAGCAGTTGAAACAGTTTACAATCAAGAATAAGTATCCCATCCCCATGTTTGATTACATGTTTGACCATCTTCAGGGTGCTATTCATTTCTCAGAGATAGAACTCACTTCAATTATCATTAGCTCAAAGTAAGAGATAGTGACATTATGAAGACAACCCTCAATACTCAGTATAGTCATTGTGTATTTGTAGTTATGACATTTGGACTAACCAATGCTCTTCCAACTTTCATGTACTTGATGAAACAGAGTGTTCAAGAAGTATTTATACTTATTCGGTATCATCTTTATTGATGATATCCACATTTACTATAGGAATGAAGAAGAATGTTTGACTCATTTGATGTTTTTCCTGCAAAAGTTCAAAGATCACCAATTGCTTGGTAAGTTTAACAAATACGAATTTTAGCTGCAACCTGTTTCTTTCCTTTTTCATATAGTGTCTAGCGAAGGAATCCAGGTGGATTCTCAGAAAATAAAAGTAGTGAAACAATTGCTTTGACCTACCTCTCCTATAGTTATCAGATGTTTCATGGATTTCGCAGGTTATTAGAGAAGTTTTGTGGAAATATTTTCACACGTACCCTCTCCGTTGACTAAGTTGACTCAGAAAAATGTCATGTTTTGGTGGTAAGATGAATGTGAGAAGAGCCTCATAGAACTAAAAACTAGGTTGACTACAACTCATGTTTTAACTCTACCAAAGGGTTCAGACGGTTATGTGATATATTGTGATGCATCCATAGGCTACTTAGGTTGTATGTTCACGCAACGAGGTAAGATTATAGCTTATGCTTCTAGAAAACTTAATGTGCATGAGAAGAACTATAAAACTCATGACCTTGAGCTTGCAATAGTTTTGTTTGCACTCAAGATTTGGAGACATTACTTGTATAGTGTTCACGTAGTTATGTTCACAAGACATAACAACCTTCAGTATGTGTTCACCTAGAAAGAATTAAATTTTCTCCAAAGGAGATGGTTTGAGTTCCTCAAAGATTATAATATAAGGGCGCATTATTTCCTGGTTAGGCTAATGTAATAGCCGATTCTCTTAGCAGACTATCTACGGTAGTGTAGCAAATGGCGAGGAATAAAGAAAAATTCTAGCAAAAGATGTTCACATACATGCTCGTGTAGGAATTCAACTTGTGAGCATATCAGGTTGTGCTATAACTATTTAAAATGGGCCTGCATCTTCTTTGGTAGTGGAGGTTAAGGAAAAGCAAGAAAGTGATGAGATATTGCTTGAACTAAAAGATTAAGTCCTTTAATAGAAGGTTGAGGATGTGCCCCGAGGAAAATTGTATGCTTCAATATTAAGGTCATTTATGTGTTTCTAAAGTGGGTGAGTTGAGGCAGCAGATTCTTACAAAAGCCCTTATCTTCATATATTCTATTCATCCAGGTAACATTAAGATGTACTCTAATCTACGTGAAGTCTATTGGTTGAATGGAATGAAAGGGGATATAGCAGATTTGGTGGCTAAGTACCCTAATTATCAGCAAGTCAAGGTAGAACATCAGAAACTAGGAAGGTATGACTCAAGATATCGACATTCCTACTTTGAAGTGGGAAGTGATCAATATTGATTTAATCATAGGTTTACCTCCTACTTGCTTCTCATGACTCCATTTGGGTGATAGTGGGTAGAGCTACTATGTTTTCATGCTTTTTGCGGTTAAGACTACTGATTCTGCAGAGGACTATGCGAAGATTTACATTAATGATACAGTCATGTTACACTGGGTTGCTAATTTTCCTATCATCTAGTACAGTAGTCCTCAGTTTAACTCTCATTTTTGCACGTCATTTGAGATGTGTCTAGGTACTAAGGTTAACCTTAACACAACATTTCAACAACAGAAGGATTATCAGGTAAAGCATACTATTCAAATCTTAGAGGACATGTTGTGAGTTTGTTTGATTAATTTAAAGGGTAGCTCGGATAATCATCTTACTCTTAAAAAGTTCACCCACAATAATAGTTATCATTCCATAATTTAGATTGGACTTTATGAGACATTGTATCATAGATGTAGATCGCTTGTTTGTTGTTTCGAAGTAGGTGAAGTATCTTTAATAAGGAAATATCCAGTTCATGATGCTATTGAGAAGGTGCAACTCAGTAGAGATAGACTTAAGACAACAAAAGTCGCCAGAAGTCCTACGCAATTGTAAGGAGAAGGGAACTAGAATTCCATGTTATGATTGGGTTTTCTTGGAAGTGATAACTATAAAGGTAGTCCGTGGTTCATGTCTAAAACCTTTCCTAAAAATCCCTTAGAAATTTTTTTAAGTAATGACCCATGGCGGACCCACGAATCATAGGTCAGGTCACTCACACTGGTCTGTCTTCGTGGATAAACACCCTAAGTCATCCCCTCATCGGGATATACAATTGACAACCACGGACTGTCACTGTATAGACGGTCTGACGGCGACCCTGCTACTGTTAAGTTAGTTTTTTTTTCTATTCATTATTCATTGGACACCCAAATTATATGGTTTTTTTTAGTTTTAGCCCAGAAAAATAATCAGAACATACCCACGTTAGATTATTTACCCAAAAATAGAAAGTAATTTCAACAGATGGCATCAAGAAGCATGCTACCCATCCTGGAACAACACAAAATAAGAATAAGAAATTTATGTAGGGGGAGAAATAGTAAAATATTCAATAACAAAGAAATGACCAGAAGGGTCATTAATATATCCATTCCTTTTAGTTTTTTGTGGCCTTATGCTTAATGACTTCACATTAGTCAATATTCAATGTCTTTTATTTTGGAGTGGAATTTCGGCAATTCCATCAAATTCAGAAAGGTTTTTTTGTCTAGTATGATGATCGGTTGTGGCATTCATTTGGAGTTTGTGAGAGTACGAAAATTAGCCTTGTTGTTTTCCTTAAGGTATGACTTCAGTAAACTTCCTTTGTATGTGCTCGGAATCAACTCTCATCAATGCTGACTTTGGTCTACAACGACCTTTGTATTGACTTTTGATGTTTTTGGTATGTAGTAGTTTCATCTAGAATTTTGTTTTTTTAATTTTTTTAAACGCGTTAACTTTGGTCCACATTTTCCTCAGATGACCTCCATTGGTTGTTTTGTTGATTCAATTAAGACCAAAATGTTGTTTCCAGTGTTATAGCGTACTTGGTTTGTGTAGATTGGATTTTGTCAAACCCCGCAATGGAAGATTGTTTACCTATAGTATTTTGCTTATGTTGTGAATTTGGTGCAACCCTAATTTACTCATGACATTCGCGGGCCCTTGGTCATGTTTGTGATTACCAATCATTAGTCTTTATATTCACAAGGCATGTGTTGCGATCAGGGACACTGACCTCCTATTTACTTCTGGACAATGGGTACGCCCTCGCAATCACAAAAATAAATTCAATGTCTCACAACGTCTTTTTAACATATGGGACAACAACAAAATCATCATTTCAGACTTGTTTTTAAGGGATTTTGGGAGAATCTCTTGATAATTTTTTGTTATTCTTTTTCAGGTGTGTAGATAAAGTTAGTGGCGTTTCTACAATTTACTCTTTCTTTCACTACTTTGAAGCATTGACCTAAATTGAAAGGTTGGTTTTTTTGTCTTGAATAAACCTCGGTTAATGGTCATCATTTGGGAACAAGTTCCTTAAGTTATTTCAGACTTGTGATTGAGTGGACTCTATTAATCCATGCACGTGTCCCAATTTTTATTGTTGGGTTTTCTTTTTATTTTGGGTCCATTCCTTTATTATTTTCCCTAGGTTTTTTTGATTGCTTGACACTACTGCCAGGCTTTTTGAAAGGTTATGGCTCTCGAGTAATTAATTTGTTAGCATTTATTAGACCTTGATGTTTATTGTGGTCTCTAGTTCGTGGGGTAAAATCTTTTAAATCGATTATAATTGAGTAGTACCATATGATTTGGTTAATCACTAGGATTTTCTTAGTATTTTCATTTCCAGTTAGTTTATGGCCATTGTTCAATTTTTTAGGTAGTTTTAGTTGTAAGTTTAGCTTAGGTTTTCCTTATTCTTGTTGACTAGTACACATACAAATGCCCATAGGTGGCATGTAACTTAGGATTGTTCTATGTTTTGGTTATTGTTTATCGATTTGATTGCCTAAATAAATTCTTTAATTTATGATTTCTTTCTCAATTATCAATTTTTTAGGCTTAAGATTATAAGCTAGAAGGAGTCCCAAGTTAGTACTCTGTTGTGTGTTCGGTATTCTTCCTAATTTTGTTTGCCTGAAATGAATTAATTGTGATAATACCAATGTAGGAGGTACTATTGGGATAGAATTTTTGATTGAATGAATTGGTATTGAAAAAGGCAAAACGTGACTTTGATGAGTTTGATGTCTTCCAGACCTTTTTCATTTAAGAGTGATAAAAATTGACTTTATACTTTACTATTTCAAAATTTCTGCTATATTTTTTCTGACGAGCTCGATGATATTTATTTCATGTGGCCCACTAGGTTAGGCTTGGTCATAGTCTGTCATCTTGATTTATAATAATGGTAACATCAAAGTGCCATCCCATATTGCTCATGTATCTATATTTCTGGGTTAGTGGCTTGCAGTTAAGCTTTATTTATAATTCTAGGCGGCTCCATGTTTCTTAAGGACTTACGTGTTTCCTTTCTTGGTGTTTTGATTCTTATATATGTTTTTTTTATATATCGTGATCAACGACACTAAGCTACAATTTAAGTTTCTACAAATCGAAGCTAGTAAAGTAACCCATCCAAGGGTTGGGGTCGTGTTCCAAGGGAGTGATAGTGAAAGTAGTAGCTACTTAGAATTCCATTCTACATAGTGATAGGTCAAGACATTTTTGAGTATTAAAGTAAAGAAAGTTTAATTGGTGACACCAAAGTGTCAAATATCAATAAGTGGTTTTGTCAAAAGTAGTAAAATAGAAAAAACAAAGGAGAAAACAACTATTGGAGGGAGTTCTTTGGGTGTGACTGCAATATATGTTGACACAAACTTTTGATAAAATAATTTGCAATGCAATGGTGACTAGGCTACGATTTAGGTGAAAGTAAGTTCTCTCTCAGGCATTTTACCCCATATCAATTAGGTTCCTCTAAGACACCTACTCATCTAAACTAACCTGCCTACGCCTTACCCACACCCTGACCATTCGTTACAGGGTGGTTGGATATAGTACTAGAGCTCACCCTGTCGATTGATCCACTCCTTAGGCCATCAGTCTAGTGGTCGTGGTTTCACGACCTCTCTCTCGGGCAAGCCAAAAATACATCGGTGGTTTTGTATTTGCAACTACAAAATCATTAAAGTAACCACAACCACTATTAAAACGCATAGAATCCTATCAACAATAAAGACCCAACAATAATATCAACACATATTTGTAGGGTTTTATTTCACGAGATTTTTCATGACTTCTCTTTTATTTTTATTTTTCTTTTATTTCCTCTTTTTTTTTTATTTTTTTTTGTATGGAGGGAGTGCAATTCTTAGCAATACTGTGGATTTGCGAGACTTCTTTTGCACTTCTTGACTTCTTCTTTCCCTTCTTACCATACCCCTAACTTAGGCTTTTGGCCTATGCTGGTTGTTTACTTATATCACATCTTATAAAGGGTTATAGTTAGTGGATAACGTAAGGCTAAAGTTTCATCAAGGTTTTTCTAAGGAAGAGGTAAGGCTCAAATGATGTTCAAAAGAGTTTCACACACTCACAGGTAGGCCATAAAAGTGGTATATGTAAAAGTTGGGCCACACTCTGAAGAATTTCCTAAGATCATGTTAAAAGGTTACGTTTCTAAATCAATTAGACTAACCGAGCAAATTCTAGGTTTATTCATGTAAGCTTCAAGGAAAGCTCATAACATAAGGCATTGAAACTTATGTAAAACAAGACAATATGCTTTTACAAGTGTGCAATGGTCATTGCAAGAGAATCATTTCAATAATTTGATTATCACAACGACATGGAAAGAGTTCACATATTTCCTACGTAACCACATTTTTTCTCGTTGTAGCCACACATTGATGTTTATTAGATTGAGAGAAATTTTAAATTCATTGGTATTGATCGAAAATGAGACTCAAATTTGTTCAAGAAAAACCACTTTCACCACATGAGGTGGCAAAATTTTCAAAAGTGATTTTTTTCCCGAAAGGGTAAAATTAGTATGAAATTAGAATCCAAACGAGAGCCATAATCTTCAATATTTGGAAAAGAATTTTAAAACTCAACTAAAAGTGACAACCCTAACATATATCAGAACACATAAATATTCAACATAAGAAAATCAAAAATAGATTAACCTCACCCTACGAAAATTAAAATAATTTGTCCTCAAATGAAGATAATGAAAATATCCAAGATTTTTAGCAAGATAAACAAAAAGAAACAAGTAAAAAGGAGATCATGTTTATGCAACTTCTTCATTTGTCGGGGTATGAGCGCGTTAAGTGTCTTCCCAAATAAGTCAATTGCTCGGGTAGTTCTGCTACTCTGAGTTTCACCACTAATTTCAGTTGCCCTGGCCTCAACATCGATATTAGCTTCAATTAAATTATCAATCTCGTGACCTCCCTTGAAGTCTTGTGTGGCATTAACAAACACTTGTGCCCATAAGGGCATATTAGGGTCGAAGGAAATTCGTCATTTGGCCTTGCTTTCCTTTGTGTAATTCCTCTTTTCGGCTAGCTATACTCTCTTTTCCTCTTCTCTAAATTCTTATTATATGATGTTCCTAGGTGGATCATTTCACCCTGCGACTTTTGACCTAGCCATTTCTGCCAAAACTTCACTGACAAGTTAGGCAATAATTTAGAAATGGGGCTAGAGAGGTTCTAATATAGAGTCACTTAACTAAACTAATTCGTAATGAAATGATTTTGTTAGGGTCTTCATTAAAGAGATGTACAGATGATGAAAGGGTGCTAACAAAAGGGCGAAGAAGAAATCTTTCGGCGAATTGCCGAGTGCAATTTGTAATTTGATTTGATCGACGAAAGTTACAAATAAGCCAACACAAAATGCATTCAGAAACTTGGGTGATCCAACTTATCCGTAGCAACATTTTTGTGACTTTATTGATGATCCAGCCCCGTGTAACATGTGTGACTAATAATCATACATGGGTTTCAAGACACTCTAACTTAATCTTAATAGAAGTAGGATGTATAACTACATTCTTGTGAATGTGTGTGAAGTGTCACTAGGAACTCAATGTGGTGTATGACAGAAGACAATAATTTATGATACAGTTCAACAATATTAAAGCAATAAATGAGGACAAGTAGCACATTAGTTCGTTATACACAATATATTAAAAAAAAATTATAAGATATAGTAAGATTCAATATTATAAAGCTCATGTTTTGGTTGTTCGCCAGTAGAGTCGCCAGAGCTTTGACACCCCTTTTACCACAACAAGTAGGATTTTTCCAGTTTAAGTGATGTTATTGAATTAAGGATTATTTTATCTTTTTTCAGAGTCGCCACTTGGGATTGATTTATGGTGTTCCAAGTCATCTTTTTAAATCCCTAAAAAATAGGAAATGACTCTTTAGTTAATCTGCGAACTAAAAATTCGGTAATGAATTCTGTAAACTGAATTTAAGGTATTTCGCATACCTTGAGTCCCGTTGTTCTAGAACAATCACTTTTATTGACTTATACTTATATAAATTATTATTATTTTTTATTATTCTCTCTTGGATAAATTATCACATGTCATTAATTGTTTGCAATTTTTATTGTTGAAATTTTTATTTGGTTTTAACCTACTGTAGCCACATGCATGGTCTTTACATTTAGAGACATATTTGTCTTCTTTGCATCACATTTAATAATTTTATCTATGAATCTTATTTTAATTTAATGAAATTTAAACTATATAAGTAGACAAAGTGCATCACTGCATCCTTGAATTTCTTTTGATGTTTCAATAAAGATGTGTAACTACATTCTTAATTCAAATAAATATTTTAAGGAGTCATATATTTGAATATTTTTCTATTGTTAGAAAACTCAACAAAATTACAAATTATTAGATTTATTTTTATTATTTATATTCATGAAAACTTTTTATGTAATAACAGTTAAATATCTTTAGAAAAAAAGAAAATACTTTTTCATATTTAAATTTGATATAGATGCATTTACATTTATGTATACTTACAAGTTATGACAAAGACATTAAAAATAAAAAGCTGTAGGTCTTCATTCCTTGATTTTTCTAAAATAAATATTTTTTTAATTTTAGATAAAGTAGACTAAATATATTATTAGAATAATTCGTGTCAAAAATTTGGTTAAGTTTAATTGGATACAAGAGCTACTTAATAGATAATAGTATATGGTTGAGGATGAAAATAATGTAGAATAATAAAAATAAGTTGTTTTTATCTTATTGTGTCAAAATCAAATACACATAAAATTTGAGAATTTTCATAATATAAGAATAAAGTGTTATATAATCATCAAGATGAAATTATACAATAAAAATTAAATGGTACCTATGGCAACAATCAATGCACGAAAAGGAAAAAATTCTGATAAAGAATCACTAACATGAAACCTTGAACTCAACGTTTTCCTCCAATGTGTAAGTTGGTCTTTGGTGAGTTAAAAAAAAAGAGAGTAATATGTGAGGATATTAATTTATTTCTTGTGTGTGAGTGTGTGTTTAGCGGGGAAATTTTTGTTTGGTGTTGCTGATTGCCTCTGTTGCTTTAGGATAGTTTTTTTTATACTTTTATTTCATTTTTCTCTCAATTTGTTCTTATACTTTTGCATGTTTTTATAGGAGTGTGCCGAGGGGTGGTGTTGTTCTGTGTCGTGTATTTTTTGTGGGTATAGAGTGTTGTGAGTGGAATGTGTTGGGGATACTGTAGAAGTGTGGGTAGTGTAGTGGGTAGCGAAAGATATTTACAATTAAACATCTTAACCATAAAATATTACGTAAATGTTTTGAATAAATAAATGCTCCGAACCCTATTCTTTTCAATTAACATCTCCCTCGGTAGTAGTAGCTTCCTCCTCTCGCCGTCCTGCCCTTATAACAACTCTGGAACCAAGGATTGCCCATTTTTGTTTATTCCAGGGTTTCTCTGAATTTGAAAGTGATCACTTAGTAAGTTTCCATACAAAGGCTCAAAAATAAGAAATTTTAAATCGATATCTGAAAATATAATTAAGAAACACTATCTATTTACTAAACCTAAAATAAAAGAAACAATATATTTTTATAACATTTTTTTTGTAACAATTTAAAAATAAAACTTATCTGAAAAATTGATTCTATCTTTCTTGTTTTCAAATACTTTAAAATAGACTTAATAAAATAGGATAAAAGTAAAAATATTTAAGTTTGATTTATATAAATATTTAAGGTCTAAAAATGGTGTAAAATATTAGGTTCGGTCAAAAATTACGTGTCTAGAGTAAACCATGCCAAGGGTTAGTTTGGGGCCAACAATGGTTCTCGAGTGTCAATTCCGCGCAAGGTGTAGGCGTGGGGCATCACAATTTCGATGTTCTAGGTCATTGGTGCAATTTGATAATTTTTGAGGTGTTTTGATGTACATTTCTTGTTTTTAGATATTTTATACATATACGAGGATAATTTTTTTTTCTTTTCGGACAATTATGTAAAAGAATAAAATTTATATCTCTTTTTGTTTTAATATATTAAGGTCATTGCTGCTGTTAATTTATATGTTTCATCCATTTCAAGGATTTTTTTTGTTTTATTGGACACTTACGAAAAATGTGTAATTTGTATCTTTTATTGTTTCAATATTCAAAAGTTGGGAAAAGGCATAGTCCCCCTGAAGTTATACCAACAAGTCAATTATGCATTGAAACTATTATGACGACCTATTACAAACCTTTATTATTTAAAAGTTATTTAGTAACCCCCTGAAACGTGTAACACCACTCTCACAATATATGGTGTATTACACTCGCTGCCACATCAGTGTTATGTCAGCGCCACGTCAGAAAATAAAAAATCTAATTTTTTTTTATTTAATTAAATTTTCTTTTGTTAACTATATTTTATAGTAATTAATCTATATTTAATTATTAAATTCACTAATAATTATATTTCCTTCATAGAAAAATTATAGTAAGATGAAACTCTTAACCTTGACCGCCAAAAACAGTAGTTGAAACATGGAGTTCTTTAATGGAGAGAAATTTTCCCCATTTCTCTCAGAAAAACCTGTCATAGTTGCAGCGGCTAAGAAACCCCCAACATTTTTATCCCACCGATGACATTAAGAAATCTGTTGTGAACAAACACAAATTAAAACCCTCAAAACTTAAATTGATGAGAAGTAATTTTCTAAGCAAGCTGAGAAGAAGCCGAAGAAGGAAGAAGCGGCGACTTTTGCTTAAAAGAAAGAGTAGAAAAATGTTCTTCATCTAGAGGATGGGGTTGAAGAAGAAGAAGAAGAGGGAGGGTTGTGAAGAGTGGGTGGGTTCGAATTGGATTTTGATATTTTTCTACTTTAATAAATCTTACGTACCTATTTTTATTTTTTAAAAACTATTTTGCCACATAAGTTTTAATTGGGTACATAGATTCACTTTTAAGTAATAAAGGTGTGTAATAGGTCGTCATTATAGTTTAAGTGTGTAACTGACTTTTCGGAAAAAGTTTAAGGATGAATCTATTTTTTTTCCTTTTAAGGTCATTGGTGTAGTTTTAGTATTTTTTGAGGTGTTTTGATTTTTTTTAATTGATTTTTATATCTTTCGAAGATTCACGAGGAAAGAATATTTCTTTTGTTATTTTTCGTAGAGTTACTAAAACGAGTAAAAACTTAATCATTTTTGTTTTGATATTCTATGGTCGTTGGTGTAGTTTTAGAATTTAGTGAGGTGTTTTGCTGTAATTTTCTTCATTTTTATACCTTTCGGGCATTTACAAGGAATAACTAATTTTGTTTTGTTATTTTTCGGACAGTGACGAAAAAGCGTACAATTCTGATCGTTTTTTGTTTCGATATACTAAGGTCATTTCTTCAATTTGGGATATTTTGAGTTGTTCGGATGTAATTTTCTTGATTTTTCAATCATTAAACCATTTATGAGGAAAAATTATATGTTTGTTATTTTTAATATTGTAACGAAAAAAGTACATTTTTTATCATTTCTTTATTTGATATTCTAAGATCATTAGTGCAGTATGATAATACATTGAGATGTTTTTATAAATTTCAATTATTTTTCTATTTTGTTACTTTAAGTTCATTGGTGTAGTTTGAGAATTTTTTGAGGTGCATTGATGTACTTTTCTTTATTTATATATGTTTCGTGCAATTACAAGGAAAAATCAATTTTTTGTTATTTTTGGGACTGTTATGAAAAGACGTAAATTTTGATCATTTTTCTGTTTTGATATTCTTAGGTCAATTGTGCAGTTTTAGAACTTTTGGAGGTGTTTTGATGTGTTTTTCTTAATTCTTATATATTCATACATTTATGAGGAAAACAAATTATTTTTTATTTTTTTCATCGACTGATAAGAAAAATGTGTAAAATTTGATCATTTTTAGACTATATTCTAAAGTCATTGGTGCAGTTTGAGAATTTTTTGAAGTATTTTGATGTACTTTTCTTTATTTTTTATATGTTTCCTTAATTTTTGATTAAAAAATATATTTTTTTTTATATTTCGGACTGTTATGAAAAAGTAGAAAATCATTATCACTTTTTTATTTGATATTCTAAGGTCATTTGTCAACTTAAGCATTTTTTGAGGTATTTTGATGTCCTTTTTTTAAAAAATTTTAATGTGTTTCATACATTTACGAGAATTTGTGTTTGTTATTTATCAAAAAGTTATGAAAGAGAGTAATTTTTTTTATCTTTAAATTTTAAGGTCATTGGTGAAGTTCGAGAATTTTGTTAGGTGTTTTGATTTACTATTTTTCATTTTTATATATCTCATACATTAACGAGTAAAAATTATTCTATTCTTAAGTTACGAAAAAGTACATTTTGATAAGTTTTTTTTTGTTTTATATTCTAAGGTCATTGGTGCATTTTTAGAAATTTTCGTTGTGTTTTGATGTTCTTTTCTTCATTTTTATATTTTCATACATTTACGATGACAAAAAGAATAATTTTTTGTTCTTTGGACAGTTACAAAAAAGTGTAAAATATTGATTATTTTTTGTTTCGATGTAAGATCATTTGTGAAGTTTGAGAATATTTTGTCGTGATTAGATGCACTTTAATTGATTCTTATATCTTGCTGACATTTACGAGGAAATATAATTATTTTGTATTTTAAAGACAGTTATGAAAAAGTGTAAAATTTTGATCATTTTTAGTTTTGATATTCTAAGGCCCTTGAAGAAGTTTGACAATTATTTGAGGTGTTTTTATGTACCTTTTTTTTTTATATGTTTCCAACATTTACAAGGAAAAATTATTATTTTAAATTTTTGAGACGGTTATGAAAAAGAATAAAATTTTAATCATTTTCTTTTTTGATATTTTAAGGTCATTGGTGAAATAAAGATTTTTTAAGGATCTTTCATATACTATTGTTGATTTTTATATGTTTCGTACATTTACAAGGTTATTTTTAAAAATTTATTTTTACAGAAAACGAGTTAAATTTTGATAAATTTTTTTTGATATATGTTCATTGGTGCAGTTTAAGGATTTTTTGTGTAACAACCCTAAAAATGGATATGCTAAGTAACGTTTAATGTGACGAGAATGCCAATGATTAGACCAGGTTCACACGGATTGATGCACATAGAACCAGATCTCGAAACCCTTTCTACATCCATGCCATCTAACTTGGGGAGTAGTTGAGCTAGGAAATCTTTGGTCCAACCATGTAGGTCTCTCGAATACGAATATTTACTCGAAGGAGTCTTTACAGGACTTAAAAAGAGGAAATCTTATGTTTGGAGGGTCTAGGGGTAAAATGGTCTTTTTCGAGGATAAGGGTTGTATCGTACCCTAAATATATAATTAATTATTTAATTAATAAAATGGAGGGACATTTCGGGGAGAAGGGCTGAAATTGGGCTCTTGAAGGGAAGTCTTGCACTAACCGGATTCGAACCTAGGTGCAAGCAATGAATTGAATTATTTTTAATTTATGTTGGTAAATTAGTGTAAATAATTTGTATTTATTAGTTATTATCTTATTCAAAATAAAAGGAAATCCATTTTTTAATAATTAAATAAAACCTTATTTGACTAAGTCCTAAACTAGACTCCTAAGCCTAAGAAAACTCTTCTCTCCCATGCTCATCTCTCTCTCACGTCTCTATCACTCTCATTCACATTTTTTTCTTCCATAATACCTCCAAAAACAGTAGGTAAACCAAAGTTCTTCACACTTGAAGAACTCACACGAAAATATAAGAAAAACAAACGTTAATTAATCACGTAGGCAAATATGAAGGTTTTCCGTTGAGTTTGGTGTTGAACTTTTGGTGTTGGACGTGTGTTTGGAGGAGTTCTTTGGGCATTAAGTCGAGGTTTGAATGTAAAAAAGGTATGTGTTCTCTTCCCTCTTGGTCCCTTTCCCAAGAGACCCCATAAGGTTTAGAAGAATCTATTCAAAAAACTAGGATTGTTCCCTATTGCATGTCCCTGTCACTAGCTCCCATTGAATCATAGGTTGGTTATGTTTTCTGGTAGAAAAATAGGGATGAAATGTTTTTTCGTGCTGATTGTGTATTTATATATATGTTTGGAATTATGTGATTTATGTCGATGTTTCAGAAAATGTATCTACATGTGTATGTGTGTATTGTTGTGGCTATTATTCATGGTTTAGGACTTTAAATGGCATGATAGTTCTTTATATTTCATGTGAACATGTTGATGTAAATGTGATGTTAATATGAGTTGAAATGTGGCTGATTTGAGGGATAATCTCTTGTCTAAATGAATTCATGAAAACGCACCTTAGACGTTCTAAATGCACTACGAAATTCCCCAAAGAACTAAGGTGTAAATTGGTGATGAATTTCTGTCAGCAAAGCGGATTCAAAATCTTTTAAAAAAAATAATTAGAACAAGTGAGGTCATGGAGGATTGAACCTGTGACTTCACCATGTTAAAAACCATGAAAATAAAGAAGTTAAAAGAAATGTGGTGAAGGGTATTCGAACCATGGTATTGGCTGGAAAATGTAACTTAAAAGAAAAAGGTAAGAAATGAGAGAAGTGGATTCGAACCCACCACGTCTCAATCTGATTTAAGAAGGAGAATAAAAAAAAAGTAAAGGGGGAGGCGTGTGGGAATCGAACTTACTATCTCTTAGGTCGAATAAAGAGGAGAATAAAAGAAAACTAAAGGGGGAGGCGTGTGGGAATCGAACTCACGACCTCTTAGGCAGATAAAGGAGGTGAATAAAAGAAAAAAATAAAAGGGGAGGCATGTGGGAATCGAACCCACGACCTCTTAAGCAGATTTAAGGAGGAGAATAAAATAAAAATAAAGGAGGAGGCGTGTCGGAATCGAACCCACGACCTGTTAGGCATATTTAAGGAGGAGAATAAAAGAAAAATAAAGGAGGAGCCGTGTGGTAATCGAACCCACGACCTCTTAGGCAGATTAAAGGAGGAGAATAAATGAAAATAAAGAGAGGTTGTGGGGGTTTGATCCAACAACCCCATAGTCAACTCGAAATAGACAAGGAGATGAAGATAAAAAAAATAAAAAGGGTTGTGGGTGTTTGATCACACAAACCCTCAACCAAGTAAGAGGTAATTCAAAGGAGAAAAATAAAGAGAAAACGTTGATGTTGGGGATCGATCTAGGGTCCCAATGTCATGAGGAGAAAAAATACAATAAATGAAAAAAATGTAAGTGTTGTGTAAGGGATTCGAAGTAGGGTTCCTTTGCCCAAATTCCAAATTGATGCATAAGTCATACGTGAATTAAATATTAAAGAATAATGCTGCCTACTAAGATCGAAATTGATATCTTGGAATACATACAAGATGCATAAGTCTTGTACCACATAATCTTAGGACGATATGAATTACTTAAACGAACCATGAATGAAGCCTCATGCTTGTACGTATAGACCCATAAGTGTAGCATACGTTTAAAAATATGTGAACCTAAGATGTATGTAATGAAATGATGAAACCCTAGAAGGCTTAAGTAAGAGTGTAAAACACACTAAATGGCCAAGTACATTTGTACATGATGAAATGAGTAATGAAAAGATGAAATGAACAATGAAATGATGAATTGAACCATGAAATGATGAAACCCTAGAATGGTTAAGTAATTGTGTGAAACACACTAAATGGCCAAATGCATTGACATTTGATGAAATGAACATTCACGTAAAAAGAGGTGAATAATTATGAAGAGCATATGTGCTAATGTTCATGAATTTGGTGACATCATGATATGAGGCTAATGTAACAGATGAGAGCAATCATAAATGAGCCTAAGTAAATGTTACCAAAACGTACTCACCTACGAGAGTGTAAAGTTAATAAAGAGACCAGTCTCTATGAACATTCTAATGAAAGCATTCAGATTAACACACTTAATATTAATGATGAGATGAGAAATCATCTATTGAGCTATGATGTCCACATACGAAAGCCAGCTTCCATGACGTATAAGTTGAATGTAATGGAACTTTACACTGAGCACTGATAGACTAGCGATGAGCGGTGATGCCTTCTTTAGGGAATGGAGGAGGTCCACATAACTCTTATGAGATGAGATTGTCCAGTATACCGGGTATAGGTCTCCTTATATCTCCTAGTCTTTGAACCTATACTGCCAATATAGGCATCTGCAGGGGTTCAATTCCCCAGTACACTAACATGTTTTGGGACACTTTGGCTGGTGATTCCACCTCTTTTTTATGTAGAGTTTCTTGACACTGGATTTCATGATGCTTACATGATATATGTCAATTGAAGTTAAAGTTCCTAATGAATGAATGAGGTCAGCCTCAAATGCTGCACATAATGAAACGAATGATACCAAAGGTGTTAGGATAGGATAATCAAGAGGTGAGTTAGATTCAAGTAATGAAATTAGGTCATTCTGGTTCATTGCACAATGAACCCGATAGAAGTCTTAAAGTACATCCTAGGTATAGGTGGTGTTTACACTGGCATATGAATGAAATGAAATGAAGTACATATGAATTAACGAAGCAGACTCTGTGTTTGCTAGAGCAGACTCCCTAATTGAGGTCCTATATGTTGAGCCCTCATTTTTGGGAAGTCTTAATGTCAAGTCAATGATTCCAAGGTCTCATGTCATACGAATGAATGATATGAACAAGGTTATGTGTTATAGGAATTATGACATGTGCTACGTGTACGATATAGTGCGCTATGTGCAAAATGATAAGTATGATGATGCATGTTACTTTAATGGCATAAATTTCCTAATCTATATTTGGAAAGCTCATAAACTTTCCTAATCCAAATTTGGAATGTTCACTCACTTTTCTAATCTCAATTTGGCAAGTTTACTTACTTGACATGCTATAATCATGTTGCTATGAAAGAACTATTCCTACTCATGAAAATCCTTTGTGTGTGCTTGCATATACCCATACTTATTAGAAGTGTGTACTAACCCTATACAACTCTAAACTTTTAGGTGCAGGCACAAGTGGACGCTAGAGATACAGGATAAACGTTGTAGTTATGCGGACGTCGAGCATTCATCTGGACTTGGTAGGCCCTCATGCTTTCAAGGATTCTTTCTCATTTACGTTCTATCTTAGTTGTAGGATTTACCTAGTGGAGTGTTTTCCACTAGTATTTTTTCCCCGTTTTTGTTCAGACATTGTATTGGTGCCATTTTTGCAAGTACATCTTTATCATTATAATAAACTATTTCTTTAATTTGATGATCTTAATGTTAGATGGTTGATGGTGAACAATTACGTATGTAGTAGAATGTTTAGTAAGCATGTTAAGAAACAAAATGTTTCAAATTTTCCGCTAAAATTAACCTAGACGAAGTAAGAATGACGTAAGTAGGCTTTTTTGCAACCTCTGAGAGGTCAAAGACGCCGGTCTCTTATGGTGTCTGGACTGTGGTCGTGACAAAGTTGATATTAGAGCACTAGCTTAAACTTCGAGAATAATAAGTTCACATCAACCATATTGAGTAGTTTCTAAGTCATGGTACAGAAGTGCACTACAATGCTGAATTAGAGACTGCATGGTGCGTAGGAAAATTTCCCTTGTTCTGATCTTATCGTGCCTTCTGTAATGTCAGTTTCTTAATGTTAAGAGCGTATCCAACATAAACTATTGAGATTCAGTAATATGAATACGAGGAGAAACAAAGGTAGAGCAACAAGGTGTTCGCAAGGCGAACCCACCTGCCAGCACCGTGGCTAGCAGGTTAAGGGACTTCACGAGGACTAATCCTCTCATTTACACTGGATTTAAGATTGCTGAGAATCTCAAGGAGGAGTGTAGGGAAGCTGTGTTGCATGCCATCATGGGCATTTCAAGGCTGATGGTCCATGTCCCTCAAGTGGAGGAAAACAGGAATAGGAAGCATACTAGGGCAGGGAACAAGTCAAGACAAGTTACGAATAATTTTTCAAGGAAGAGTAGTATTGAGATCAGGGATAAGACCAGGATTAAGAAGGGACTCTGCCACCAAGAGGAGTCAAGTTCGTCCAAGGATCGCTATGATAGGGATTCCAAGCCCATATTTAAGAGTAGAAAGTGTGTCAAACTTCATGGAGGACAGTGTATGAGGGGCAGTAATACTTGTTAGATTTGTAGCAGACCGGGTCACATGGTGAAGAATTGTCCATAGGAGAAGTTAAGAACAAGGTAAAGAACCTAATGGTCCAAGTGAAGAGGCTCTAAGAAGGCAACGATTTTTCGCACTCAAGTCTAGGGGTGCAGGGGAAGGTACCTATGGTGAAGTCTCGAGTGCGTAGCCTTAATTAGTCTTTCATGTATTTGACTGTGTATGGTGTTTATGCACTAGTATGAAGTTAATATGCTTGAGTCATCATGTTGGTATGAATTACATGTTTTCTTATGTTGTATGCATGGATTAGACTAGTTTAGAAAAGAGTTCCTTAGTCTTTTAATGTAAAGTTACTTGTAGGTTTCAAGGATGTGCACCATCATATTAATAGGTGAATCATATATTCACCAATAGAGTGTATTGAATTACCTATGTATGCATACATTCTATAGATGACTTACTTATTGTTCGTAAAAAGTAGTGTCATTCGAGGAAGAATGTTCCCGGGGGGGGGGGGATAATGTAACAACCCTAAAAATTGATATTTCAAGTATTGCTTAATGTGTCTAGGAAACCAATGATTAGACCAAGTTCACACGGATTGATGCGCGTAGAACCAGACCTCAGAACCCTTTCTACATCCAAGCCAACTAACTTGGGGAGTTATTGGAGCTAGGAATGGTCATGTCAAACTATGTAGGGCTCTCGAATACAATGATTTACTCGAAGAAGTCTTTACCGGACTTAAAAAGAGGAAATCTTAAGTTAGGTGAGTATAGGTGTAAAATAGTCTTTTTCCAGGCTAAGGGTGGTATCATAATTACCCTAAATATATAATTAATTATTTAATAAATAAGGTGGAGGGGCATTTTGTGGATAGAGGGCCGAAATTGGGCTCTTGAAGTGAAGTCTTGCTCCACCTGTGTTCGAACCTAGGTAGAAGCAATGAATTAAAATTTTTTTTAATTTAAGTTGGTTAATTAATGTAATTAATTTATATTTATTATTTATTAGATGATTTAAAATAAAAGGAAATCAGTTTTTTTAATAATTAAATAAAACCTTATTTGACTAAGTCCTAAACTAGACTCCTAAGCCTAAGAAAACTCTTCTCGCCCACGCTTATCTCTCTCTCACGTCTCTATCACTCTCATTCACGTTTTTTATGCCAAAATAACACCAAAAACAGTAGATAAATGAAAGTTATTCAGACTTGAAGAACTCACACGAAAATATAAGAAAAACAAACGTTAATCAATCACGTAGGCAAATCAAAGGTTTTTCGTTGAGTTTGGTGTTGAACTTTTGGTGCTGGACGTGTTTTGGGAGGTGTTCTTTGGGAATCAATTAGAAGTTTGAACGTCAAAAAGGTATTGGTTCTCTTCCCTCTTGGTCCCTTTCCTAAGATACACCTAAAGGTTCAGACGAATCTATTCTAAAAACTAGGATTGTTCTCCGTTGCATGTCCCTGTCACTAGCTCCCATTGAATCATAGCTTGGTTATGTTTGCTGGTAGAAAAATAGGGATGAAACATATTTTCATAATGATTATGTGTTTATCTGTATGTTTGGAATTATATGACTTGTGTCGATTTTTCAGAAAATGTTACTACGTGTGTATGTGTGTGTTGCCGTGATTATTGTTCATGGTTTAGGACATGAAATTGCATGATAGTTCTTGATATTTCATGTACACATGTTGATGTAAATGTGATGTTTATATGATTTTAAATGTGTCTGATTTAAGGGATAATCTCTTGTCTAAACCAATCTATGAAAACTCTACTAAAACGTTCTAAATGCACTGCGAAATTCCCCTAAGAACTAAGGTGTAACTTGATGAAAGGATGTTGAAAAATTAAAAGAAAATTTCAAGCTTCTAGTGATGAATTTCGGTCAGCAAAGAGGGTTCAAAATGTTAAAAATAAATGAATTAAAACAAGTGAGGTCATGGAGGATTGAACCTGTGACCTCACCATGTTAAAAACCATGAAAATAAAGAAGTAAAAAGAAATGTGTTGAAGGGGATTCGAACCATGGTATTGGCTGAAAAATGTAACTTAAAAAATAAAAAAATAAGAAATGAAAGGAGTGGGATTCGAACCCACCACCTCTCAATCAAATTTAAGATGGAGAATAAAATTAAAAAAAAAGGGGGAGGCGTGTGGGAATCGAACCTACGACCTCTTAGGAAGATTAAAGGGGAGAATAAAAGAAAACTAATGGGGGAGGCATGTGGGAATCGAACCCATGACCTCTTAGGCAGATTAAGGAGGTGAATAATAGAAAAATAAATGGGGAGGTGTGTGCGAATCGAACCCATGACCTGTTAGGAATATTTAAGGAGGAGAATAAAAGAAAAACAAAGGAGGAGGTGTGTGGCAATCGAACCCATGACCTGTTAGGCAGATTTAAGGAGGAGAATAAAACAAAAATAAAGAGAGGTTGTTGGGGTTTGATCCCACAACCTCATAATCAACTCGAAATACACAAGGAGATATAGATAAAAAAAAATAAAGGGGGCTATGGGGGTTTGATCCCACTACCCCTCGGTCAAGTTAGAGGTAATTCAAAGGAGAAAAATAAAGAGGAAACATTGATGTTGGGGCTCAATCTAGGGTCCCAATGTCATGTGGACCAAAATATAATAAATTAAAAAAATGTAAGTGTTGTCTAAGTGATTCTAAATTGGGTTCCCTTGACCAAATTTCGTATATATGCATAAGTCATACGTGAATAAAATATATTCAAGAATAATGCTGCCTACTTAGATCGAAATCAAGATCTTGACATACAAACGAGATGCATAAGTCATATACCACATAATCTTAGGATGATATGAATCACTTAAAGAACCATTAATGAATCCTCATGGTTTGTATGTATAGACCCATAAGTGTAGCATACATTTAAAAATAAGTGAACCTAAGATGTATGTAATGAAATGATGAAACCCAAGAAGGGTTAAGTAAGAGTGTAAAACACACTAAATGACCATGTGCATTAGTACATGATGAAATGAATAATTATATGATGAAATGAACAATAAAATGATGAAATGAACAATGAAATGATGAAACCCTAGAAGAGTTAAGTATGAGTGTGAAACACACAAAATGGTCAAGTGCATTGGCATATGATGAAATGAAATTTCACGTAAAAAGGGGTGAGTAATTATGAAAAGCAAATGTGCTAATGTTGATGAATATGGTGACAATATGATATGAGGCTAATGTATTAGATAAGAGAAATCTTAAACGAGCCTAAGCAAATGTTAGCAAAATGTACTCACCTATTAGAGTGTAAAGTTAATGAAAAACCAGTCTCTATGAACATTCTAATGAAAGTATTGAGATTAACACACTTAATAATAATGATGACATGAGAAATCATCTTTTGATCTATGATGTCCTTATACTAAAAACCAGCTTCCATGACGTATGAGTTGAATGTAATGGAACTTTATAATGAGCACCAATAGTCTAGCTATGAGTGGTGATGCCTTCTTTGGGGAAGGGAAGAGGTTCACATAACTCTCATGAGAAGAGAATGTCCGGCATGCTGGGTATTGGTCTCCTTATATCTCCTAGTCTTCGAAACTATACTGCCAATATAGGGATCTGGCGGGGTTCAATTCCCATGAACTTGTATGTTTTGGGTCACTTTGGCTGGTAATTCCACCTCTTTTGGATGTGGGGTTTCATGACACCAGATTTCATGATTCTCACAAGATCTATGTCGGTTAAAGTTAAAGTTCCTAATTCATGAATGAGGTCAGCCTCAAATGTTGCACATAATAAAACGAACGATACCGAAGGTGTTAGGATAGGATAATCAAGAGGTTAGTTTGATTCAAGTAATGAAATTGGGTCATTCTTATTCATTGCACAACGAACCCGATGAAAGTCTTAAACTGCATCCTAGGTATAGTTAGTGTTTACACTGGTCCATGAATGAAAAGAAAAGAAGTACGTATGAATGAACGAAGCAGACTCTCTGTTTGCTAAAGCAGACTCCCTTATTGAGGTCCCATATATTGACCCTCATTTTTTGGATGTCTTAATGTCAAGTCCATTATTCCAAGTCTCATGGCATGCAAAAGAATGATATGAACAACGGTATGTGTTATAGGAATTATGATATGTGCTATGTGTACGCTGTTATGTGCTATGTGCAAAATGTTAAGTATGATGATGCATGTTAATCTAATGGCATAAATTTCCTAATCAAAATTTGGAAATCTCATAAACTTTCCTAATCCAAATATGGAAAGTTCACTCACTTTCCTAATCTCAATTTTGCAAGTGCACTGACTTGACCTGCTATAATCAGGTTTCAAGGAAAGAGTTATTCTCACTCATGCATGTTCTTTGTGTGTGCTTGCATATACCCATACTTAGTACAAGTGTGTACTAGCCATGTACAACTCTAAACTTTTAGGTGTAGGCACAGGTGGACGCTACAACTGCAAGATCAACGTTGTTGTTATCCAAATGTAAAGCAATTAACAGACTTGGTAAGCCCTCATGCTTTCGAGAATGCTTGCCCATTCACATTCTAGCTTAGTTGTTGGATTCAGCTTGTGGAGTATGTTCCACTAGCATTTGTTTCCCATTTTTGTTCAGACATTGTATTGGTGCCATTTTGCGAAGTAAATCTTAATCGTTATAATAAACTATTTCTTTTATTTTATGTTCTTAATGTTAGATGGTTTATGGTGAACAATTTGTATGTAGTAAAATGTTTAGTGAGCATGTTAAGAAACAAAAGTTTCAAATTTTCGACTAAATCTTACCTAGACGAAGTAACAATGATGAAAGTACGATTGTTTGCGTCCTGTGAGAAATCAACGACGCCGGTCTCATCGGGGGTCTAGACTCCGATCGTGACATTTTGGGTAATACTTCGAAAGTCTAAAGTCTAATCTAGTGTGTCACATGCATGTATAAGGGTTGTAACACAGTCTTAGGGTCAATAATAATGTTAACAACTCATTTACGATGTTTTAAAATAAAAGCATCAAGAAACATCCTTGATGTTCGGAGACTATTGCAAAAGGTGCTAGTGTGCCTTAGACTATTTGACCGGGGCTTTAAATGTCAAAAATTGATGAAATTTAGTGAATAGGTGTCTAACACATATTAAATTTTGTTTAGGGTTGAAACGTCTGTGTAGAACTCCCCAAGGACCAACCAATGTGTCCTTGAGGAGGACCATTGCATTGTGTCTACATGTTGTCATGAGTCAGTAGCCATCGCTGACTTGCAGGTGACTAGGAGTGGTCGAATCATCGGGGCGTCGATTTCCACCGTCGACGTTCACTTAGTCATTTTCTTGAAGGGGTCACTGTGGAATATCTCTGACAAAAATAATGGATGTGCAGCAAAGAGGGACACTGGCCGTCGACTGACCTACGATCCATAGGTGGGGTCTCGTAGGTCAGGGTCACTGCTTGCTGTCATGTTTTAAGTTAGTCCATTTAATTAATTACTAGGTTAATTGATTAGTTAGGGGTTAAGGGAGGTCGAGTTAGTTAGTTAATGACTTATATAGAGACCTAAACCTAATCAAACTGACCAACCTCCCATATGTGAATTTTATTTAAAGGACATTTTTATGCAATTCCAATTGAGCTATTACTATGACTATATAAGGGGTAGACCGCTATGACCTAAACTAAGTTATGGTTATTAACGAAAGACATTTCAAAAGAGAACTAGCTTAGCACCGAGTGAACTAGAAGTGAGGAGTATCCCTTCCCACATAGGGAAGGTAGGTTCAATAATGTACTCATTAGATTGGAGTCCCAAATAAATCTCCTAGTTCTTGTACTATATTTCCCCCAATAGGAATACTAGCTAGTGGATCCACCTAGATGGTATGTTCATGTTTTGCTACTATCTTGGCAAGTAGTCCACCTTCTTTTGGTGTAGGGTTCCATTAAGCTGGATTCGACATTGGCTTATGTGGTCTATATCGGTTAAGTCAAGATGTTCGCAAAATTAAAAGAAAGTAATAAAGAGAACTCTAACTAGGATAACTTAAGGGGTTTGCCTTCGTCTTGGTAAGGGTATGGGACTTTACATATACATTGCACTAATTAGACTTAACGGAAATCTTAGAAGGATGTTCTTATGTATTTATATGCTTATAAATGTAACAGATATGTATATGTTAATCTTAAATGTTAATGACACTATGTGATATTGGTTTCAATTATGAACATGTGGTTGTTCTCTATTGCTAAAGTATGATAATGTCTACTCTTAATTATATAGTATGTAAAATTGTACATTTCTTATTGTTCTTGTTGGGTTTACCTGGTTGAGTGAGGTTATGGGGCCTTACATAGTCATTGCACTAGTGGACTTACTAAGGGTGTGTGAGTGATAATGTTTCTTAGGTTATGATGTTATGAACTCTTATAAATGCTTGTTGATATTATAACTTGATGATAGAATTTATTTTATTATGTGCTCAATTATGTCGATATGCACGTTTAATTTACTAGACTTGGTATTGTTGGTCCTGTGTAACACATGGTCTTGACTTAAGGAATATGTTCTTATTGATTTTGTATTTGTTCTTTAATGTGCATTGCTTTCAATGTATATTAGCATGCTTTAATGAAATATCCATTTTTAGAATAATTTCTATGGTGTATGTGCATATGATTCCATACTTAGTACAAGTGATGTGCTAACCCCATTTCTCCCCTTTTCCCCAATATTTTAGGTTCCGGTCATTGAAGTGTTGTGACCACTTTAAAGGAAGGCTTGGATCATTTCTCCAAGTGTAGGTATTTCCTCATGTTCCAAGGGATGATGCCTTTCTACTACTCTACCTATGTTACATTGTTATAGTCTAAAGAAAATTATTTCATTCATGTTTTTTTCAAGATATTGTTGTAATCCCTCAGTCGAATTTCTGCATCTGTGTAAGGGCTTCACCCATATTATTTGGACTGCGTTTAGATAGTTTAAGACTATATTATGTATGTTTTCTATATGTGGCATAAAAGTAGAAGACTATGTAATATTCTTAGTCGAGGAGTCGATGTATACTCGCTATTAATATATTACGTGTAAGTAAGAGGTCTAGGTAAACCTCATGAAATAGATATAGATGAAAATTTTAAATTTTCCGCCCATTTTAACATATAAATGTAATGGTGAATGTTAAGAGGCTAGTTTTAGACCTCTCCGAGGATGACGACGCTTGTTACGTTTAAGGGGCACTTCCCGGATGTAAGAAACTTGGTATCAGAGCCTGAGTTTAAATTTCCTTAGAAACGATGTCTCACTAAACCATATCTATGTAGATTCATATTTATAATGGTGAAGCGGGCCACACTTATTAATCAGAGACTATGTGATGCTTAGAAACTTTCATCTTCTTGTATTCCTATGTCGTCCCTTTAGAGTCTTATTATGTTCTTTCACCTATACCTTCTATCGTGGTTATATGTATGTATCCTCGAAGAGTTGCTACTACAAGAGCTGAGAAAGAAATGTCTAATGTGGAAGCACATGACAACCAAGTGCCTCCACAAAACAACATAGTGTCCCCACTTGAAGAAGTTGTTATGGGTGAGTAAGTTTCAGTTGTTCCTCCACCGATGACCGATGGAGACATAAGGCAATATTTTCTCAATTTGGTTTAATCCATGACCTCTCAATCTAATTCCTTCACTTCTCAAGTTCAAGCCATGACGACCCAAGTGAATAGGGATTTTGGATCTTGAGTGCCTCAACATGCTAACACTATGGCCTCTTGTTTGAGAGACTTTACTAGAACGAGTCCACCTATGTTATTTAGGTCGAGGTAGGATGAAGACCATCAATATTTCCTTGATGAGGTATATAAGATTCTCTATGTTATAGGTGTGATCATAGCTAAGAAGGTCGAGTTGGAAGCCTATCAACTCAAGGATGTGTCCCAAACATGATACGTGCAATGGAAGGATAATAGGGCACTAAGAGGTTGACCGTTGACTTGGGAAATCTTCAAGAAGGCTTTCCTTGATAGGTTCTTTCATAAAGAGATGAAGGAATATATGGTGGAAGAATTCATCAACGTTCGTCAAGGAGGTATGAGTGTAGTTTACTACTCTTTGAAGTTTACTAAGTGATTTTAGTATGATCCAACCTTTGTTTCAAACCCAAGGGATGAGATGAGTCATTTTGTTACGGGGATGTCAAATGACTTGGTGGGAGAATATCGTTCGGCTGTACTTCATGATAATATGAATATCTCTCATCTCATGGTTCATCCTCAACAAGTAGAAGAAACTAGGTTAAGAAGAAAGAATAGAGAGGACAAGAGGGTCAAGTCATATGATGGTGGTGCTTCAAAGGGGAGATTTGAAATTCAAGACAAGACTAGATTCAAGAAGAGGTTTTCTAACCAAGTTCCTTCAAAATTTCCTATGGGTCACAATTATTGGGTGTCTAACCCTAACACTCAAAATGGAAAAGGTATTAGCTCTACTACAAAGAAGCCAACTTGTGGAAAGCATGAGAAGAAGCACTATGGTGATTGCCTTGTTGGGACAGATAATATCTTTGGGTGTGGCAAGAGTGGCCACAAGGTTAGGGATTTCCCTAATTCGAAGGGTCAACAAAAATGAAAGTGGGAAAGCTCAAGATAGTGTATCTAATGTGGATGCTCAAAATAAGAATCGCTTTTATGCACTTCTTTTTAAGGTTAAACAATACATTTCTCCCAATGTGGTGACTTGTATGTTAAAAGTCCTTTCTATTGATTTCTATGCTTTAGCTGATCCAGGTGCTACATTATCTTTTTTGACTCCCTGATTATCTAAGAAGTTTGTTATTTTTCCCGATATACTCAATGAACCTTTAATGGTAACTACCCCGGTAGGTGAGTCGGTGGTTGCAAAGAGGGAATAACAAAATTACCCTATAATGTTGCCCAATAGAGTTACTCATGTTTAAATAATTAGAACTTGATATCGTCGACTTTGATGTCATTTTAGGGATGGATTGATTGCATGATTTCTTTGCTTTCATTGATTGTAAAACAAGAATTGTTAAGTTTAATTTTCCAAATGAGCCCGTCTTAGAGTGGAAGGGGGGAAATTCTATTCCTATAAGTCGTATTTTCTCTTGTCTTAAGGCTTTTAAAATGATCTCAAAAGGGTTTTTATATCATATTGTAAGATTCAATGATTTATACTCCAAAAATATTCCCATTGAGTTAGTCCTCTTACTAATTGAATTTTCTGAGGTCTTTCCTAAAAATATTCCCGAAATCCCTCTTGAACGGGAAACTGATTTTCGTATTGACTTGCAAACGGATACCAATCCCATTACAATTCTTCCTTATCGGATGGCTCTGGCAAAATTGAAAGATATGAAGGCTTAACTCAAAGATTTGCTACACAAAGGCTTCATTAGACCTAGTATTTCTACATGGGTGCTTTGGTATTTTCTGTGAAGAAGAAGGATGGGTGCCTTAGAATTTGCATTGATTATGGCCAACCCAATAAAGTCACTATTAGCAACATGTATCCTATCCCTTGGATTGATGAATGGTTTGATAAACTCAAAGGGGAAAGCTACTTTTCTAAGATTGATTTGAGTTCGGGGTTTTAGCAACATAGGGTGAGAGGTGAGTAAATACAAAAATATACATTTCAAACTAGATTTGTTTACTATGAGTTTCTACTAATGTCCTTTGGTCTCACTAATTCTCCGATGGCCTTCATGGATATCATTAATAGGGTGTTTTAAAGTTAACTAAAATCATTTGTCATTATCTTCATTGACGACATCTTCGTATATTCATAAAATTAGGGTGAATATATTGACCATTTAAGGGTGGTGTTACAAGTGCTTAAGGAGAATCGACTATTTTCCAAGTATAGCAAATGTGATTTTTGGTAGAGGTTCGCGGTGTTTCTTAGTCATATCATCTCTAGTGAGGGGGTAGAGGTTGATCGAAGAAGGTTGTTTGTGCCGAATGTTGATAACTTGATAAATCAGATTCATGAGGAAGCTCATGGTTGCCGTTATTCCATTCATCTGGGGTCTACAAAGATGTATCATGGCCTTAGAGAAGTGTTTTGGTGGGAAGGCTTAAAAAGGGACATATCGGAATTTGTTGCAACATTTCCTAATTGCCAACAAGTGAAAGATGAGCACTGAAAGACGAGTGGTCTACTTCAAGAAATCCATGTTCATACTTGGAAGTGGGATAACATTAACATGGATTTCGTGGTAGGGTTTAAGGAAGGTCTAAGCATGTTATTTAATTATTTATATAGAGACCTAAATCTAATAAAACTAACCCAACGCTTGTATTTCCCAAAATCTAATTACTCTTCCTTCTCTATACTTTCTCTCTCAAAAATAGAAGAAATCCATTGAATGGCTAGGTCAAGATCTTAGGGTTCAAGAAGGGTTATTTACTCAATATAACTTCATCTATTAAAAAGTTGTGAATCGTTTCACCATTAGAATTCCTTTCCCCATAAGGGTTCTTCTAAAATTGGTTTAAAAAAGATGAGTTTAAAGTAGGTTTTCTTTTATTACGAATTTGATCTTCTATATTTTATTGTTTATGATTTATTTTTTTTATTATGCATAGGTTATGGTGTATTATGATTCAATTATGCTTGTTCTTGATGAATTAACCTAGTATGTGAAGTAGATTATGAAATTTACCCAACTCCCTAACCCTTGGTTATGAACAAGTGATGAATTGATGTGTAGTGATTCAATTGACTTCATTAATATGTTAATTACTATTTTATGATGATATTACACCCACTATTAGTATGAATTGGATGGTAGATGTAAAACCTTGGATGATGACTTGTGAAGTAGATTGGGGTAAGCCTTGTGATCTCAAATCTTTACTTCAATTATGATTACTTGCGTTAATTATGAAGTTATATTGAAGTATACTGATTAGGGTTTGTATGTTGTTGAATTAAAATGTGTTGATTTATGTCTTTGTGATTTATTTCTAAGATGTAATAATATAAGGTTGGTAATGAATTTGACTATGTGCCTTATTATGATATGGTGATGTAAATGCGCTAACCTCATATGTTTTAATTGTATTGAAAGGACATACTCATGCAATTCCTATTGAGATATGACTATGATTATATAAGGGTTATACCCCTATAACCTAAACTAAGGTATGATTATTAATGAAAAACATTTCAAAAGGGACTCTAGCTTAGCACCTACTAAACTAGAAGTAAGAAGTACCCTGTCCCACACAGGGAAGGTAGGTTCACTAATGTACTGATGAGATTAGAGACTACAATTCATCTAGCATAAAGAAGGTCCCAAATACATCTCCTTGATTTTGAACTATGTTGCCTCCATAGGAATACTAGATTGTGGATCAACCTAGATGATGTGTTCATGTTTTGGTACTACCTTTGCAAGTAGTCCACTTTCTTTCGGTGTTGGGTTCAATGACGCCGGATTCCACATTAGCTCATGTGGTCTATGTCGGTTAAGGAAAAATGTTCCCAAATGTAAAACGAAGAAATAATGAGAACTCTAACTAGGATTGCCTATGGGCTTTTGCTTAGTCTAGGTAGGGTATGGGACTCTACCTTTACATTGAACTAGTTAAACTTGAGGAAAGTCTTAGATGGATGTTCTTTTGTGCTCATATGCTTATAAATATTGAATATATGCATATGTTTATCTTACATGATAATGACAATATGTGATAATTATTTCACCGATTAACATGTTGTTGGTCTCTATTGCTAAAGTATGATGATGTCTACTCATAATGATATAGTATGTAAAATTGGACATTTCTTATAGTTCTTGTTAGGTTTACTTGGTTGAGTGAGGTTATGGGGCTTTACTTAACCATTGAACTAGTGGACCTAATGAGGGCGTGTGAGTAATGATCTTGCTTAGGTTATGATGTAATGAACTCTTATACGTGCTTGTTGATATTTTAACTTGATGATAAAGTTGTTTTGATTAGTTTCTCAATTATGTTGATATGCATGTTAACTTGACTAGACTTGGTATAGTTGGTCTTGTGTAACACAAGGTATTGATTTAAGGAATATGTGCTTATTTATTTGTATTTTTTCTTGAATAATCATAATGTAATTTCAATATAATTTACCATGCGTTAATGAAATATCCCCTTTTAGCATGGTTTCTATGTTTTATGTGCATATAACTTCATACTAGTACAAGTTATGTGCTAACCCCATTTCTCTCTTTTCCCTATAATTTTAGGTTTTGGTCGTTGAAGGGTTCGTGAGCAATTTGAAGGAAGGCTTGGATCATTTGTTTCACAACCGGGGAGCACCACCTAGACGTAACCAACATTGTCGTCCTCTTTGAGGAATAAGACTAGCCTCTTAGCTTATATCATTACATTGATAGGTTAAAAATGCAAAATTTTAAAAAACTTTTCGTTACTTTTACAATGAGGTTTACATAGACCTCTACAAACACATAATAGATATATATCGAGTATACAAAGACCGTTCGTATAGGAAGATTACATAGTTTTCTACTGTTATTGCACATAAATATATATAAAATATAACATAGTCTGAAATAGTCATCTCATGTAATAACCATCTAACAGGAGTATACAATTTTTGGCCTGGCCCATACGTTAATACAATAAGACCATATATAGGTCATACAATATTTAGTATCCAAATGAAAAGGAAAGAACATAAGAGTATTAATACTAAAAAAACTTCTTAAGCTTGATAGTGGCATTGCACTCGGAAAGTGAGGACCTACTCAACTTTGATGATTAAGAATTCCATGTCTTCATCAAAATCATCTCCAAAAGCCCTTCAATGACCGGAACCTAAAATGTTTGGAAAAAAGGAATAAATAGGATTAGTACATCACTTGTACTAAGTATGAGACTATATGCATACATATCATGAAACCATGCTAAAAAGGGACATATCAATAAAGGATGCAATTTACTTTGAAAAGCTTTACACGCATTCAATATGACCATACCAATCAAAAAGACAGATTCATTAAGTCCAAAGCATGTACAACACAAAATCAACAATAGTAAGTCTAGTCAAGTCAACAAGCATACCACATAATTAGACACATAGTAAAGAAAATCTATCATCAAGTACTAACATCAACAATCATGAATAAGAGTACATTTCAACATGTCCAAATCAAGACAATTACCCATTAACCCCTATTAGATCAACAAGTGCAACGACCAAGCAAAACCCCATAACCTTAAAGAATGAAGTAACCCAACCAGAATCATGACCAACTTCCCACTTCGCATAGCATGACATTAAGAGTACATATCATCATTCTTATACAATGCAGACCAACACATATTCATAAGTGAAACCAATCAGCATATAGTATCAACAATATGGAAGGTCATCATATATATGTCATATACCATTATAAACATGCATATATATATATATATATATATGTATATATATATATATATATATGTATGTATATATATATGTATATGTATATATATATATATAGATATATATATATACGTATATATATTTATATAAGAACATCCTCCAAGACTTCCTTCAAGGCGAACTAGTGCAATGTTTAGGTAGAGTTCCATACTCCTACCTAGACTAAGATAAACCCTTTAGGTTACCCTCGTTAGAGTTCATTCCTTTTATTCATTTTACCATTTGGGAACATGTTGCCTTAACCGACATAGACCACATAAGCAAATGTGGAATCCTATGTCAAAGAACCCTACACAAAAGGAAGGCAGGCTACTTGCCAAGGTAGTACCAAAACATGAACATACCAACTACGTGGATCCACTAGCTAGTAATCCTATGGGTGCACCATAGTTCAAGAACTAGAAGATATAGTTAGGACTCTCTTTATGATACATGCATTATAGTCCCTAATCTTAAGAGTACATATGTGATCCTACCTTCTCTATGTGGGAAGAGATACTCCTCACTCTAGGTCACTCGGTGCTAAGCTAGAGTCTTTTTTGAAATGTCTTTAATATTTTTATTATTCCTCATCGCTTAATGTAGGTCAGAGGGTCTATACCTTTTATAATCATCATCCTCATATATCAATAAGAACTTCATGAGTATAGTCCTTTCATTACAATAAATATCAGAGAGCTTAGCACAATTACATATCACTTCATTACAAGATACATTGTTAAATCATCACAATCCTTATAACATTTACATCTTAGCCTACACCTCAAAAACCATAGTCAAGACATTTCAATTGAACATCATACCAACTCTATCTATCTTATTACAAGACATACTCCAATACAACATCATGATTTAATCACAATTAACCATAATTGAAGTAAAGAATAGGGATCACAAGACTAACCAAGTCTCCTTCATAATCCATCATCTAGGTCTTACCATAAACCCTTAACTCAAGCCAATCAGGGTACACTATCATCATATAACAATAACCAACATGATAGCAAAGATAGTTGAATCATTACGTCACATTCATTACTAGTTGAAAGATTAAGACAAAAAATATAGGTCAAAGTCATAATCTAGATCAATTATTCAAGAAATAGCATGATTGAACTATAATTCAC
Organism: Solanum chilense; assembly: GCA_032847665.1. NCBI lineage: Eukaryota > Viridiplantae > Streptophyta > Magnoliopsida > Solanales > Solanaceae > Solanum > Solanum chilense. Next base: position 26,852,973 of record CM064966.1, read on the forward strand.
ACCAATTTATTAATGATTGATACAATAACATAATCTAGTAGTAATTTGATCAATAACCAAGTCAATTGAACCAACATTACACAATTCATATATAGATAATAACATAGCGTTAAGGGGAATAGGTCATCTTCTACAAACTAGACCAATCCATCAAGATACCACACACAATTGAGTTAAAATAATTGTTAATATATTCATAATATATAAAAGTAATCCTAAAAAAAATAATCCATAATATCAATTTCGTATTGGATGAAAATCTACTTGAAGACCCAACTTTTGAAATCAATTTGATGGAACCCTTTAAGGAAAGAGGTCTCAAGAAATCAATCACATACCATACTAATTGATGAATATTAATTGAGAAAATTGACCCTTTTAATACCTTTAACGCACCTCTATATTGGTCTTCAATGGAGTTTCTTTGGGAGAGAGAAGGTAGAGTGTTTTGGGTTTGAGAATCATGAGAGCTTAAGTTAGTCTAATTATATTAGGTGCTTTATACATGTGCTTAACTAACTTAACTAGAACTCTCCTAAACCCTTCTAAGGGACCCATCTTTTTTGTTCACAAACATAACAGGAACACCCTATAGAGAAATTCTAGGTCGAATGAAACCCTTGTCTAGTAAGTTTTTGAGTTGAACCTTCAATTCTTTTAATTCGGCCGAAGCCATTCATAAGGAGGAATTGAAATGGCATTTGTATTCAGTAACAAGTCGATACCAAAATCAATTTCCTATTCGGGAGGAATACTGGGAAGATCATTAGGAAAGACCTCCAGAAATTTCCTCACTATGGGGACCGACTCTGTGGGAGGATTTTCGGAGTCTAAATCATGGACTACTACTATATGGTATAAACACCCTTTAGATATAATCTTAGAAGATTTCAAAAAAGAGATGATATGACCTTTAGGAATAAAATTTCCTCCCTTACACTCAAAAACGGGATCAACTAGAAAAATAAACTTCACCACCCTTGTTCTACAATCTATAGAGGCATAGAAAGCATGCAACCAATCCATACCCAATATAACATCGAAATAAAACATCAAATTCTACTAGTTCAACATAAGTAACTCTATTGGACAACATTATAGGGCGTTTTCCATAAACCCTCTTTGCAAAAACCGACTTACCCACTAGGGTAGAGACCATAAAAGGTTGATTAGAATATCGTCTAAAATTTGATCTACTTAGCTAACAAGGGAGTAACAAAATATAATGTAGAGCCCGAATCATGTAAGGCATATACATCAATGGAAAAGTCATTAAATATGCCGGTCACCACATCGGTGGAAGTGTCTTTATCACCCTTAGAGCGATGAGCATTAAAGCGATTCTTTTTCGGAGCAACATTAGAACCATTTGCTTGTCCACTCATTTTGCCTTGCCCCTTAATATTTGGGAAATCATGAACCTTGTGCCCTCTTTTTCCAAAACCAAAACAATTATTTGTTCCCTTAAGACAATCACCATAGTGCTTCTTGCCACACTTTTCATAAGTTGGCTTCTTGGTTGGTGAACTAGTATCCCTTCCCTTATTAGGCTTAGGGTTATACACCCTATCATCCCTAGCCTTAGGGAATTTGGATGAAATTTTATTATAAACCTTCTTCTTAGACCTAGGTTTCTCTTTAATATCAAGCCTACTCTTTGAAGAACCACGATCAAAAGTTCTTGCCCTCTTGGCATCTCTACTCTTCCTCTTAGCTCTTTCCTCTTCACTTGTTGATCATGAATATGAGACGATAAATATTGATATTTTCATATAGAATATCCGAATGACATTCATCTTGCAAGTCATATAATACTCCCATCACAAACGAATTAATTTCATCCGTAGGATTAGAAACCAAAGAAGGAGAATATTTTAACAACTTAGTGAATTTCAAGTTGTATTTCAGCACACTCATACCTGCTTGACGAAGGGTGATGAACTCCACAAATTAAGCTTCCCGCTTCTCCCTAGGAAAGAATCTATCAAGAAAAACCTTTTTAAAAACCTACCAAGTCACCGGTTCACCCCTTAATGGCCTATTGTCCCTCCATTGGAAGTACGAATGTTGGGCCACATTTTTGAGTTGGTAAGTGGATAACTCGGCATTCTCACTTGTAGACAACCCCAAATTATAAAGGATATTGTAGATTTCATCAATGAGCACTTGAGGGTCTTCTTCAACCTTGGACCTATAGAAAGTAGGGGAATTCATTATAGTGAAATACCTTAGGCGGGAGGCCATGGTAGCAACTTGTGGTTTGCTCAGGGTACAACCTCCCGATTAGCTTGGACCTCCATGTCTTGGTCTTGAGTAGTGGCAGCTTGTGCTTGGATAGTAATGTCTTTGTACATTTGGAATATATCATCCCTTATTTCACCTTTCATACGAGGTGGATTGAGGGGGCATTTGTCATCATTAACATCTTCTTCAAGAGGAGGGACTTGATAACCACAGGTAGGAACTTCCCCATTGGTAATCTCTTCCTCAAGTCTTTCTGACGCATTCCTTCGAGTATTCATTTCCTATTATCACAATAAAAGGATTATATTATAAAAGAACATATAGTATAAATCTAGAGGTATAATATTGGACTTCCAAGAAAGTGAGAGTTTCCTAATCATCACATAGATTCTTACCCATAAGTGTGGCGCAATTAAAAATTATGAGTACGAATCTACATAGGCGTGGTTAAGAGATATATTGAGTCAATGATTTTTAACCTCAGGTTGTGATAACAAGTTTGTCACATACGAAGAGTAACCATTAGATGTAACAGGCGTCGTCGTCCTCTTTGAGGACTAAGACTAGCGTCTTGGCTTACATCATTATATTTTATAGGTTAAACATGCGGAATTATTTAAAAAAATTCATTAATTCTACATTGAGATTTACATAGATCTCTACATACCCATAATAGATATATATCGAGTATACATAGACCCTTCGTATAGGAAGATTACTTAGTCTTCTACTTTTATTGCACATAGATATAAATAAAATATAACATAGCCTCAAATAGTCATCTCATGTCTTAACCATCTCACAAGAGTATAACAATTTGGTCCTCGCCCATACATCAATACAATAATACCAGATATAGGTCATAAAATGTTTAGTATCCAAATGAAAAGGAAAGAATGTAAGAGTCTTAATACTAAAACACTTTATAAGCTTTATAGTGGTATTGCCCTAGGAAGTGAGGACCTACCCAACTTTGATGATTAAGAATTCCAAATCTTCTTCAAAGTCATCCCCAAAAATCCTTCAATGACAGGAACCTAAAATTTTTGGGAAAAGGAAAGAAATAGGGTTAGTACACCACTTGTACTAAGTATGAGGCCATATGCAAACACATCATGAAAACATGCTAAGAAGGAATATTTCTTTAAAGGATGCATTTTTCATTAAAAAGCTCTATGCACACTCAATAGGACCATACCAATCAATAAGACATATTCATTAAGTACAAAGAATGTCATTTCAACACCAACAATACTAAGTCTAGTCAAGTCAACATGCATATTAAATAATTAGACACATAATCAAGTAACTCTAACATCAACTACTGATATACAGTTGTTTCATGGTATCTTTAATGCTTTTTCCTTAAGTTTAGTGTGTTTAAAAGTCTTTTTGTATTAATTTTGATGTAAGTTTCTGTTTATTTGCAGGAAATCTATATAAAAGATGAATGTGGAAGTTTTTGAGCAAGAAATGCAAAAAGTACCACCTACGAAGCTTGTGATGGCCTGTCGTGCCCGTGATGGTCCGTAGGTTGCATCGTAGTGAAGCTGCTGAAGGAAGATGGGGAAGTCTGACCAAGTGTGGGGTTACGGAGTGCGTTACAGACAGTCGTAGCCATAACGGTCCGTCCTGCTGGTTCGTCATGAAGATCAGAGAAGTAGTCCCAGTACCCAATTTCCAAGGTTCAAGTGTTATGGAACGGAGACCCTCGACGGACCGTTCTGCCTGTGATGATCCGTAATACCTGTCGTCGAGGATATGAAAAGAGAAGTAGAAGAATTTACAAAGTATGGGATGACGGAGTAAATGACGGCCCGTCGTGACAACAACGACTTGTCGCGAGGTCCGTCGACCCAGCCGCTTTTTGACAGATTTCCAGGAAATAGAGTCCTTCTTTAATTAGGTTTTTGTTTTTTATAAATAGTTTGAAAAAACCTCGTTTCTGGGGTTTGACTCTTTGGTGATTAGACTCTCTTATAGTTAGACTCTTAATTATTTTAGCTTCTTTTGTCAATTAGACTTTGTGATTATTATTTTACTTTTGAAGAATCTTTAGTCTTCAATTAATTTCAGTAATTGATTGTTGGTGATTTTGTTGATTAATCAAGTGAAATTCTTGATTTTATTCTTTCTAATTGAAGTAAGTCCATGAATTCTTATATTACATATTTTAATATTGTAATTATGACTATGGGTAACTAAACTCCATAACTAGGGTTATGAGAACCATAGGCAAATAATGAGGTAAAACTTAACTAAAATAACAATTCTAGAATAGTGTCTTCCATTTATTGATAATTGTTTCGCTTAGAAGTCTTTTTAGCGGATGGCAAATGTTAGAACTCGCTTTAATGCTACTTGCCGGACCAAGGAGGTAGATAATAGGAAAGTATTATCAACATAGATTTAGTGTATACTATCTAATAGGTTAGTATTGATTGGTAAGAGTTAATAAATTAGTCAAATATCGAATACGATGCCTAATATGAGGGAAAGGTAAGGGTTAGTATAGCAACACACGAAGCCGGACCAAGTTGCGGAGTGAAATTTTCTAGATGCCGGACCAAGGATTTAGAAATACACAACTTATCACTTTGCGTGCAACATATTAAGAAAGAATTGTTATAGTTAGAATTATCAAGTTAGGAACCTGTGGGGAACACGTAAACCTTAGTTAGTTTTATTAATTGATTAAACTCTAACATTTGAATCTGTTAGTTGTCTAATTTTATTTAGGTAATTATTTTCATTAATTTAGAAATAAAACCCCTCTTTTACTGTCTTTGCTTTCCAAGGAAATAATTATTGACTAAATAGTAGAAATAATAGATTGAAGTTAAGTATGAAATATTTCCTCCTGGGAACAATCCCAACCTCATTAGTTGGGTTCTTTACTTGATACTTCTTGACTTCTTATTTGAGAAGTAAGTTTGAGCGTATCAAGTACTAACATCAACAAACATGAATAAGAGTACATCTTAACATGACCAAAGCAGGACAATCACCTTTAAACCCCTATTAAAAGTGCAATGACCAAGCAAAGCTCCATTACCTTACTCAATCAAGTAACCTAACAAGAATCATGACCAAAATCCCACTTCACATCACATTAAATTTAATAGTACATATGATCATTTTTTAACTATGTAGACCAACACATATTCATAAATGAAACCAATCATCATATAGTATCAACAATATACAAGGTCATCATTACCATTATAAGCATATATATATATATATATATATATATATATGAACATCCTCCTAAGACTTCCTTCAAGGCTAACTAGTGCTGACGTTTAGGCAGAGTCCCATACCCCTATCTAGACTAAGATAAACCTCTTAAGTTGCCCTAGTTAGATGTCCTTCCTTTAATTCGTTTTACATATTGGAAACATCTTGCCTTAACCGACATTGAACACATGAGCTAATTTGGAATTTGGTGTCATGGAACCCTACGCCGAAGGAAGTCGGACTACCTGGCAAGGTAGTACAAAAATGTGAACATAGCAACAATGTGGATCCACTAGCCAGTATTCCTAAAGGGGCAACATAGCTCACGAACTAGGAGATATATTTTGGACCCTCTTTAAGCTTAATTCATTATAGTCTCCAATCTCAAGAGTACATTGGTGATCCTACCTTCCCCATGTGGTAAGGGACGCTCCTCACTCTAGTTCACTCGGTACTAAGCTATAGACCCTTTTGAAATGTCTTTAATATCTTTATTATTCATCATAGCTTAATGTAGGTCATAGGGTCTATTCCTTGTAAATCATCATCATCATAACTCAATAAGAATTTTAATGAGTATAGCTCTTTCAATACAATTCATATAAGTGAGGTTAGCATATTTACATATCACTTCATAATAAGACACATTGGTGAATCATCACCATCCTTATAACATGTACATCTTATTCAACACCTCACAAACTTTAGTCAAAACATTTCAATTCAACATAATACTTAATGTATCAATCTTATTGCAAGACATACTACAATATTACATCATGACTTAATCACAATTAACCATAATTTTCTTAAATGAAAACGTGCAGCAAAATATAGTGGTCTTACATACGAGACCACGTCGACTCCCCATTTGTCAGTCGACGGGCCAGGGAACAACCGTCTTGTTGGTCCGTTGTTAAGTTAAGACACAATTAAAATATTAAAATTTAACAAGTATTATAAGTTTCCATTGACTGATGCAATCGACACCCCGTCAATTGACACACGAATCGTCGAATGCACTCGTTGGTGTACACTACCTTTTGGCAGCTTTTTGCAAAACCACAAGGGTCCTTTTACAGGGCCCTTGATTGGTATTTGGGCAGTCGTTCCTAGAAATTTCGACCACAAAATAACTCTAATACGTGTTAGACACCCTTCCACAAATTTTCACCCATTTCCGAATCCTAAAAGCTAATCAAATAGGCTAAGACACGTTAGTACCTCATTGAACAAGTTTCCCAATGTCATGGACGTTCATGGACGTTTCGATTTATAAAATTCCTAAATTAGTTATATTCATTACATAGACCTTAAAACAATGTATAAACCTTTTGACCTTATGTTATGCTCTAGAACACGTCTTAGAGTTTTGAAGTGTTACAATTTATCCAAGGATGCGTATTCGCTCATTTTCTGAGGATGATGACTATGTAATACTCTACCTATGTTACATTGTTATATTATAAAGACAATCATTTATTCATGTTGTTTCAAGACATTGTTGTAAGCCCTATGTGTCCTTTCTGAATTTGTGTAAGTGCTTTGCCCATATTAATTTGACTCCGTTTAGATGGTTTAATATGAGACATCCATTTTAAGATTATAATATTTAGGTTTTCTATATGTGGCAAAAAAGTGGAAGACGATGTAAACTTCATATATGAGGAGTCTATATATACTGTCTATAAATATATTATGTGTAAGCGACAGGTCTAAGTAAATCTCATGAAATAGATTTGGATGAAAAGTACAAAATTTTCCACAGTTTTTAACCTATGAATGTAATGATAAATGATAAGAGGACAGTATTAGTCCTCTCCGAGGACGATGATGTCGGTTACGTCTAGGGTTTACTTCCCGGATGTGACTTTTTGAGATACTTTTATTGTGTTTTATATCTTTCGGACATACGCGAATAAATTATTTTTTTGGTATGTTTTGTACACTTATGAAGAAGAGTAAAATTTTGACCAATTTGTGTTTATATATTCATAGGTCAATGGTGAAGTTTGAGGATTTTTTGAGGTATTATCATGTACATTTAATGTTTTTTATATTTTTTTGGATATTTACGAGGAAGAATTATATTTTTTGTTATTTTTTGGACTACGATGAAAAAGTGAATAATTTTGATCATCTTTTTATTCTATATTCTAGGTTCATTTTTGTAGTTTGTAAATTTTGTGAGGTGTTTAGATGTACTTTTCTTGATAACTTTTGTTTTATTTTTCGGAAAGTTACGAAAAGATGAAAATTTTAATGAGTTTATTATTACAATATTGTAAGGTTATTAGTTCAGTTTGAGAACCTTTTGAGATTTTTGATATGCATTTCTTGATTTTTCTATGTTTCATACTTTATTGGTGCTCAACCTCTTAACATGCCGGTCCAAAATCTCTACCGGAACCTCTTTATAAGAATGAATAATTTCAAATCCTAAATCCTCCTAATGTAACGATGGATACCGAATAAACAATACATTTTTTGATCTTGGAAATATTAAGCACTGGGTGAACTGGAGCCAACTCTCTCGGCAAGTCTAGTTCATATGCAACCTGCAACGTTCCAACACGTTACAAGGTTTGATATGGTCCCTGAAACCGGGAACTAAGCTTCCCCTTCCCTCCCATAATAGGGGCACATTACTTAACCCCCTAACCCATAATTAACCTCCTTTTATTCTAACTAATTAATTGACTTAGATGAAAATGTGCAGCAAAACATAGTGGTCTCACATACGAGACCACGTCGACTCCCCGTTTGTCAGTCGACGGGCCAAGGACCAACCGTCCGGGTGGACCGTCGTCAAGTTCAAAGACTATTCAAATAATAAAATTGGCAAAATATTCTAAGTTTCCATTGATTGAGGAAATCGACGCCCCGTAAATTGAGACATGAAGCGTCAATTGCACTCGTTGGTGCACACTGCCTTTTGGCAGCTTATTGCCAAATCTCAAGGGTCCTCCTCAAGGGCCCTTGGTTGGTCATTGGGGAGTCGTTCCTCAAGGTATTGACTAAAAACAACTCTAATACGTGTTAGACACGCGTCCACTAATTTTAACCCATTCCCAACTCCTAAATGCTAGTCAAATAGGCCAAGTCACGCTAGTACCTCATTGAACTACTTTCCGGATGTTCATGGACGTTTTCATTTCTAAACTTTATAAATGACTCATATTAGTTAGATAGACCTCAAAACAATGTCTAAACCTTTTGAAACTTACGTAAGGCTTTAGAAAACATCTTAGATTTTTGAAGTGTTACAATTTTTTCCAAGTGTGGATGTGCCCTTATGAATAGAGGATGATGCCTTTCTACTACTCTACCTATGCACATTGTTATATTCTAAAGATAATAATTTTTTTCATGTTGTTTCAAGATATTGTTCTAAGCCCTAAGTGGTCTTTATACATTTGAGTAAGGATTTTGCCTATATTGGTTCGACTCTGTTTAGATGGTTTAATATGTGACATCCCTTTTAAGATTATATTATGTATGTTATATATATGAGGCCAAAAAGTGGAAGACGATGTAATGTTCATATACGAGGAGTCTATGTATACTTGCTATAAATATATTATGTGTTCGTGACAGGTCTAAGTAAACCTCATGAAATAGATGTGGATGAAAAGTTTTAAATTTACCGCAATTTTTAACAAATGAATGATAAGAGGATAGTTTTAGTCCTCTCCGAGGACGATGATGTCGGTTAAGTCTAGGGTTTACTTCCCGGATGTGACTTTTTGAGATACTTTTATTGTGTTTTATATCTTTCAGACATATACGAATAAATTAAATTTTTGGTATGTTTTGTACACTTATGAAAAAGAGTAAAATTTTGACTAATTTTTGTTTCGATATTCGTAGGTCATTGGTGAATTTTGAGGATTTTTTGAGGTATTATCATGTACACTTCAAGATTTTTATATCTTTTGGATATTTACGAGGAAGAATTTTTTTTTTTGTTATTTTTTGGACTATGATTAAAAATTTTGTAATTTTGATCATCTTTTTATTCTATATTCTACGTTCACTGCTGTAGTTTGAAAATTTTGTGAGGTGTTTTGATGTACTTTTTTTATAACTTTTTGGTTATTTTTCGAGAAGTTACGAAAAGATGAAAATCTTAATCATTTTTTATAACAATATTGTAAAGTTATTAGTTCATTTGTGAACCTTTTGTGGTGTTTTTATTGCATTTGTTGATTTTTACATGTATTATACATTATTGTTTCTCAACCTCTTAACACGCCGGTCTAAAATCTCAACCGGAACCTTTTTACAAGAAAGATTATTTTCAAATGCTAACTCCTCCTAAGGTAAGGATGGAGACTGAATCACCGATAAAGTTTTTGAGATTGGGAACATTAAACACTTGGTTAACTGGAGCCAACTCTCTTGGAAAGTCTAATTCATATGCAACCTGCAACGTTCAAACACGTTTCAAGGTTTGATACGATCAAAGAAACCGGGAACTAAGCTTCCTCCCCTCCCATAATAGGGACACATACCTTAACCCCCTAACTCGTAATTAACCTCCTTTTAATCTAACTAATTAATTGGCTTAAATTAAAATGTGCAGCAAAACACAGTGTTCTGACATACGAGACCACGACGACTCCCGTTTGTCAGTCGATAGGCCAAGGACCAACTGTCCTGGTGGACCGTCGTTAAGTTCAGAGACTATGAAAATCTCAACATTGGCCAAATATTATAAATATCCATTGAATGAGGCAATCGATGCCTCGTCAATTGAATGACGAATCATTGATTGCACTCATTGGTGACACTACCTTTTGGCAGCTTTTTGCCAAATCACAAGGGTCCTCCTCAAGGGCCCTTGGTTGGTCATTGGGGAGTCTTCCTAGATGTTTCGACTAAAAACTAACTCTAATATGTGCAAGATACCCTTCAACCAATTTTTACCCATTCCCGACTCCTAATAGCTAGTATATAGGCTAAGGCACACTACTACCTCATTGAACTAGTTTCCGGACCTCATGGGCGTTTTGATTTCTATACTTCATAAATGACTCATATTCATTAAAAAAAAACTTAAATAGTGTCTAAAGCTTTTGGACATTTATGTTAGGCTCTAGAACAAGTCTTAGATTTTTGAAGTGTTAAAATTTCTCCAAATGTGGGTATGCCCTCATGTTCCGAAAATGATGCCTTTTTACTACTCCACGTATGTTACATTGTTATAGTTTAAATACAATCATTTTATTCATGTTGTTTCAAGATATTTTTGTAAGGTCTATGTGGCATTTCTACATTTGATTAATGACTTTGCCCATATTGGTTCGACTCCGTTTAGATGGTTTAATATGTGTCATCCTTTTTAAGATTATATTATGTATGTTGTCTATATGTGGCATAAAGTGGAAGATGATGTTATCTTCATATACGAGGAGTCTATGTATATTGGCTATAAATATATTATGTGTAAGTGACAGGTCTAAGTAAACCTCATTAAATAGATGCGGATGAAAAGTTTTAAATTTTCTGCTATTTTTAACCTTTGAGTGATATGAAGATAGTCTAAGTACTCTCCTAGGACGATGATGCCGGTAACGTCTGGGGGGTACATCCCGGATGTGACGTTTTGAGATACTTTTCTTGTGTTTTATATCTTTCGGACATACGCGAATAAATTAACTTTTTGGTATTTTTTAGACTCTTACCAAATGGAGTAAAATTTTGACCAAATTTTGTTTCGATATTCATAGGTAATTGGTGAAGTTTGAGGATTTTTTGAGGTATTATCATGTATACTTCAAGATTTTTATATTTCTTTTAGATATTTACGAGGAAGAATTATATTTTTGGTATTTTTTGGACTGTGATGAAAAAGAGTGTAATTTGGATCATCTTTTTATTCTATATTCTACGTTCATTGGTGTAGTTTGAAAATTTTGTGAGGTGTTTTGATGTACTTTTCTTGATAACTTTTTGGTTGTTTTTCGCAAAGTTACGAAAAGATGAAAATTTTAATAATTTTTTTATTACGATATTGCAAGGTTATTATTTTATTTAGAACCTTTTGAGCTGTATTGATATGCATTTCTTAACTTTTATATGTTTCATACTTTATTGTTTCTCAACCTCTTAACATGTCGGTCCAAAATCTATCCCAGAACCTCTTTATAAGGAAGATTATATTAAAATCCTAACTCCTCCCAAGGTAACGATGGATACCGAATCACCGATACACTTTTGGATCTTGGAAACATTAAACACTGTCTGAACTGGAGCCAACTCTCTTGGCAAGTCTAATTCATATGCAACCTGCAATGTTTCAACACGTTTCAAGGTCTGATATGGCCCATGAAACCGAGAACTAAGAATCCCCTTCCCTCCCATAATATAGACACATCCCTTAACCCCCTAACCCTTAATTAACCTCCTAATAAGACAAGTAATTAATTGAATTAAATGAAAACATTCAGCAAAACACAGTGGTCTCACATACGAGACCACGTCGACTCCCTGTTTGTCAGTCGACGGGCCAAGGACCAACTGTCCTGTTGGTCCGTCATTAATTTCATATATTATGAAAATATCAACATTGGCCAAATGATCTATGCTTGCATTGACTGAGGCAATCGACGCCCCGTCAATTGAGACACGAACCGTTGATTGCACTCGTTGGTGCATACTATCTTTTGGCAGCTTCTAGCAAAATCACAACGGTCCTCCTCAAAGGCCTTTGGTTCGTCCTTGGGGAGTCGTTCCTGGATTTTTCGACTACAAAACAAATATATTACATGTTAGACACCCTTCCACCAATTTTCACCCATTTCCGACTCCTAAATGCTACTCAAATAGGCTAAGGCGCGCTAGTAAATCATTGAACAAGTTTTTGGACATCATGGACGTTCATGGATGTTTTGATTTCTAAACTTCCTAAATGAATTTTATTCATTACATAGACCTTAAAACAGTGTCTAAACCTTTTGACACTTATGTTACGCTCTAGAACACGTCTTATATTTTTGAAGTGTTACAATTTTTCCAAGGGTGGGTATTCCCTCATGTTCCGAGGATGATGACTTTGTAGTACTCTACCTATGTTACATTGCTATATTATAAAGACAATCATTTATTGATGTTCTTGCAAGATATTGTTGTAAGCCGTACGTGTCATTTCTACATTTCTGTAAGGGCTTTGCCCATATTGGTTCGACTCCGTTTAGATGGTTTAATATGAGACATCCATTTTAAGAATATATTATGTATGTTGTCTATATGTGGCAAAAAATTGGAAGACGATGTAAACTTCATATACGAGTAGTCTATGTATACTGGCTATAAATATATTATGTGTAAGTGACAGGTCTAAGTAAACCTCATGAAATAGATTTGGATGAAAACTTTAAAATTTTCCACAGTTTTTAACCTATGAATGTAATGATAAATTATAAGAGGATAGTCTTAGTCCTCCCCGAGGACGATGATGTCGGTTACATCTAGGTTTTACTTCCCGGATGTGACTTTTTGAGATACTTTTATTGTGTTTTATATCTTTCGGACATACGCGAATAAATTAATTTTTTGGTATGTTTTGTACACTTATAAAAAAGAGTAAAATTTTGACCAATTTTTGTTTAGATATTCATAGGTCATTGGTGAAGTTTGAGGATTTTTTGAGGTATTATCATGTACGTTTAAAGATTTTTATATTTTTTTTGGATATTTAGGAGGAAGAATTATATTTTTTTGTTATTTTTTTGACTACGATGAAAAAGTGTGTAATTTTGATCATCTTTTTATTCTATATTCTACGTTCATTGGTGCAGTTATAAAATTTTTTGAGGTGTTTTGATGTACTTTTCTTGAAAACTTTTTGGTTATTTTTTTGGAAAATTACGAAAAGATGAAAATTTTAATCATTTTCTTATTACGATATTTTAAGGTTATTAGTTCAGTGTGAGAACCTTTTGAGGTGTTTTGATATGAATTTCTTTATTTTTATATGTTTCATACTTTATTGTTTCTCAACCTATTAACATGCCGGTCTAAAATCTCTAACGGAACTCTTTAAGAAAGATTATTTTAAAATCCTAACTCGTCCTACGGTAATGATGGATACAGAATAACCAATACACTTTTTGATCTTGGAAACATCAAACACTGGGTGAACTGGATCCAAGTTTCTTGGGAAGTCTAATTCATATGCGACCTACAACGTTCCAACACCGTTAAAGCTTTGATATGGTCCAAGAAACTGGGAACTAAGCTTTCCCTTCACTCCTGTAATACGGACACATACTTTAACTCCCTAAAAAATAAATAACCTCCTAATAAGACAAATAATTAATTGACACTAATAAAAATGTGCAGCAAAATACAGTTGTCTCACATATGAGACCACATCGACTCCCCGTTCGCCAGTCGATGGGCCAAGGACCGACCGTCCTGTTGGTCCGTCATTAAGTTCACAAAGTATAAAAATCTTAACTTTGTTCAAATATTCTAAGTGTACATTGACTGAGGAAATCGACGCCCCGTCAATTGACATATGAATCATCGATTGCACTCATTGGTGCACACTCACTTTTGGCAGATTCTTGCCAAATCGCAAGGGTCCTCCTCAAGGCCCTTGGTTGGTACTTGGTGAGTTTTTCCTAGATTTTTTGACTGCTATCTAAATCTAATACAAGATAGACACCCATCCACCAATTTTCACCCATTTCCGACTCCTAAAAGCTAGTCAAATAGGCTAAGGCACGCTATTGAACTACTTTCTGAACGTCATGGGCGTTTTGATTTCTTAACTTCCTAAATAACTTATATTCATTAAATATACCTTAAGACAGTGTTTAAACCTTATGAAACTTATGTTAGGATCTAGAACACGTCTAAGATTTTTGAAATGTTACAATTTCTCCAAGTGTGGGTATGCCCTCATGTTCCGCGGATGGTGCCTTTGTACTACTCTAGCTATGTTACATTGTTATAGTCTAAAAACAATAATTTTATTCATGTTGTTTCAAGATATTTTTGTAAGCCCTAAGTGGCCATTCTACATTTGTTTAAGGAATATGCCCATATTGGTTTGACTCCGTTTAGATGGTTTAATATGAGACATTCCTTTTAAGATTATATTATTTATGTTGTGTTTATGTGGCATAAAAGTGGAAGACGATGAAATCTTCATATACTAGGAGTCTATGTATACTGGCTATAAATATATTATGTGTAAGTGATAGGTCTAAGTAAACCTCATTAAATAGATGTGGATGAAAAGTTCTAATTTTTCTGGCGATTTTATGCTATGATTGTAATGATGAATGAGCAGAGTATAGTCTTAGTCCTCTCCGAGGACGATGATGCGGGTTACTTCTAGGATTTACTTCCCGGATGTTCCATTTTGGGATACTTTTCTTGTGTTTTATATCTTTTTAACATATGCGAATAAATTAATTTTTGGTATTTTTTGGACACTAACAAAAAAGAGTAAAATTTGACCAATTTTTCTTTCGACATTCATAGGTCAGTTGTGAAGTTTGAGGATTTTTTTGAGGTATTATCATGTCCAAATCATGATTTTTATATCTTTTGGATATTTACGAGGAAGAATTATATTTTTTCTGTTATTTTTTTTATTTTATAATTTTGATCATTTTTTTATTCTATATTCTTCGTTCATTGGTGTAGTATGAAAATTTTGTGAGGTGTTTTGATGAACTTTTCTTGATAAATTTTTGGTTGTTTTCGGAAAGTTACGAAAAGATGAAAATCTTAATCATTTTTTCATTATGATTTTGTGTTTGAGACCTTTTGAGCTGTTTTGATATGCATTTCATGATCTTTATATGTTTCATACTTTATTGTTTCTCAACCTCTTCCAATGCCGGTCAAAAATCTCTACCGAAACCTCTTTATAAGAAAGATTATTTTCAAATCCTAACTCCTCCAAAGGTAACGATGGATACCGAATCACCGATACACTTTTGGATCTTGGAAACATTAAACAGTGGGTGAACTGGAGCCAACTCTCTTGGCAAGTCTAATTCATATGCAACCTACAACGTTCCCAAGTGTTTCAACATTTGATATAGTCCCAGAAATTAGGAACTAAGCTTCCCCTTCCCACAAAACCTCATCACACCTTTTATTTTTGAGATTTTCAAGTAGACCCAGTAACTAACTTCAAACTCTACATCCATGTTTGTATTATTGGCAAAAGAGTTCTGCCGACTTCAGGCCATTTTCAATATCTTTCTAAAGAGTCAAACTTTTCAGTGGCCTCATAGACTGATTTGGGACAACTTAGGGAAAATTCTCCTATTTTAAACCACCCAACTGGAGATCTACACCTTCTACCATATAGTTGTTCAAGCAGAGTCATGGCAATGCTTGAATGGTAACTATTGTTTTAAGAAAACTCTATCAATGGTAGATGGTCATCCCAATTACCCTTGTAATCAATTACACGCGCCCTCAACATGTCCTCTATGGGTTTAATGGTGCGTTCTACTTGAAAATCCATTTGAGGATGTAAAACAACATTGAGCATAGCATTTGTACCAAGGACATTTTGGAATGCTTTCCGAAAGTGAGAAGTAAATTGAGTTCCCCGATCCAAAATAATAGACATACGAACCCCATGAAACATCCCTCTTTCCTTGGTGTATAACATGACATAGTCTTCCACAGATAAAGCTATCTTGACGGGAATAAAATGTGGTTATTTAGTTATCCTATCATTCATGACCCAAATAGAATTATGTTGCCTTCATGTATGAGGCAAACCTACAACAAAGTCCATGTTCACATCCTCCCACTTCCAAGCAGGAATATCAATACCTCGGGAAAAATCTCTCAAATATAATTGCTCGGTCTTAACTTATAGATAGTTTGAACATTTGCCCACAAAACTCGCTAAATCTTTTTTTATGCAGTTCCACCAATACACTTTTTGTAGATCACGATATATCTTGGTGGGTCTTGTACGAATATAATATCCCTAACCAGGATCCTCTTCTAAAATTAGTTCTGTTAAGTTATGAACATCTAGAACACAAGGAATTCAAAATACATATAGATGAACTATTAGAAAATAATTATATACAAGAAAGCAGTAGCAAACATACAAGTCCAGCATTCATAGTCATAAAACATAATGAACAAAAAAGAGGTAAAAGTAGAATGGTAATAGATTATCGTAACTTAAATGCCAAAACTAAAACATATAATTATCCAATACCAAATAAAATACTAAAAATAAGACAAATACAAGGATATAACTATTTTAATAAATTTGACTGTAAATCAGGATTTTATCATCTAAAACTTGAAGAAGAATCTAAACAGCTAATGTGGGGGTGGAAGCGATATTAGAGGGAGATGTAGTAGAGAGGAAAGAGGATTGATTTTATTATGAGGGAAAGCCCTCTATTTATACTACCAAACTTACATATCTGGCCAATATAAGTGGCCGAAACTTACTTTACACATGGCCTAATTATATTTGGCCGACACTAAAAACAAAATACATACTATTACTACTTTACATAATGGCCCTTTCTTTTTATTGTTTGCCGACACACACTATTTACTTTACGACTTTTAAATTAAAAACTTTCCAAATAGCTTCTATACATTGGCTAATAAAAAGTAAATATTATCTCAAAATAATCTTATGCTTATCTCTTCCATTTTTACTCCAAATCAACATCTGGTATAACATTATCTTCTCCGTTACATTTGGAACATTTGTGATTTAGATATTTGTTTCCAATAAGCTTACAATATCTGACTAATAACTCCTCTGAAATAAATTCCTTTTTTAATGCTCTTGTTGTAAGTTGTTCTTCTGGTTTTAATAATGATAAAATCTATTGCTGTACTTCTTCCATATCTGTTCTTCTTAATTCCTTGGAGTTTGAATATATCATAACTTGGTCTCTTGCATAATAACACCAAATAACATTGTCGTTTAAATAATTGTTAGCTAGTTCTTGTATAATTGTTGCTATACCAATTATCCTTTTATTTGCATAAAATTTTGGTATCTCTATCTTCGGTATTTCAGCCTGTTTTTCTATTTCTTCTGGTATTATCATATCTATGGTCAAACCTATCTTTATAACTTGAATTGGTAATTTGATTTCTTCATATAATATCTCTGCTGGTGCTGTATAAAACTTAATATAAAATAGATTTCCTTTGGTAACTCTTTTGTATGTGACGAATGCTTTGTATAATTCTGGTATTCCACTTATCTCTTCGCCATCATATGCATATACTGTATTTAGTAACCCATAATTATAACATGTTTTAACTAAATTTGAACTAGTTTTGGGTTGTGCAATCAAACTATTATATCCTTGTAATATTTGGGTTATGTAATCTTCATTTGGATTTTTGGTTTGTGTGGATTTGGGGTTTAGGTTTAATTATGTTTGGATTTTATATACGTTTTCGATATAAGATTGTGTAATGTAATTGTACCTCTTTTTATCACTTTGTATGCTCATTGCATATATGGAAGTTTGTGGTTCTGTGGGTATTTGTATTTGTGTATTTTGGATAAATGGTTTTATGAATAATTGGTTTAGGTTTGTATTCCCTGATTTTTCACTAGCTTTCCTGCTTGTACCTGCAGCTGTATTTAAACAAACTTTGTCATGGGTTTTATGGAGTTTCCCAACGTTTCCTTTTAGCTCTGGAATTTTCCTGTCTTCTGATCGACATAGCTCCACATCTTTGTAGTCATGCTGCTGACTTATATTAGCTTTAGACCTCAGATTATCTTCATTAGTCTGTAGCTTTTGTATCTCATTATCTCATGCTGCTGTGTATTATCTGTTCTTACAATAAATTTATTATAAACAATATATGGTTCCAATGCTAATAAACACTTATACAATGCAAATAATTCCTTTCTATTTATTTCCCATTTTATTTGTGCTTCTGTATAAGATCCTGAAAAATATCTACAATGATGTTCTATTTTTCTTTTTCATATTTGTATTTTAGAACTCCTCCATAGCTATGATCACTTGAATCTGTTTCAACAATATAAACAAATGATTTATTTTCATCGGGAAAGTAAAGTTTTGGTAATGTTCTACATAATTTCTTAATATTTTTTATATGTTCCTTATCTTTATTGTCAAAATAGTATTCAACATCTTTTTTGAGTTTTTTATGTAATGGTTTTAAATGTTCTGCTAATTTTGGTATATATTCTCTTACTTGATTTACTAATCCTAAAAAGGATTGTAATTTCTTTTTTGTATCTATATTTTCATCAATAGTAATTATTTTTTGTACTATATGAGTTTGCTTTTTTTTTCCATTTTTGTCTATTTGTATTCCTAAAGATTCTATCTGTGGTTTCATAATTTCTGCTTTCTTTTTACTTAAGCTTATACCTGAGTGTTTAATTATATGTATAAATTTTTCTAACAATCTTATATGTTCATCTTGTGTTTTAGAATATAGTAATATATCATCTATATACACAATACAATTTTCTAGTTGGTTAAAATAGTTGTCCTTAAAATTTTGATATCTACCTGGTACATTTTTGTATCCAAACGGTAAAACATTCCATTCATAAAAACCTTGCTGTACTGTGAATGGTGTTAGCTGTTTAGATTCTTCTTCTAGTTTTAGATGATAAAATCCTGATTTACAGTCAAATTTACTAAAATAGTTATATCCTTGTATTTGTCTTATTTTTAGTATTTTATTTGGTATTTGGATAATTATATGTTTTAGTTTTGGCATTTAAGTTACCATAATCTATTACCATTCTACTTTTACCTCTTTTTTTTTTCACTATGTTTTATGACTATGAATGCTGCACTTGTATGTTTGCTATTGCTTTCTTATTTATAATTATTTTCTAATAGTTCATCTATATGTATTTTGAATTCCTTTAAATCATCAAAGTTATATTTTATTGGTTTCTGTGTTATTATACTACTTTCATCTATTAGTTCAATTTTTACTTTTGTGTTATGTTTTTCCCATCCTTGTAATGGATCTTCATTGTATAATTGTTATAGTTGTTCATTAATTATTCTAACTTTATCTATTGTAAATATGATAATCTCTAATTGTGTTATTTGTTTCTTATTTATATTTTCCATTTCTTGGTTTATTTTTCACTTCCTTTTATCCATTCCATAGATTTTCGTTGTTTATTATTTACTCTTTTTGCTCCTATCTTGTTTCCGCATGGTGTAGTAAACCACCAATGTGTTTTTGTTATTATATGTGGGTTGAATTTATCCAAAAATGGCATTCCTAATAACATATCTTTTGTTGTAAATTCAAAATTGTACATTTCTTCTATTGTTAATATTTTATCCCATATTTGTATTTTTATATTTTTTGCTTTGAATTTAATCATACTTCCTTCATTATTAAATCCTGTTACTACCATTGGTGTTTTTAATTTTTCCCATTTATCTTCAGGTAAGCAATTATATTTACATATATTTGCTTTTGCTCCTGTATCTATCATAGGGGTATAATATCTGTTGTGATATCCTTCTACAATAATTTTTGCAAGTATAAATATTTTCATTATTCATTTCGTTCTTTTTATTATTATTTTCTTATTTTGGCAAGTTATTGTTAATTGTTCATTTTCTATATTATATGGTTTAACTTTTTCTAACCATTTTATACCTAATGTAATATTATAATTTCCTTGGTATATTTTAAATGGCATAATTAAAGGTATTCCTCCTATAATTATTTCTTTTTCTGTCATTTCTTCATTTGTGTTTACTATTTCACTAGGTAATCCAGGGCATATGTGTCCTGTTTTTATAATTTCTTCTTCTAATACTAGCTCTCTTGTTATATAATTTTCTTCTTGTCCTGTATTTATTAAGATTTTATATCTTCTTTGATATATTATTCCTGTTATGAAATAATGGTATGGTGTTATTTCTTCCTTATCTAATAAGTTTTGTGGGATTTCATAGTTTGTTTTAGATGTATTCATTCTTGATGAGGTAACTCTTGTTAATGTATTTGGTACGCTTGAAGTGTTTAATCTTTCTTTTACACTTTCTAAATTTTCTTCTATGTCAATTTCTTTATAGCTATAGTCATTATTGTCTATTACAGTAATTATTTTTTCAAAAGGATTTTCTATCTTTATTTTATCAATTTTATTTTTTTGTAACGACCTGTTTAGTCGTTTTGAGCAGCTGATTTTATTTCAGGAAAAACTGGCTGAGACGACGGACACCACGACGGACCGTCATGGACACGACGGACCGTCGAGGGTGTCTCGTTCCAACACACTTGGGAATTCTGAAATCTGAGTACTGAAAACGACTCTCTGAACTCTGTGACGGACCTGCAGGACGGACCGTCACAGGTACGACGAACCGTCGTGAGCCCCCGTTTCAAAACACTTCAATTCTTGAGAATTTGGTACAGGGAACAATTCTCTGAACGTCGTGACGGAAGTGCAGGACGGACCGTCGTAGGTACGACGGGCCGTCACAGACTCTTTAAGGAAATTGAGTCCCTGACGAACCTGCATGACGGACCGTCGCAGGCACGACGGGCCGTCACAGGTTGCGTAATCCCAGGCGGAGTCGGATTTCTGTTAAGTTTTAAAGGGGTGTTTTGGACTATTCCTGCTATAATTATATATTTCGTGGGTTTATATTAATAACTCAATTTCTTGGGGGATAAAAGAGGTAACCTTGAGTTAAATTGTGGGTTATTATTGTCATCTTTTACACTTAATTATATGTTAATTAGGGTAAAAGAAAGAGGGTTTGAATAAAGAAAATAAAAAGAACAAAGAGAGAGAGGGAGGAAACGAACGAGAGAGAAGAAGAAGACGCTGCTTTGGGAAGATAGCTTGTAGATTCCAATTCTTCGGTGGAGGTAGGTTATGGTTTTGTTTTACGTTATTCGTAGTAAACTCTTAATAGTGAATGATATGTATTGGTAGTATTGTAAACCTGTCTATATACTTAATTGTATGCTTGCATGAATATGATTATGTGATTGTGATAAAATAAGCATGATGAAGCTATTGAATCCCAAATCTTGAAGGAAACCCTAATTCACATTGTTAATGGGATTGATGATACCTTAATATAAAAGAAGGCTTGATGAACTAAAGTAATGAGATTGATGATGCCTTGGCATAAGAGAAGGCTTGATGAATTGATAGAATGATGTTAGTGGATCGGAGTGTCACGTTCCGACACATAGTATTAGTGGATCGGAGTGTCACGTTCCGACACTTAGTATTAAGAGATCGGGTGTCACGAACCGACACGTAGAATTAGGGGATCGGAGTGTCACGTACCGACATAAAGTATTAAGGGATCGGGTGTCACGAACCGACACGTAGAATTAGGGGATCGGAGTGTCACGTACCGACACATAGTATTAAGGGATCGGGTGTCACGAACCGACACGTAGAATTAGGGGATCGGAGTGTCACGTACCGACACATTGTATTAGGGGATCGGAGTGTCACGTACCGACACATAGTAGTAGGGGATCGGAGTGTCACGTACCGACACAAGAGGAAGAAAGATAATGAATCTTGAAAGATGTTAATATACTCAATATAATGAACCTAATTCCCAAATGAGTATGGCATTGAGGCTTGAGTCCTAATGGATGAACTTGGTGGTACTTATTGATGATTATAGTACTTATTGTTGCTACATGTTGAGTATTGTAGATGATTTATGATATTATCTGATATATACTGTTTTCTATTTTGAGTTGGCCGATGATACTTACTCAGTACCCGTGTTTTGTACTGACCCCTACTTGTTTGTTTCTTTCTTTGTTATTTGTGGAGTGCAGCAAACGCGCCGTCGTCTTCAACTCAACAGTAATTCTAGCCAGTCTTCAGTACACCGGATTTCAGGGTGAGTTAATGCTTCTAGCTTGGACTGGATCTTCTTCTTCAAGTCTTGATGCCTTGAATTTACGGCATGGACTAGCTTTTTATGTATTTTAGTTTCTTAGATACTCCTAGTTTAGTAATTTGATCATAGATGTTCTTGTGATGATGACTTCCAGATTTTGGGAAATAATAATAATAGTTGTTGAGTTTTAAGTCTTCCGCATTGTATTTGTTTATTATATTTAAATGTTGGGTTTTGTATTGGTTGGTTCGCTCACATAGGAGGGTAAGTGTGGGTGCCAGTCGCGGCTCGGTTTTGGGTCGTGACAAACTTGGTATCAGAGCATTAGGTTCGTTGGTCTCATCACACAAGAACGAGTCTAGTAAAGTCTTAAGGAACGGTAGGGGGACGCCTTTACTTTTCTTTGAGAGGCTATAAGACTTTAAGAAAATTCCATTCTTTCATTCTTTCTTTCGTGCTACTACTTGAGTCCAATTAGTATCTAGGTGATACAAATTGGTATCTGACCATCTTCATTCTATTTCGCAGATGGTTAGAACTAGAGCAACGACCGCACCAGCAGCGACACCGGCAAGACAAGATGCGTCTGAGCCAGCCACTGGGGCTGTAGCTCGAGGAGGATCAGTGGCAAGAGGCCGTGGTAGAGGTCGTGGGAGGACGTCCTCTAGAGGAAGAGGACGAGCACCTAGCCCATCTGGTACTAGGGCGGTGACACCTCCACCGACTGAGGAAGTGATAAGAGAGGGTGAGGAAGGGGAGAATGAACAAGTGCAGAATGAGGAATTACCACCCCAACCTACCCCAGAGATGATTAATCAGGTTCTTGCCTATCTTAGTGGGTTGTCTGATCAGGGCCAAACACCTCCAGTGTTTTCTGCACCAACACCTCAGGTTCCGGAGGTACAACATGCGGCTACTGTGGCTCCCCGCATGGATGCCTCATTGGAAATAGGCACGTTTCCTCGTCTGACTACAGGGCCTATAATGACAAATGATCAGCATGAAATTTTCAGTAAGTTCTTGAAATTGAAACCTCCAGTCTTCAAGGGTGCTGAAACAGAAGATTCTTACGATTTTCTGGTTGACTGTGATGAGCTACTACACAAGATGGGTATATTAGAATGGTTTGGTGTTGAGTTCGTGAGTTATCAGTTTCAAGGGAACGCCAAAATGTGGTGGCGGTCACATGTTGAGTGTCAACCAACAGAGGCACCACCTATGACTTGGGCATCGTTCTCTAGCTTGTTTATGGAAAAGTATATCCCCCGCACTTTGAGGGATAGGAAAAGGGACGAGTTCTTGAGCCTAGAGCAAGGTAGGAGGTCGGTTACTGCATATGAGGCTAAGTTCCGTGCATTATCCAAGTATGCCACCCAACTTTGTTTCAGTCTACAAGAACGGATTCGCCGTTTTGTGAAGGGGTTGAGGTCAGAATTACAGATTTCAGCCTTACAGGTAGCGGCTACGGCAAAATCCTTCCAAAAGGTGGTAGACTTCGTGATAGAGGTGGAAGGAGTGAAGCCAGATGACTTCACCACGACATCGACATCAAAAAGGTTTTGAAAGGGAGGTGAGTTTAATGGTTCCTACTCTAGAGGACAGGGTTCAGGAGGTTACTCATTCCGACCAATTCAGTCTTCACTACAGACTGTAGTTGGGGGTCCACCTCAGACCGGTCAACACTTCTCCGAGAGACCTATGCTTGACTCCAGAGAGTATTATGAATGTGGGGAGACTGGACATATTAGGAAGAATTGTCCAAAATAGAGTTACATAACCCCAATAGCTAGAGGTAGAGGTGATCATGGTAGAGTCTGTTTTTCTGGAGGACGTGGTGGTCGAGGTAATAGTGGTCACAAAAACGGCCGAGGTGATGGGCAAACTGGAGCTACTACGGAACAACAAGGTAGGGGCAACGGACAGACTGGTGATAGGGCCCATTGTTACGCTTTTCCTGGGAGATCTGAAGCGGAGGCATCTGATGCTGTTATCACAGGTAATCTTTTGGTTTGTGATTGCATGGCTTCTGTATTATTTGATCCTGGCTCCACGTTTTCATATGTATCTTCCTCATTTGCTAACGGTCTTAATTTACATTGTGAATTGCTTGACATACCTATTCGTGTGTCTACTCTGGTGGGTGAGTCTGTGATAGTTGAAAGAGTATATAGGTCTTG